>CM077644.1:60631874-60951874 GCA_039707465.1 Rhabdophis nuchalis | reverse complement strand
CCGCACAGTCCATAATCTTAGCGATTAACATTGTCACTGATGGAATGTCGCTGGTTTTCCATTTTTGGGCAAAAGAAATTCTAGCTGCAATGATGATGTGGAGAATCAAGTACCAATTAGATTTGTTTAAATTATCTGGCTTCATGCCTACTAAGAACGTTTCCGGAATCAACTTAATCCTACATCCTGTAATTTCAAAAACCCAGTTTTGGATTCTAGTCCAATATATTCCTGCTTGAGGGCAAGTCCACCAAGTATGGAAATAAGTTCCCAGAGCTATCTTACATTTCCAGCAAATCGGAGAGGTCTCTGGGAACATCTTCGATAATCTAGCCAGAGGAAGGTGCCACCTATATAACATTTTGTATGTGTTTCTGGAACAGATATTTTGAACTCTATATAGACTTTCTGCTACAGGAGCCTCTCACTGTTTTTCTTATAATTTTGGTCATCATGGATCCTCTTTTGTGCATAGCACATCACCTTCTGATCTCGGCAAACAACAGTCATATTAAGAGCACTTTGCAGGGTATTTTAGCACAGGTATTATTTAATTTGTTTTTAAGATGTTTTTGATTGTATATTTATGGTTTTAGTTTCCCTGTGCACCGCTCCGAGTCCCTACGGGGAGAGGAGCGGTCAAGAAATTAAACTACTATTATTATTATTATTATCTCTAGAAATTCATATGAATTTTCATCTATTTGAAATTTTTCATGCATTTATTTATTATTATTTATTAGATTTATACCCCGCCCTTCTCCAAGAGGACCCAGGGCGGCGCACAGGAATTTAAAAGATACATACAAAAATCAAATAGAAAATTTAAAAACTTATTAAATACCCATCCTGCACTAAAAATCAAATTAAAATCCCCCCAAATTAAAAACTGTCTAAAATAGTCACAGCGGAGGTTACGCTAGGCTGGCTTGATGAAAGAAATGTGTCTTTAGACACTGGCGGAAGAGGCGGAGGTCTGAGATGGTGCGAAGTTCAGGGGGTAGGTCGTTCCAAAGGGCAGGGCCCGCCACAGAGAAGGCCCTTCCCCTGGGTGTCGCCAGTCGGCATTGTCTGGCCGACGGCGACCCTGAGAAGGCCCTCTCTGTGGGAGCAGATCGGCCGAAGGGATGTATGGGGCAGGAGACAGTCTCACATATAACTAGGTCTCACATATAACTTCAGCATGACTTTTAGTATAGTGCTCATATGCAATCAGAATGTTCTTATTTTGACACAATAATTTTTTTTTACCAATGTTACAATCCTTTTTCCAGCGGATGGTAAGTTTTTATATAGTGAAATGATGCAATGATGACGAAAAATTTAAATGAATCATGATACAAGTGGAATTACAAATCCAAGATTATGCCAAAGCAACTGAAATTCCATAGGTGAAAGTTATTTCAGTTAAAAAGGAAGGAGGACTATCTTTCATTTTAAAGACAAAGATACTATACTTATATATTATAATTGCATTTTATTTATTCTAGGTCTGGGATTGGCAATCGTTTGTGCAGATGCAATAGGTAAAATTTACTTACCTTCACTGGAATAATATAAGGAAGTGATCCTAAACACTGATTGTGCTTGTTCAAATGTCAGCTAATGCATACATTTTTCTTTGTAATGAACTGCAGTTTCCATGTACAATGGAAGGTATAGATGTGCAAAACATGTGGCACAAAAAAAAGTCAGGAGGGGAAAATGGACAATTTAGGGAAATTGAATGTGGATTTGTATAGTAACAAATCTCTTTTGCATAGTAATAAGGGTACATCTTGAGAGTTATTCCAATTCATATAGCCAAGTATAGTCATACACCTTCTGAAATAAAAACATTTCAAAATGTAGATACTTGTAGTAAATGCTGTTTTTCTTTTGCAGAGAAATGGGCGCAATTTATATATTGGTATATCTTTTTTCCAGTATGTCCAGTTTTGCACCCAAACTGCCATGTATTATACATGCTTATGTTTATTTCAGGATGGAATTCTTATTGACAGATTATTACTTTTCCTGCTAATATGAATTTATAGCTGATATAAAAAGTTGAATTCTATATAGGGGAACACTATCCAAACTATGAAATATATTGCTATTTATCCCCCTCCTACTCCTCAACAAAACAGGCAACTGTGAGAATAAGTTCCTTCTTGCTAACTTCCCTTTCTTTAATATAAAATGCATGCTTAAAAATAAACAACTGCCCTGAAAAGATCACAAAAATATTATTACATGTCTGATTGTGTCTAGCCACATTTTATGGAAAGAGATCTGCCAGCAAGATTAACAAAATAAAATCTGTGACAGGTTTTAGGTTTGTAACACTCTTTATCAGATTGAGAAATAAAATAATGCAAACTTGTTAGGCTTCTAATGCAGAAATTAGGTGGAGAACATTTTCAGAACATCTGTGTAGCTAGTCCTCAACTTATGACCACAACTGAGTCCAAAATGTTGTTAAATGAGACATTTATTAAGTGGGTTTTGCCCCATTTTACAACCTTTCTTGCCAGAGTTGTTAAGTAAATCACTGCAGTTCATAATTTAGTAGCCTGACAAACTTCCTATTTCTTTCTGGTTTTCCTTTTATTCTTTCTGCTAAATATTCCGTAATTCTCATGTAACAAGCAGTTATCTAAGGTTGGTTATATCCTTACATCAATCAAGAAACTCTAGCAGTCTTGCTCAGCTGGATTTGTTTTAAGATTGAAAGGAATTGTTTTCTTTGGTAGGAACATCTGATGACTCAGAATGGGAAAATTTTCCGTGTTGGCCCTTCCAATTGTTTTGTAAGTTTTAAACTGTGCCTGTGCCTTTAACATATGTAATCCTCAAATGCATAAAAGTCAAGAGGTGGTATTCAGCAGGTTCTAACCAGTTCTGGAGAACTGGTAAATGAAATTTTGAGTATTTCAGAAAACCGGTAAATACCACCTCTGACTGGCTCCGCCCCTATCTGTTCTCTGCCTCCTGATCTCTGCCTCCTGATTCTCTGATCAGGAGCAAATGGAGATTTTACAGTATCCTTCCCCCACCATGCCCACCAAGTCATGCCTACAGAGCCGGTAGTAAAAAAAACTTGATAAAAGTGAAGCGAAATATAATTTCATTACATGGTTGGTGCTTCTTGTGTAGACTACTTCAAAAGGTTGAGCCATACTAAGCACAGGTTTAGCCTTTTGAGGTTTTACCCTTCTGTGGATCAGTGGTGGGTTTCTGCAGGCTTGCACCTACTTGCGAGAGCCGGTTGGTGAAATTTAGAGAACCAGTGAGAGGGGGTTTCGTACCTGGAAATAAATCTGACCCGCCGCTGCCAGTGACCCAACGGGAAGGAAAGGAAAGGAAAGGAAGGGAAGGGAAGGGAAGAAAGAAAGAAAGAAAGAAAGAAAGAAAGAAAGAAAGAAAGAAAGAAAGAAAGAAAGAAAGAAAGAAAGAAAGAAAGAAAGAAAGAAAGAATTTATCATCACAATTGAGTCCAAAATTTTGGTTGCTAAGCAAGAGCGTTGTTAAATGAGTTTCACCACATTTTAAAAGGTGGCCACTCCCACCCTGTCACATGACTGCCAAGCCACGCCCACAAAATAGGCCACACCTACAGAGTAGGTTCTAAAAAATTTGAAACCCACCACTGCTGTGGATCCACATAGTTGCTATCTGATTTAACTGCTTCTTACAGTTAATGCCACCTTTGAATGCTTGCTGATAAATCGGTTTAGGGCCTATCCCCCTCTACTGATGGAAGTTATGCACTTCCTTTGCTCCATATCACTGGCTGTTTCTAATGAAAATTGGCATGTGTTAAGGCAGAATCAAACCATGGAATTTAAGTTTGTTATATTCCTAGCATGTTACTCCTGCCTTTTTATAATGAGATGCATTAGGTGTCAGTATGGTATAGTAAATCAAGACCACATTTTTAGTGCAAAAAATCCACACCTGCCAGTCACCTATATCTTCCTAAAATCTTCAGTTAGTTTATGCTAAAGAATGTGTTTAAAAGAAGGAAGACACAATACGGTGTCTAATTTAACTTAAAATGAATATGGTCATTGAAAATGTCCTTCTTATTTTTCCAGGGGACAATTGCCGTATTAAACATCGGCCAGGATCCAATAATAAAATCCCTGAGAGTAAGTGTATTCATTCATTGACTCTTTTCAATTGCATCTTCTTGAGCTTAACTGAATGGAACTAATAGAATTGTAATTTTCAGCCACTACAAATGTCTTGATAAACGAAATCTATTATCTATTATGGAAAGATGTTGAGCAGTTTAAAATAGTTATAAACTACTAAAGGGCTATATGATATAATATGGGTTTGAGAGCAAAGGGTTGCAAGGCCTTCACTGTCAGCATTCTTCTTAAAAGATAAAAAGTTAAAACTTTTTATTAAAGCTTTATTTGGCAATTATTAACATTTAAAATCAGGCAATGGGCTTACATTTCATCTTGAGTTTTGCATGGACAGTACATTCCCTCTAGCACAGAAGTAAATAAATAAATAAAAGGGGATTAGTTGGCTTTTTGGCTTTTGCACATAATATTTCTCTTACAAATTAATACAAAGAGTATCAACATGAATTATGCCAAGCCCCATTTTTTCCAGTCAGTCAGATGCCTCTGTAGTTTTCACCACAAGAAGATGAAGTTCAAATTCAATATCCAGCCTATCTTGTTGGAATTTAAGTGACCACCTCTCAAAACCATCCAAGTTACTGAGTACTACGAGATTTTGTGGTCAGCTATACACTGTAAAAAGAAAGGGAGAAACTCTCCTTCCAATCAATGTCACCGAATGACTTCAGGAACTTTCATATACTATCCATCTCCAAATTAGGCAAAGTGCCTCACAAAAGCTGCATATAATAAAATGTCAGCAAAACGCGCTTAACAATCTCTCTCTCAAAAAACAAACAGTTCACATAAGTGATCAGCAAAACAGTCTGGTCTTAATCAATTTATGAAAGCCAAGGGACTTCTATAACTTAGCAGAAAAGATCTTTCACAGCATAAACAAACAAACAGAGTAGGGAACCTTTAAAATTCCCTCCTGCTTCACACAGACTGTATCTTCAAAGGAGACACAGTTCTGTAGCTTTCTGGTAGGCAAACTATGTAGAATTTTAAACCAACATTTGATAATCAACATTTTGAATTGGACTCATAATCAAATCATATCCAATGCCGCAAAGGTGTCCTACAAAAGTGTAGGACAGATAAACATTCTACTTCAAGCAAACAGATGGGATGATGTCCTACCTGGACTATTTCCCGCCTGGACTATTGCAATGCTCTCTACATGGGGCTTCCCTTGAGGTGCGCCCGGAGACTCCAGCTAGCACAGAATGCGGCCACGCGGGGGATCTTGGGGGCCTCTAGATGCTCCCATGTAACACCTCTCCTGCACGAGCTGCACTGGCTGCCTATGGTTTTCCAGGTGCGCTTCAAGGTGTTAGTTACAACCTTTAAAGCGCTCCATGGCAAGGGATCTGAATATTTGCAAGACCGTCTCCTACCGCATACCTCCCACCGACCAGTCCGCTCACACAGAGAGGGTCTCCTCAGGGTCCCGTCGGCTAGCCAATGCCGGCTGGCGACCCCTAGGGGCAGAGCCTTCTCTGTTGCAGCTCCGGCCCTCTGGAATGACCTTCCCCCCAACCTGCGCACAACCACGGACCTGTGCCTCTTCCACCGGGCCCTTAAAACTCATCTATTTCATGCGGCCGGCCTGGCGTAGCTTTTAAATTTGTTTTATTAATTGGGTTTTACTAGGGACTTTTTAGAGCAATTTTTTTGTTTAATCTGTTTTTATTATATTTATTGTACCTGATGTTTTGTGTTTTATAATTGCCTGTTCACCGCCCTGAGTCCTGCAAGGGAAATAGGGCGGTATATAAATTTAAATAAATGTAAACGTAAACATACCTGTCAATGACTACTTCAGCTTCAACCGCAACAATACACGAGCACACAATTGATACAAATTTAAGGTAAACCGTTCCAAACTCGATTGCAGAAAATATGACTTCCGCAACAGAGTGGTCAATGCCTGGAATGCACTACCTGTGGTTACATCCCCAAACCCCCATAACTTTAACCTTAGACTGTCTACTTTACAGTGGTCTGTAAAGGGCATGCATAAGCGCACCGACGTGCCCATCCTACTGTCCTCGCTTATTTGTATCCATTTCCTGTGTTCATAATCACGGTTAGACTTATATCTGTTATCTTATGCATGCTTGACAAAATAATTAAATAAAATGAAATAAAATAAATAAATAATAAAATAAATAAAATGATGCACTTCACGTCATTTCAAAGGCAAATTCATGGTGTGGTGGCAGTTTGAGAGCTGACAAGGGCATGAGTCACTGAATTCAGAGCATGCCTATCTAAGTAGGCGTGCAACTGATACACCAGTCAGAGATAGGCAAAGACCAGGCCACAGCTTTTCTTTGCTGTTGCAGAAGGAAGGGTAGGTCCAAGGAAACCCTAAAATTGCACAGACGCAGCTGTTTACAGGGGAGGCGACTCCATCAAGGCTCAAAACTGGGACCCAAATGTTTCCCCCCTGAGCATGAGAGATATCATCCCTCAAATCATTTTAACGCTTTTAATTGAACAGTACACTTTGGACTTACAGTTTTGTATTTTCCTTTACAGACCCCCTAATAGAAAAAGTGCAAATAAATTTAAATTCAAATAAGTGTTTAAGTGAACCAAAAAAAGTAAGTATAATACATTATATGTTAAATTTGTATCATTTTTTGTATCATTTTTTTGCTCCACAATTATGTACCTGGAGTAGTTGAAACGTTTGTGTGTGCCGTTTGTGGCAATTCACAATCAATTGTGGACTTCCTTGAGCTCATATTATCAGCTGGAAGTGAGCTGGGGAGGGGAGTTAATTTATTGCTCAGCCAGAAATTGGGATATGTGAATGATGGGAAAGCTGAGGATTATTTTTTTTTCTTGCTGTAGCTCTGCAATGGTTTGGGGACACCAGTAATGGAGTTGCTGGTCTTATAGTCTTGTTATAAAGTCTTGTGTGACCCTACCTTCCCCCTCCCATTTTGATGCTGGCTCTATCATTGCCCATTAGGCATCCTGCTTAGTTGTCTAGCTATGCCTCTATTCCCACTTATTTATGTCCAGAGAAATCAAGGAATGAGCACCCTTTAGCACAGAGGTGTCAAACCTGATTTCATTAAGGGCTGCATCAGGGTTGTGTTTGACCTTGGGGGGACAGGGTGGGTGTGGCAAGGGTAGGTGTGTTCAGGTGGGCATGTTTAATGTGGGCGTGGCCAGCTCAACATCACTTGTGTCAGGGCGCCTGTGGTGGCCTGAGCACTCTGCCAGTGAAAATGGGCTCCCAAGCTCCATTTTCAGCTGCAACATCTTTCTGTAACCCTCTACCAGTGAAAATGGAGCTCAGGAGGGCTGTCCATGGCCCTCCTGAGCTCCATTTTTGATGGCAGAGGCCCCACAGGCCAGATCTAAGCACCCTGTGGGCCAGATGTGGCCCCTGGACATTGAGTTTGATACCTCTGCTTTAGCAGATAGGTTTTCTCCAATACTCCTTCTCATATGTTGCTCTGAAGCCTGTTGTTATGGCCCACCAGAGGCCTGCGGAACTGGCAGCAGATTTGAACAGTAAGGAGTTTGGGGAGGAACGTGGGCCAGTCCTGGAGTCTGGGGAAGGCTCTGATGAGGGCTCTGTGTCAGAGGCAGAGAGGAGCCAAAGCCATATGTCAGTCATCAGCTGCCTTCAGAGTCAGACATCAGTGAGGCAGATGAACAGCTGGAGCCTGTTCCCAGTGTGCGCATGCGCAGAGTTGCCAGACGAAGGGAACAGATAAAGCACAGGGGTTGACTTGGGAGGAAGGCCACAGGTGGATGATGAATGGCCCCTCCCAGAGGAAATAAAAAAGGATAGAAAGGGGAGTGGAGTTTGCAGGATACAATTAGTTCACTTAATTGGTTCATGAGTCTCTGAGACTCCTTGCCAAGTTATCGGCCAGGCAGCTCTCCAAGCCAAATAAGGTCTGTGACTGTAAATCCTCCCTTGAAAGACTTTGCTGGATGTGAATGAGCAGAATTCACAGTAAATTAATAAAAGAGGTTTTTGTTGGGACAAGGAGTTTGTTTCATGCTCTGATCTGCAGAGAACACCTCTGTAGATCACAGTGGCCAATTATGAATAAGCTTATCCATTTTTTTTAAAAAGTCAAATTTTGTTGGTTAATTAATTAAACAGAAACTCTTTTTTTTTAAACAATCATTTTAAAACAGAGTTTAAGACAGGCATTGAAAACACTGCCACTAATTTCTATAATTTCTATTTTATCTCTGACTGCTGAGAAAAGCCTTCAAAAGAAATGTATGGTAGCCTCCAGCCCCACCGAAGGTTTGCTAGTCCCTAAAATATGTGTTTAGAACATTGTTTCTGAAGGTGGGGGGGGGGGGGGAAGAGCCCTGGATCAGTAGGTCTAGCATCTGTGGTACAAAGGGCTTCTAAAGGTCTCCAATTCTGTCCTAACCAGAAGTCTCCAACCTTGGCAACGTTACCAGTTTTTGGATTTCAACTCTCAGAATGGACTCATAAAGTTGCCAAGGTTAGAGACCCCAGTTGAAATAACTATGTAGAATTCTTTCTTCGCTTGCCAACCCTGAGAGCACATGCTTCCTTTCTCCTTTTCTTTTAGGAAGAGAATTTATACTGCTCAGTGATAAGTTCTGCCTTGAAATTCTGGAAACCTCGTCCTGCTAGTGATGGGCATACGGAAACCACCCTGAAAGTAAGATTTATGGACAACTGCAGAGACAACATTTGACCACAGCTTCTCTTTCCTGAGAAGCAAGACTGCATAGTTATCTATTACGTACATAGATGCTGAGTGGATAGAGGAAATCTGGGTCACTATTCTAGGAATTAAATCAGTTTTTCGAATGAAGATTCAAATTCATTGTAATATCTGTGTTTCAATATGGGATGGCATAGGAAAGGGACTTTTTCAACGATTAGTGGAAATGAGATAGGAAAACTACATTCTGGAAAATAAGGTAGAAGTAAATAAACTGGTTCCATACTTCACACGATTCTATTGTTTGACATTTTAATTTGTAAATACATTTTATTTAATTTTGGTATGCAAAATCAAGTTTTATATATTAAATAATCAAGAATACAAGATCCATGATTGTATGGATTCCAGTGGGGAACCATCTTAGTATTTTGATCCCAAACAAGAGGTTTCATTTCTTGTATCATAGCATAAACCTTTTTGAGTCATGAGAAATAAATCCATTTCTGATGAAGTTAGAGTTAACCCTAACTCTACTGTAGTTAGGGTTAATTTAAAGGGTTAATTAATAAGAAATGGGACACAGTGGCTCAGTGGCTAAGATGCTAAGCTTGTCGATCAGTTCAGCGGTTCAAATCCCTAGTGCCACGTAACGGAGTGAGCTCCCATTACTTGTCCGAGCTTCTGCAAACCTAGCAGTTCAAAAGCATGTAAAAATGCAAGTAGAAGAATAGGAACCACCTTGGTGGGAACATAACAGTGTTCCATGCACCTTCAGCATTTAGTCATGTCGGCCACATGACCACAGAGATGTCTTTGGACAGTGCTGGCTCTTGAGCTTTGAAACAGAAACGAGCACCACCGCCTAGAGTCTGTAACGACTAGCACATATGTGCGAGGGGAACCTTTACTTTTACCTAACAGTGTAAGATTCAAGTTGAAGTATATAGAGTGTCTTCTACAATACCCTGACAAGAACATTCTTAATGAAATGCTTGAGAATAACTAAAAGGGATTTGAAAAGTTTGCTTCTTGGCTTGCTGCAGGACTCGGTGACTTCCTTTGAAAATCTTTTTGAAAATTTCTCTCGCTGGGATGATAGCACAAAGATGGATTTTGTCACACTTTTGCCCACAATTATGGAGGAAATAAGCTTAGGTGCACTATTCACAGCGCTTGCTATGGATAGTTCAAGATCAAGAACATTGCCTCGAACAGTGGCTAACTTAACAGGTAAGGAAAAGGAAAGGTGAACTTTGTCTTTGAAGAAAAAAATGAAAGACTCTTTGCTTGTATGTTGCACGTCAAATTCCCTGTACTGAGTCTTCTTTCACTCAACTCTGGGTGCATATGGCAACTCACAATTTTGATTTCTTTAATGAAAGCAGCCTGTATATGAGAGTTCAGGCATGTTTTCAATTTATTTATTTCATTTATTATTTAAATTTGATTCCTACCTTTACAGGAAACATTCCAATAAGCTGTCAATTAATAACAATTAATCAAACTATGACAATTAATCAAATCATTCATAAAAAATGAAAACAAAATGATTTATTAATATCGCAAGTAGTAATAAGACCAGCAGCATTGTAATCAGTTAATAACATTTTTCATGAATGAACCATCAACTGGTAAGACCCTAACTCAAAGCACCTGCATCTACTCAACGCAAGTGCTATTATTAGGAATTTTGTTTCATTCTATTGTGACATGTGGTTCTAATTTGACATCAGCTTCTGGTTAAAAAAATATGGCTAGCATTCATTAGATTCGTTCAGGAACTCAGCATTTCTCTCTCTTTTCAGTGATCCAAACAAATCTTATCAGTTCAGAATTCTCTAAAGAGAATGAAATGCTCATATTAAACGCGCAAGGAGATCAAATGGCCATCCACCCAAGAGCGGCAACTGCTATGACCAGAGGTATTGTACATAACTAGTTTAGTTTTTCTACAGAGTAGATCCAAAATTACTTTTACTCTCTATTTTATTGCTCCCTTCCTGTCAGCTGCAACCCTAGGATATTTGCGTTTGCGAAGTGCTTTATCACTCTGGTTTGGATTCGGGAAGTTGCAATCCAACACATCTGTAAAATACTATGTTTATGTTTATGTTTATTTGATTTATATACCGCCCTTCTCCCTTTCGGGACTACATTGGGAAAGGAAAAAGGGAATAGATTGGACACTGGAAGCCGTGTAGGGTTTCTTGCCTAAGCAGGGGGTTGGACTAGAAGACCTCCAAGGTTCCTTACAACTCTTATTCTAAAGAGAAATACTGTTATTCTAGATAGTAGTTGGTGGTACCTATTTTGCCAAGAAGTAAATATATGATCTACACTGATCCTTTCATTATCAATATTTTCCCAAGTTTGGGGAAATCATATATACTTTATTTAATGATATATTTTTGTATTTTGTATGGTTTTTAATATTGCCTGTGCGCCGCCCTGGGTCCTTGCAAGGAGAAGGGCGGGGTATAAATTTAATAAAATAAAATAAAATAAATAAAATTTGGTTTTATGTTTCTCTCTGATATTCCTTCTGTCTCTTGCAGATATCGTTGCTGTGGCTTTTATATCATATGGTGGGCTAAAAACACTTTTACAAGATACTTTACTTCAGAATAGAACACTGCTGGGCAATGAAATGCTGGCAGATGTTCATATGAATTCTAGGCTGGTAAGCGTTTCTGCCAGGAGCAAGATACAGAATATTTCTACCCCCGTCAATCTCACCTTTCAGCATCTCAAGGTATATAAATGAAGTCTACCTCAGAAATCAAGCCATTTTTTCTATCCGTCTTATGAATAGATAGATAGACAACTAGATAGAAAGAAGGAAGGAAGGAAGGAAGGAAGGAAGGAAGGAAGGAAGGAGAGAGAGAGAGAAGGAAGGAAGGAAGGAAGGAAGGAAAGAGAGAGAGAGAGAGAGAGAAAGAAAGAAAGAAAGAAAGAAAGAAAGAAGAAAGAAAGAAAGAAAGAAAGAAAGAAAGAAAGAAAGAAAGAAAGAAAGAAAGAAAGAAGAATATCAAGGAAAATGTAAACCTATATAAATGTTCTAGGTCAGGGTTTGTCAAACTCAAGGCTGGAGGGCAGATCTGGCCCACGGTGTTCTTAGATCTGGACCACAGGGCTACCCTGGAAACAGTGAAGAACTAGCCCATGTTGCTTCTGCCAGTGAAAACAGGCTCCTGGGCTTTGTTTTCAACTACCACGCCCTCCTGTAACCTTCTGCCAGTGACAATGGAACTCGGGAGGGCCGTGTGCTTGGGAGCCTGTTTTTGCAGGCAGAGCACTCGGGACACCACAGGCGCCCTCGACAGTGATGTCGAGCTAGCCACACCCACCCTGGCCACACCCACCCTGGCCCTCTGAGGTCAAACACAACCCTTATGCAGCCCTCAGTGAAATTGAGTTTGACATCCCTGTTCTAGGTAGACCTTATTGTCATTCAAGCTCTATAAATCAGAAGTTTTATAGCACCTTTTCACACTAATAACTTTTACAAAGCTTATGCATTATTAAATTTTAAGTATTTGTGCCTCCTGGTCTTTATGTTCTACAATATTTATATTGTTCCTTTTGCTTGTCTTACATTTGTTTCCTTGTTAATGTTTAATAACTCTGTAACTGTGTGGTAGGACATAAAGTAAATATGTAGATTTTCTCCCTATCTCCCATCAAAATTTCTTCCCTCTTGCAGAGTAAAGTTCCCCAGGAAAAGGCTCTCTGTGTCCAATGGACTTCTGGTGCCTTGTCCAATCATGGTTGCCAACAGATCTTTTCTAACATCACCCATACAGAATGCAGCTGTCAATATCTGTCCAGTTTTGCTGTACTGATGGCCACAACTCATAAACACGTATGTTACTTCTGAAAATATCTCAGAATTATATGGTGATAAACAACAGGCTTTTTTCTTACTTGTTATATCTACTGTTGTGTCCTGCTGTTGTCTAGAAGATAACATTTTTCATTATCAAAGCAGCATTTTCCTATTTGACATGCTTCAAAGTTTTCCATAATTATTTGTGGTCCCTTCCTTTCATATATAGAAAAGTAAACTAAGAAATGCTTGTGTTCCTTAAGATTTTAAACATTCTGAAGCTTTATTTCCAATCACAATACAACAAAAAATAGGTAATAGAATAGCTTTTATAGGTAAGTCAGATCTATGGTCTAGAACAGGGGTGTCAAACTCAAGACCCAATGGCCAGATAGCCCCCAGGGTTCTGAGATCTGGCCTGCGGGAAACAGCAAAGGACCAGCCCAGAGTTTCTCTGCCAGGACCATCCCACAGTTTCTCGGCCAGCAAAAACTGAGCTCGGAAGGACCGTAGACAACTCTCCCAAGCGCCATTTCCACTGCAGAGGGTGGCAGGAAGCCATTACAGCTTAAAATGGAGCTCGGGAGCCTGTTTTCTCTGGCAGAGCGCTTGGGCCGCCACAGGCGCCCTCAACACAAGTGATGGTGAACAGGCCATGGCCACTTCAGCTTTGCACAAGCACAACCCTGATGCGGCCCTCAATGAAATCGAGTTTGACACCCTGGTCTAGATGAAGTATAAACATATCTTCTTATCAAAAAGTGGCTCATGAGATTTTGAGAACAATTGTCTTCTGTTTACAGGGAGATCTGATCCTCACCATTATTAGCTACATTGGGTTGTCCATCTCAGTCATCTGTCTCTTCCTGTGTATTGTTACATTCCTCTTCTGCCGCGCCAGCCACAACAGCAGCACCTTCATCCACCTACAACTGAGCTTCTGCCTGTTTTTTGCAGACCTCCTCTTCCTAATTGGAATAGATAAAACAGGCAACAAGGTATTTCAAAAGAATATATGATGCTCTGCTCAGTGGAGAGTGAACCCCATCTGAGGTTCTACTTAAGAAGTCTTCATTTTTCTTTAGATTGACTGAATTGAGTCAGTTTGTTTGCAAACCTACTTTTAAAGCTTGTTTTGTTAGCTTTATGATAGTGACATATCTCAAATGAAAGAATTACTTTGCACAAATTTTTCCTGTAGTGCTGCTGTGGAAGCATGAATGTCAGATATGATTTGTTCCATTCCTCTGCCTTTTGTAGCCCTTTCTTGATTTTCTTTCAAATCATCAATTCAAGAATCAGATCAGTGGCGGGTTTCTGCAGGCTCGCACCTACTCGCGAGAGCCAGATGGTGAAATTTAGAGAGCCAGTAAGAGGGGGTTCCACCGGCGTACCTGGAAGTAAGTCTCGCCCGCTGCTGCTGGTGACCCAATGGGAAGGAAAGGAAGGAAGGAAGTAAGAAAGGAAAGAAAGAAAGAAAGAGAGAGAGAGAGAGAGAGAGAGAGAGAGAGAGAAAGAAAGAAAGAAAGAAAGAAAGAAAGAAAGAAAGAAAGAAAGAAAGAAAGAAAGAAAGAAAGAATGAATTTATCATCACAATTGAGCCCAAAATTTTGGTTGCTAAGCAAGAGCGTTGTTAAATGAGTTTCAGCACATTTTACAAGTTGGCCACTCCCACCCTGTCACATGACTGCCAAGCCACGACCACAAAATAGGCCACACCTATAGAGTAGGTTCTAAAAAAAATTGAAACCCACCACTGAATCAGATGCTGATAAAGGAATAACGTTTTATTTTTGATTCAGATCCTGTGTTCGGTCATAGCTGGAATGCTGAAGTATCTTTTTTTGGCCTGTTTTGTCTGGATGTTCTTGGAAGCTGTCAATCTCTACTTCATCGTCAGAAACTTGGAAGTGGCAAATTACAGTGGGGCCAGCAAGTATATGAAGATATCTATGTACCTCATTGGTTATGGCTGTCCTGTTCTGATCGTAGCTATTTCTGCAGCCATTAAACCTGGAGCCTTTGGGACTCTGTATCGGTAAGTCTTAGCATATGGTTAAAAGCTGCTTCCCTAAGCCAGGTGCCACCAAGACATAAACTACATGAGAACAATTCCTAGTATAACTCAGGGAATCCAACTCTGTATAGTACATTGAAGTGTTTGCATATCTGTCTAAATTTCTCTTGATGATATTTCTCTTTCTTTAGCTGCTGGCTTCATCCAGATTTTATCTGGAGCTTTATGGGACCTGTGTGTGTAATAATTGTGGTGAGCAAATATTGTCTTTTATTCTTTATAGTAGAGAAATGGGAAAAAAATATAACCTTCTTTCTTAAATGAGAAAGAAGAAAAAGAGATCTTGATCTCATGTAGCTAAAATGAATACATCAGTCTTGGTTGGTATTTCTATATTTACAATGTATTGGAAAATGTTCATCAATTTTTGAAAATGCAGGGATTATTTCGACTACACAAGGGAAATTAATTAATGCTAATATTTTGCAGAGAGCAGCAATTTTATACTAACGGATAAGGTGTTAGGGAGAGAAAGAAAAGATGAATTTGAGAGTGAAAAGATAACCCATTTTGTGCTGAGTTGCAGAAATGTCTCTATTTTTCTGTCATCTATAATGAAAATAGAGGTGGATCTCCACTCATTAAAAGCATCACCTACTCAAATGTATGATCTAAAACAGCAGCCCCCAACTTTTCTGGTTTGGTAGTCCGGTGAGTGGTGGTGGTGGGGAGATAGGATGGTTGTGCATGAGGGACAGGAGTGCACATGCCTGCACACTTTCATTTTTGTGAGCAACTGCTGCTCACACAAGAGGAACTGTGAGCACAAGCATCTGCCACTCACACATGTGGCTCTGCAAGTGCAACTTTGCATTGCTTGCACAAGAGACTGCTTCTCACCCACCACTTGTGTGGCCCGATTCTAATTGGACCACAGACCAGTTCTAAATGTGCCACAGCCCAGTTCTGAGGGTTGAGGACCCCTGATCTAAAACCAACAATTGTTCTCTCTTCTTCATCTTATTTAGTCTTAGAACATTATCTACCTGCTATTGTTATCATTACTTTATTTCTTTCCGATATTTTTTTTCCCTCCCAAAGGTCAACTTGGTATTTTTATGTCTTATTCTGAAGAGTCTGCATAAAAAAGTGGCCTCTCTCAATTCAGAGATATCTTCAGTCAAAAATACCAGGTAAGATCTATCACAAAGCATGAAATGGGGAGTACAGTTCAGTATGATCCACACAAATAAAGAATAATATACTTCAAAATTATTTTTTACAACAAATTGTGAAGTAGAAAACCTGTCGGGTATAAGAAGGGCATTTGGGAACAAATGTAGAAATTCATGTAGAGGAGATGTGAGGTCTTTGTATGCATGAGGTGGGCAAAATTTGGCAGAGGGGTGGATTGTTTAGAAACTACCAGCAGCAAAAGGATCCTTTTCATTATGGAGGTCAGCATCTTTTGCCCCATTGAGTTAAAAATTGTACAATCTAGGCCAGGGGTCCCCAACCTTTGCAACTTTAAGTCTGAAGGACTTCAGCTCCTAGAATTCTCCAGCCAGCTTTGCTGGCTGGAGAAGTCTGGGAGCTGAAGTCCTTCAGACTTAAAGTTGCAAAGGTTGGGGACCCCTGATCTAGGTTGTTCCTCCATTTTGCAGAAATATCTTATATGGATGCATACTGGTGGGCATCTTAAGAAGACGATGACTTTATTGAAGCATAGGTGCAATATGAAGTAGGATGTCCCAATATTCATTGATTTTGAAACAAGCATTTTGTCACCAATATATCAAACCAATGACCTTATTCTTGGAAATTAGCAGTAGATGTAAGGTAAACTGCCTCAGCAAAGGGGAAATTTTAAATGACTACTGTACTAGTTTCTCATTTTTCCTCTTCTTCTTCTTCGACTAGGGCCACAATCAACTTTAGTCACTGCTCCACATATCTCATTTACATCCTCTCCTGTGAAATGAAAGTTCTGGTTTCATTCTATCACAGAGACAATTGAGGGAGAGAAGATTAGCTTAGATCAGGGCTGGGCAGCTATGGCAACTTTATGACCTATGGACTTTAACTCCCAGAACTGAGCAATGCTGGCTCAGGAATTCTGGGAGTTGAAGTTCACAGGTCGTAAAATTGCCATAGTTGCCCAGCCCTGCTTTAGATTGAGTCAGATGCTCTCTTTTCAGCAATGTCATTTCTCTGTTGATTTCTTGCCTTTCTTGTAGGTCACTGATATTTAAGGCTATAGCCCTTGTGTTCATCCTGGGTGTGACCTGGTGTTTTGGTCTCTTTCAATATGGCCCTGTGGAAGACATTATGGCATATCTGTTCACCATCACCAACAGTATACAAGGAATCTTCATTTTCCTGGTGTACTGCTTATTCAACCAAAAGGTGTTGTATAGCGGTGTTTTTGCAATCTTTCCCTCCCAGTGGTCCCCTGTCTAGGTCGCATTATTGATGAAAAAGATGGTCACTTTCCCAGTTTTTATATATCTCAGCATATGCTGTGGCCTCCAGTTATGTGTTCTTCACTTTTGTGCCCTTTGAAATATCCATACAGCCCCGGGCTGAGAATCACCGATGTAGAAAACAAGAGGATTACCCAGGAATATAACTTACCACATGAACAACCTAATATTTCAAATTTTCCAGACTGCGTTCAGAATTTTGTGAGCTCCTGGTACAAGAATAGTCAGAGCCATCTCCCACTCCCAGTTTCTCGTCCATGTGAGAGATAAAGAATGTGGAAGTAACTAATGTTACTTCAAATTCACTGCAAATGAATTGAACTGCCCTTGGCATTAATCCTTCCCATTGTAGTCAGCAATGGCACCACTGATTGATTGGTATGGAGTGGTATATTTGCTTCCCTTGTGGAACTAAAAGCCATATTTGTAACGCCTATAGAAGAAATGTGTTCATTTTTCACTGAAGATTTCTGGAATATTGCCAAGAGGTGGGGTGTTGTTGGTTTTTGGGGTGCTGTTTGGTAAATTTAAAGGGGCTCCAAGAATAGTTTTGTAGGCTGCAAATTTTGCTCTTGTATCTGAATCAGAGGTGGGTTGCTACCAGTTCTCAACAGTTCAGTTGAACCAATAGTGGTTTGGCAGCCTGGGTTGCTGGAATTGGCTATGCCATGTCCCTGAACCAGTTCTTCTACGGGGCTGCCATCTTGATTTTCGGTTCAATTTTTGCACACACCGAACCGGCAGTAATGCCGGGAGCAACTCACCCCTGACCTGAATTCATCTATACCTCATGTGTAATTATCCATCCTTTTCAGAAAGCACAGGTATTATTTAGTCTCTCTGTGAAGTTTAGTAGAGATTATAGACAGATCAGTAACAGAATTTACTAAATAATTTCCTTTATTTTGGTATCTTGTTAACCCATCATTATACAACCAGATATTACTGGAGGTTTCAGAAATGGCAAACTTTTCTTTTAAACTTTCCTTTAGAGAATACAAGCAGACTAGATTATTTCACATACAGGAAGTTCTTATTTAGTCACCACCTCCTTTAGCAGCTGTTTGCTTTTGCAACAGTGATGAAAAGGTAACTTGTGACCCATTCTGTCATTTACAACTTCTGCAAACTTGTAAAGCAAAGAAAAGCGGAATTAGAGTCGTGAGCACAGCACAATTTCACTTAGCAACTATTTCACTTTAAGGCCAGGTTGTCAGTCCTGATTACGGTTGCTAAATTAGGACTTCCCGCTCTCATAGGAGTCAAGTAGCTACTTCCTCCTCCTGACTTTGAATTTTGGATTTTCAGGTGAGAGAAGCATACTGGCATTGGATCTGTTTCATCAGAAAGAGTCCACCTGAGGTTTCTGAGATTATAGTGACCTCCTTCCCCATCAGCAATCCTTCAGTAAGCACGACCAAAATTTTGATTACATTTGCAGCGGCATGGGTAAACGGTTTCTACAGCCCAATATTGCCAGGATAAACATGTAGTATAGCCGTGATAGTGAACCTATGGCACGCGTGTTGGAAGTGGCACGCAGAGCCATCTCTCCGGGCATGGCAGGCATCCACATTGCTCTTCCAGGTTCTGGTCAGCTGGTCTTCACGTGCATGGAAGGACCGGAAACCGGAAGAGCAGCTCCCGCCAGGAAGCTGAGCCAGCTGGTGTTCACACATGCATGCGTGCCGGAAATGGGAAGCTCAGCTTTCAGGGAACTGCTCTTCCTGTTTCTGGCTCTCCCCCCCCCCCCCCACGTGCATGCGCTCCTGTTTCAGCACTCAGTGCTGACAAGGTTCGCCAACAGTGAAGTTTAGGGCAGGGGTCTGCAAAGTTGGCTCTTTTAAGACTGGTGGACTTCAACTCCCAGAATTCCCCAGCCAGCTATGCTGGCTGGGGAACTCTGGGAGTTGAAGTCCACCAGTCTTAAAAGAGCCAACTTTGCAGATCCCTGGTATAGGGTATCATATTTCAGAGATTAGAATTATTTTTCCCACCTAATATTATTGTTACAGTGCAAATACCGTGTATCCACCGATGGCAAAGGGGGCAAAAATTGGTAGCCCTCGACTTAAGACCACAATTGAGCCCAAAATTTATGTTGTTAAGTGAGACATGTGTTAAGTGAGTTTTGCCGCATTTTACAACTTTTCTTGCCATAGTTGTTAAGTGAATCACTGCAGTGGACAAATTAGTAGCCTGGTTGTGATGGGCATCTGGCTTCTCCATTGACTTGGCTTGCCAGAAGGCTGCAAAAAGGGATCACGGGATGCAGCAAAGGTCACAAAGCCCCTGAATTTTGATCACAGGATCATGGGGATGCTGCAAAGGTCGTAACTATGAAAAATGGTCATAAGTCACATTTTGCAGTGCCATCGCAACTTTGAACGGTCACGAAATGAACTGTTGTAAATCGAAGGCTACCTGTCATTGGTTCAGTTTGGTGCTGCTGAGATATAGTTTCACCCTTATTTTCGCCAAAAGGCCTAGAAAATGCAGAAAAGATCTGAATTGGTTCACCATTTGTCTAAAAAAAACCACCTTCTTGAACTTATTTGTGTTTTGTTGAAATGGTGTAGAGCAGGGGTCCCCAACCTTTGCAACTTTAAGTCTGAAGGACTTCAGCTCCCAGACTTCTCCAGCCAGCAAAGCTGGCTGGAGAAGTCTGGGAGCTGAAGTCCTTCAGACTTAAAGTTGCAAAGGTTGGGGACCCCTGGTGTAGAGGTCTAGTATTTCATGGAGGGTTCCGAGGCTAATCATTTATATGTTTGAAGATAAAAAGCCTTAGTCTGTGATGGCGAACCTATGGCACAGGCGCCAGAGGTGGCACACAAAGCCCTCTCTTTGGGCACACATGCTGTCGACAGCTGTTCTTCATGAGTGTCTGAGAACAGCCTGAAAAACGGCCAAAAAACAGGCTGGTTTTGGACTGTTTTTCCAGCAGTTTTTTTGGGCCATGTTTGCGCAGCAGCCAACTGGTCTTCGTGGGCACTGGAGCTCCAGAAAACAGCCTTTAAAATGCCCCCAAAATGGGCTTTAGGGTAATTTTTCAGGCCATTTTTCAGGCCCTGTTCAGGCCATTTTTGGACCAGAAAACGACCTGAAAACAGCTCAAAAACAGCTTGAAAATGGTCCCCAATGGTCCCCAAAACAGCCAAAAACCAGGAATGGTCTTTGGTTTTCCGGCACTCTGGAACGTGCACATGCACACACGTTCCAGAGTTCCGGTTTGGGCACTCGGTGTTGAAAAGGTTTGCCATCACTGGCCTAAGTGATTCTACACTTTTTTGAAATGATCAGTAGATTTTACTGAAAATATTAGAAGCGTCTGATCAATTATTAAGAATGGAGAAGTTGCTGGGAAATATGTCTGTGGAAACCAGCAAAGCTCCCCTACCTAGAGTTGGTTTTCCATCCCTTGCATCTAATGTTATGTGGCTCAGGCTATCACAATCAGCCATAGTTTATTTGTTTGGACAATTATTATTCAAAGATAAGGTTGCATTTTGTCTACTTTCGCTTGCTGCATAAGCTTAAGCCGAGCCTTGATTTACTATGTTGTGTTGTTGTGTTAGTTCATGACCTAATAAAAGCTGTTTCTTGTTTTTTTTCAGATGAATGTACCAAGTGCTCCTGTAGTCGTTGACCAGAAAGTAGGATGGGGAAACCCAACATAGCTCACTGTCTCTCTTTTGGACTCTTCTTTTCTTGGTGAACAAAACTGAAGAAAAATTGAATATACTAAACCCGTTGTTTCCTTGTTGGCTCTCAGTCCTTTAATGTAACTTGAAATCCAGACCAATGTTGGAAACATAACTTTTAGATCATTCTCTATTTTCATTCTCTATGCCTCATACATCCCTGCGACCGATTCGCTCCCACAGAGAGGGACTTCTCCGGGTGCCGTCCACTAGGCTGTGCCAGTGGGCGACGTCCAGGGGAAGGGCCTTCTCTGTGGCGGGCCCGACCCTCTGGAACGACCTTCCCCCCGAAATCAGAACAACCACGGACCTTCGCTCCTTCCGACAGCTTTTAAAAACTCATTTCTTCCGTTTGGCTGGCCTAGGGTAATTTTAAGTAAATTTAATAGTGTTAAGGGGTTTTTAGGGATAGTTTTTATTTTTATAGATGTTTTTAGCGCAGGATATGTTTAGTATGTTTTTAACTTTGTACTTTGTCTGTGTCAATTTGTTTTTTAATTTCCCTGTGCCCCGCCTCGAGTCCCTTCGGGGAGAGAGAGCAGGTTATAAATAAAATTTATTATTATTATTATTATTATTATTATTATTATTATTATTATTATTATTATTATTCATTGTCATTTTCTGTCTGTTTTCACTATAGTATATAATGTATATACTGTAGTATATGCTATATATAGTATATATAGTACAGTATTCAGTTCTTTCATGTTCAGAGTATTTCAACTTTGCAAAGGACATATTTAAAATGTTTTATACAACCCTAATACAACACATTTCCAACCTTTTTCTGTACATTGCTCTTTTAGGGAATGTCATGTTTACTAAGGCTGAACATGGGTTGAAGGCATGCAAAGGATGTGCCAACATACAATACAACAAAATACAATAGCAGAGTTGGAAGGGACCTTGGAGGTCTTCTAGTGGAACCCCCTTGCCTAGGAAGGAAGCCCTATATCGTTTCAGACAAATGGCTATCCAACATCCTCTTAAAGACTTCCAGGGTTGGGGCGTTCACAACTTCTGGAGACAAGTTGTTCCACTGACTAATTGTTCTAACTGTCAGGAAATTTTTCCTCAGTTCTAAGTTGCTTCTCTCCTTGATTAGTTTCCACCCATTGCTTCTTGTTCTACCCTCAGGTGCCTTGGAGAATAGTTTGACTCCCTCTTCTTTGTGGCAACCCCTGAGATATTGGAACACTGCTATCATGTCTCCCCTAGTCCTTCTTTTCATTAAACTAGACATACCCAGTTCCTGCAACCATTCTTCATAGATACATAACAGTATCTTGACAGCAGCATTCCTCTTCATAATGACAGTGTACTTTTAAACTGATCAATAGATTCCTTTTTTGTGCTGCCAAAGAAAAGTATTAATTGCAGTCCTAAATCCTTATCTGTGACAAAATAAATACATTGAAAACAACAGACTTAGAGAAGGAAAACACAACTGAAATAGTTCAGAGAGTCAAAAATGTCAGCTTGGAAATGATCCAAGAACAGTCAGTTTTCAGACCAAAATTTTGCTAGGTTATCCAAGGAAGTCAAAGCACCATACAGTTAGTCTAGAAGGAGATTGGATATGTCTGAGGATGGGCATGTGTAATGTTGATGCCACAAAGAGCCAGTCAAGCCACGGTTTCCTTTATACATACCATATTTCTACAGCAGGGGTCTCCAACCTTTGCAACGTTAAGTCTGAAGGACTTCAGCTCCCAGAATTTGCTGGCTGGAGAAGTCTTGGAACTGAAGTCTTTCACACTTAAAGTTGCAAAGGTTGGAGACCCCTGTTCTACAGGATGTACTAATTAATATGGCTCACTTGTGAGATATACTTCTTACTTTCAAGTGAATGGCTCAAGTCCTTTTGCTCTTCTCTTGTCAACTTGTGGCGTCTTCCTGGGCTTGGGACTTTCCTAGCTCAGCTTCTGTATCAGTTGACTCAGCCTGCACTGACTGACCCTGTACCTCCTCTCTTCGGCCAATTCCTGTGGTTGAGGCTGAGGCTCAGATTCGTCAAGCTCTTCTACTTCTGAACCCGAAGATTCAGACTGATCCTTAACACACATTGGATAAAGATTAGAAGATTCTACAAACACACTGGTACAAAAATAGTACAATCAATTAGCAAGAAACAACTTGATCCTTCCAATCCTATCAATCCAGATGGAGTTGGATATTTAGGAATAGTTTATAAAAGGTTGGTGTTAATTTTAAACTGCAGTCAAGATCCTTTTCTATATAATTAAAAATGGAACTTGTGTCATAGCAACAACTTTCATTATCACTGAGTGTAGGAATAAATTATTCTTAAACTGTTTTAAGCAATTCTCATACCCCCAAAACCCTAAATTTGCATTTTTCCTGAAACAGCCACAATGCACTGTAAACCTACACTGAGTTTGGAATCAACTACTGTTCCAAGATCTTATATATATATATATATCTTTGAGCACTCTAATACATCTAATAAATACAAATTAGATTTGTATTTATAGATTTGTTGATCCAAATCTAGTTAAATATTTCTTCAGGTGCTGAAGGCACCTTCCCTAAATCTCTTTATTTATTGTATTCCAAAACAATAATGCTGTGAGATAAAAATGTCTTGAGAAAAAGTCAGCTATAGAGTTTCATTGCTCAAGGTATTATTTGGCTGGATCTGGGAATGGATCTCCCTGCTTCTGGGTCCAATACCTTAAGCAATGCTCTCATATGGGCTCTCATATTAAGATCAATTCTTCAAATACTCTGGGAGGATGTTCTGAGATTTAAACTCACCATTTTAATCTTTTTCAAAATGGTTCTTGACTTATATCCATGGCTCTGTTTTTTTTAAGAGTGTGTGTGTGTGTTTGTTATGGTTATCTATTCATTAATCCATTTAAAATACTTTATTAAAATAAAGTGTTTTAAATGCATTAATTAGTTGAACTTAGCTAATGATTTTACTAGCTGATGTTTTCTTTCTTCATTGTTGACTTTATTCCCCCCTTATTTTTGTAGAAAAATAAAGAAATATAAAATAAAGTATACTTTACATGAAGTATGTCCACAATCTCATACTTCGATGGTTCTTGAGTTTGAGTTTCCTGCCTATATTTTTCAAAAATATTATCAGCTGATGATGTTGCTAAACCTGGGTCCGTATTCAGAGCTCAGGATCTAACTTGTCCTGAGCTCTAAATTTCCACTGATGTCCATAAGTGTCCTCCTTCCTCTCCCACCCCCCATGCCCGCCAATTAATTTCTATGTAGATTAAGTTCATGGGAGTTGAAGGTAAAGAAAGAACTTTCTCCTTTCACTTGGTCAATCTCTCCTGTGAATATCATTATCTATTCTCCTTGCTCAGAAGTCAGACATTCCTGCAACAAATGTCAAAATCCCCACTAGCCCCCCAAAAATCAGAGCTAAACCTATTCCCCAGCTTTTGGCAACTTAAGATGTGTGGAAACAACCTCCATCTGTAGCATTAATTGACAGCCTTAGATTTTTCTGAACTTTAAGAAAACTGAAACTATCTCTATAGACTGTAAGATTGCCTATATAAATGCTTCTTTCATTTGAGCTAAGTTTACTTCTTTCATTTGAGCTAAGTTTATTTGGTTCAAAGAGATTTGGGCAGCAAATGAATTGGCTTTATTTTCAATGAAATCAAGGGATTTGTAATCGTGCTCTGCTTTTTAAGGTATGAAGATACCCTATTTATTATTTGTCAAGGACATTCCTGACATTGGAGTGTTTGTCTTGTTATTAGCCTGATGATGAAGCCAGCTAAGACGATTTTTAACACAAAAACGTGTTTTCAATCTTCTGTGGATTTTTCATAAGTCCTTCTGCATGGAGGAGAAGAAATCAGAGGTCTGCTAAGATCTACTTAAAACTTTGCATTCCATTACCATTTTTGTTGTGGCTGTCAGAGAGATGGATACCTTATCTTATTACTGTTGTTTTTTAAAGTTCTCTGCATGAGACTAACTAGATGCCAATAGTTTTTTCAACTTCTTGTTCTGTTGAAGGGCTTCAGTGTAGGATGATGAACATCCCAGATCACCCAAAACATTATTTTCATTGGGGGGAAAAAAGATTTCCCAAAGAGCTCCCTTAGCAAAGCCAAGGCCAGCTGGAACAGTGTTTTAACACAATATTCAATGTCAGTGTTAGGCTGCCCCCACTTAATCTCCAAATAAAAATAAGCTTTGCCTCCATTTGTTGAGAAAGCTATAGTTTTATTAAAGATCAAGTGGATTGCTGTAATGCATAGCCAGAACTGAGATTTGTGCACCAAAATCCCAAACCCTTGCCCCTCCTTGATTGGTTTTCATTTCCCACCCCAATTACAAAATCCAATTAAAATCTTGCAAGCTGTTTTCCTAATGGTCAGTTCAGGTATGTTCTGCTATGCCTCCTCCTCCTTCCTCTACCTGGATGACCTTGAAGCAGTTCCTCGAGAAAGCATGTTTCAGTTTCCCAACTATTCTCCCCTCTCCCATGACCCATAGGTGGATTGATGCCAGATTATAGATTGAAACCAACAGGTGCTGCTGTGCTGAAGGAATAATTGGGTGAGCAGCAGTGAAGACAGACAATTGGGGCTGCTTTAACAGGCAGTTTAACATGAAAAGGAAGACAAGAAGAAACAGTGAAGGCTTAGGGACAGCTTGCCCCGTGCTTTCCAATATAGCCATTTGAAAAACATAAGATATTTTGGCATATAGGCCTTCAAATCATTCAGCAGATAGAGGGACAACTATTCTCCTGACAAACAAACACAATAAGTAAAAGCTGACTGTTGACTGCCCCCAAACAAACCAGTTCCAGATAATATCCTAGCTGAATGCAAAGAAAAGTCAGATCATCTTTGAAGTTTCCTAACCCTGGTTAGTCATGCTTTCAAGTGAGTGATTAATAATTCATTTTCCCACACATAATAATCCCCAATGAAATAACAGAGATTTTGCTGATTGTTACCCTGAAGCTACCACACGTTACAATGTGGGTCAGCTGCAGCATTCATTGGATTGCTAAAGTGCTCTAAAGCAGGGGTCTTCAACCTTGGCCACTTGAAGCCTGGAGGACTTCAACTCCCAGGATTGGGAGTTGGAGCAAAGCTGGCTGGGGAATCCTGGGAGTTGAAGTCCTCCAGGCTTCAAGTGGCCAGGGTTGGAGACCCCTGCTCTAAAGGGTAGGCTGTGGGACCAGTGTTTTTTAGACCAGCATACTTTCCTCTCTACTCAAGGCACATTTCACTAGATGTGAGGAAGAACCATAAATATGCATTTGTAAATTTAAATAAGCATATGCACAGTTCCTATTTCCTGATTTATGCCTTGTGATCCTGAATCCTTTTTTTAATATATGGCAATGTCACACATATGGGAACTTGGTAAAGAAATGTTTTATGTCAAAGTCCAGTCTCTTCTATCTAACAACGAACGCAGTCATTTCAAAGAGTCACTTGGCAGGTAGTTATGACCAATATAAAAGTATAATCTCTGTCTGGAGACTGTTTTCTGTCAGTCTAATTAATATATGTTATTACAGCTCATGCAAGCTGACATGAATATGTGCAAAGAACACAGCTTTGGAACAAGATATTATTTATCTTTTTATTTTTTTGCATGCAGTGGTAATCAGAAACACCTGAACAGTGCTATCATTTGCGAATTATCTTGTAATAGATCAACTATTATGTTTAAAAGCACAGGGCTAGAGTTAATTCAATATATTGCTGAGAAGTTAAAATACAGCTGGGTGTGTTGACTAAACAGATACAGTATTCACTGTTGTAAAAAGCCAATTTTTTCTTAGATTGCCTTTGCCAGCCCAACTCGATTGTTGCCTCTGTCAAAAATGGTGTAGTATTCTCTTATGAACACATCTCCTAGAATCCAGCTTTCCTGACCAATTGGTTGTAAACCAGTAGCACAATAGCCTGGTGCAATCTAGAGGGAAGGAAGAAAACAGCAACAACAAATTTTTTAAAAAAACAGCCATAAGTCTGAATCTGTGCAGGCATTATTCAATGAATTAATTTTAGTCAAATTGTACCAGGAAACCTACAAACACAAAAAGATACGCAGGTGAAAATATAGAAAGGTAAATATAAAATAAATAAAATAAACGCTGGTGTATTGTCTACAGAGAGATTGTTAGTTAAGATGATATCCCAAGGAATAAATATCCAATTGTTCAAGTAGGAAAGCTCTTTAAAAGCTCTATGGAGATTCCAGATTTGCAAAAAAAAATGTGTGTTGCTTCATTACGAAAAGAATTGAACTGTAATATTACCCTATCTTTGGACTGTGCCAGTGGATATATAGTGGGACAGGCTAGTATTGAAACTCTTTCTGCTAGTTCAGAAAAAAAAATGCCAGTGAATTTATGTGGACATTGTAATAGTGTTGCTTTGTATTGCTGTACTTTTAATCCAGAAAGACATTAATAACATAAAGGTTATTTGTGTTTTTGAGAGTTATTCATTCAAGAGTATAAATTTTCAGGAGATAACACTGTTAAGAGACCAGTTAAAAACTTTACAGACTCATCTGAGCAAATGTATATGCTTGGTTAGGGTAAATTTTGGCTTGATTCTTTGTGGCTTAGTTAGGATGCTTTGCAAATCTGCTTATCCCATTTGTTTATAGTTTAAATATTATGTGAATTCAAACATTGACTAATTCACTGAGCACATATATGAAAACTATAAGGAGATTCAGGCTAGCAAGCGGACTATGGTTTCCACATATCCAACGACCTCTGAAATAATACAATGGAGGAGATTCCTTAGCAGCCTATTTTTCACAAGGTGATTGACTTGGTCCTTTTTTTATCATTTTGGTGTACTGATTGCATAAAAAGTACTCACTGATCAGTATTCCCCCAGGCATATATAATATAGACTCAGATGTTTTGGGACAATGCCTAGAATTCCCAGACAGCAGAGCTAAAATTAGGGCCCATACTCATGCTCTCGTGACATCCCAACTGGACTACTGCAATGCTCTCTACATGGGGCTCCCCTTGAGGTGCACCCGAAGACTTCAGCTTGTCCAGAATGCAGCCGCGTGGGCAATTATGGGAACCTCTAGGTTTTCCCATGTAACACCGCTCCTGCGCGAGCTGCATTGGCTGCCTGTTGTCTTTCGGGTGCGCTTCAAGGTGTTGGTTACCATCTTTAAAGCGCTCCATGGCACGGGACCTAGTTATCTGCGGGATCATATCCTGCCCCATACATCCCTACGGCCGATTCGCTCCCACAGAGAGGGACTTCTCCGGATGCCGTCCACTAGGCTGTGCCAGCGGGCGACGCCCAGGGGAAGGGCCTTCTCTGTGATGGGCCCGACCCTTTGGAACGACCTTCCCCCCGATATTAGAACAACTACGGACCTCCGCTCCTTCCGTCAAAAATTAAAAACACATTTCTTTTGCTTGGCCGGCTTGGGATAACTTAACTGTTTTTAGGGGGTTTTAGGGGTTTCTTTTAGTTTTACATGGGATTTTAGCACAGGGTTTAGTTTAATTCTTTTTTAATATTGTATTGTCTGTAGTTTTATATGCATTTTTAATTTCCCTCTGCCCTGCCTCGAGTCCCTTTGGGGAGAGAGAGCGGGTTATAAATTACATTATTTATTTATTTATTTATTTATTTATTTATTTATTTATTTATTTATTTATTTATTTATTTATTTATTTATTTATTTATTTATTTATTTATTTATGTCTAAGCATAGCCCACCTTGAATGCCTCTTAATTTCTGCTCATTTCTCTTGACCATTACTAACTCAGATTTTGTAGACAGCTTAAGCTTGCAATAAATCTTTTTCTCAGATTTATTTGAACTGCCTGAATCTCCTGATTTCCCTGGCATTTGACATGTATGGTAGGAAGGATCTCCCAAGCACATCAAATTTGGCCCTTTGTTTTGCTGCTATGCTTACGCTTTTCATTTAATTCTGGGAACATAACTATGGTGTGGTGGGGTAGTTGGACATAGTGGTATCTGGAATAACAGAGTAATAAAACTTGCCAGATTACAACTTTACATCTCATGTATTTTCCACATAAAATAGATCATCTTCTATCTAAAGATTAATGCTGTTCAGTCGTGGCAACTTGAAGATGTGTGGACTTCAACTCCAACAATTTGCAAGCCAACAAATTGCTAAGGTTGAGAAGCTCTGATCTAGATCAGGGGTGTTCAACCTTTGCAACTTTAAGTCTGAAGGACTTCAGACTTAAAGTTGCAAAGGTTGGACACCCCTGATCTAGATTATACACTGCTCTTTTTTGTTTAGTGTAACCCTCTGACTTCAAGTAGCTAATGGCGAGCAGATTTTTTCTCTCATTGCCATTGCAAAACACAGTATGAGTTTGTGTGGTCTTAAAAAGAAAAGGCAGAAAGGGATTTTGCAATTTTCTATGCAAAGAGGAACTGAGGGGAAAACAACATTATTTTCTTCCACATTTTGCTTTCCTGAAAGAGCTAAAGAAAAAATTGCGACACCTGATATCGTACTTATTTTGTCCATGGTTACCTGACAAAAATAGGAGCTAGAAGCAGGGAAATATATATGGAAAAATAAGTGATATAAAGAAAGTATGTTAAGTTGGTTAAACAAATATTATTATTATTATTATTATTATTATTATTATTATTATTATTATTATTATTATTATTATTATTATTATTATTATTATTATCATTATTATTATTATTATTATTATTTTGTTATTGTTATTGCTATTATAACTGATACTAATGCAATGAATACTGTTGTAAACACTTTGACTATTATTCCCTAAAATGATTTGTACCCAGACAACACACTGGTCAATTGAAGTTGGAATTTTTGTATGTTATAAAATAAAATAAACACTCATTACAAAAGAATAAAATCTATGTTAATGTAACAGTACATTAACAGTTCTCCTCCAGCAGCGCCATCTTGTTTTTCAGTTCTGCACATGGACATTTACTTTACTTTACTTTACTTTACTTTACTTTATTACTATTTAAAACCGTGCCTATCTCCCAATGGGACTCAGGGCGGTGCACAGGAAGATTAAAACATACAATAAGTATTGATATAAATACCTAATTACAACCATCATTAAAATACTATTAAATTAGTTGACCTGTGCTAAAATCTAATTAAAACAATACAAATATTAAAATTCATTGAGTAAATCTGTGGTAATTTCATTGGGGTCTAGGCAAGGCCAGCTAACTGGAACAAGTGTGTCTTAAGAAGGCGGTGGAAGAGGCGAAGGTCCCTGGTGGTGTGCAGTTCGGGGGGTAGGTCGTTCCAGAGGGCTTGGCCCGCCACAGAGAAGGCCCTTCCCCTAGGAGCCGCCAGCCGGCATTGACCGGCAGATGGCACCCTGAGAAGGCCCTCCCTGTGGGAGCGGATTGGCCGAAGGGAGGTATGTGGTAGGAGGCAGTCCCACAAATAACTAGGCCCCGTGCCATGGAGCGCTTTAAAAATGATGATCAACACCTTGAAGCACACCCGAAAAGCCACCGGCAACCAGTGCAGCTCGCGCAGGAGAGGTGTTACATGGGAGTACCATGTGACGCACCCAAAATCCCCGGCATTCTGTACCAACTGAAGCCTTCGGGTGCACCTCAAGGGAAGCCCCATGTAGAGAGCATTACAGTAGTCTAGGCGGGACGTAACAAATGCTTGAGTGACGGTGCGAAGGGCGTCCCGGTCTAGAAATCTGAGTGCAGTTATGGTTGCTCTCCCAAAGAGCACCTTTATCCTTGAATTTGAGATGTATTTCAAAAGAGCATCTCCAGACCCAAACTGCATTACTAAGAATATTTCTTACAAAAGGTTGCCTCCATCTTTCCATTTTCATCCCTTGCCTTGCACTTCTAATCTGCATAGAAATAGTAGTAACCAAGCAGTGAGTATAAATCCAAATCTATTACGTACCTGCTGAGTATAAGCTGCTGGTGGCAGTGGATGGTGGATTCCATTGATCACAAAAACAATATCAGGCAGGTTGGAGAGATTGCTGCAGTTGATTACAGACTACACAAAACAAGGAAGAGTGTTCTTGAATTATTCTGATCACAACAAATAGTTGTTTTTTTAAATGTAACATTTTTGTTCCACACATGAAATTTCAAGAAAATAAAATTGCCGTCTTATATAACAAAGTATTATGTTTACTAAGTGTTATGTCCCAAAGGTGCTTTCTCAAAAAGCAACTGGACTTTTTTGGTTTTTCATTGAAGACGTTTCACTTCTTATCCAACAAGCTTCTTTAGTTCAGAGCTGAAAAAGCTTCTTGGATGAGAAATTGACCATCTTCAATGTGGGCGAGAGGGGAGGGAAAGTCCCATTACCTTTGGAAAAAACACCTTTGGAATAAACATGATGTGGATGACTGAGAATCTCTATAAACCAGAGGTGGGTTCCTACTGGTTCAGACCAGTTCAGCCAAACTGGTACTAACTGGGAAGCCTGGGTTGCTGGAACCAGCAGTGACCCAGGCCTGACATGCCCCCGAACTTGTTCTCCTCCAGCAGCGCCATCTTGTTTTTCAGTTTTGCACATGGACAATGTTTGTGCACACCGAACCGGCAGTAACATCAGCAGCAACCCACCCCTGCTATAAACATTAAATATCATGCTTGAGGTGAACTCGACCTTGCAAATCAAGATAGTTTCAGTTACTCTGATTACATGATAAATACGGGAAGTGTTTTTTAATCAGTTTCTGGGGAGATTTAATATTTTTTACTATTTAATTTTTTTAGAGTCATAACCTGTTCTGACCCTCCTCCCCTTTTCTGAGACTAATTACAAGACTGGCTGCTTGACTGAATGACTCTTGGCTGCTTGCCTAACTGACCTCGAACAGACCCGAAGCTTCTTAACTCAACTAGAAATTAAGCCTGCAACTCGACACGAGGAAATCCAAACCTAGAAAGCACACGTTGTTCTCTGCAAGAACTTTCTTAGCAAAGGCTTCCTTTTAAACCCTCTTGGGAGGGGCCAGTCATTAGGCAGCTGGGACTAATTCAACTCCTTCGAGTTTGCTTCTGATGCAATTGAAGCCTCCTTTTTTCAGCCCTTCTCAATCTAGCATCAGGGACAAACTGGCCTTGATCCTCCCCACTACTCCAAGACCCAGGTGCCTCCTGATGACTAGCCAGGCTCTCTGCTCTCTCAAGGTCGCCCTTCTTTTCCAGAGCAGACTCATAGGACTCCTCACTAGAGGAGTCCATCAGCAGCTCATCTGGAGCCGGCTAGGCCACAACATAACCCATGATCATCTCATAACCTTTATGAGTGAAACACCACTTTACCTGAACAGGACTATCAAATTAACAGTTGGATTTTAATGAAATATACAGGCAGAAATCTGCTGAAGTGGAAATCCACAATCAAACGGATCAGTAATACAAATCAGATATCTACCTACCTATGTATTTCCATACCTAATCCCTCACAGCCTGGTATTGGATGGGCATCAGTGTGATAAGGATGAGTAGAAGAATCTTTCAAATGTAATGAATGACAAATACAATGGCAGAGAACAAGGAGTTGAACCTTACCTGCCCCTGACTAGCTCCAATGGCGCTTAGGATGCTAGAGATGCCAGATGGTGGACCAGCCAAGAGGGAGGTACCTGTATCAACAATTGCTTGACAGCCGCTCTTGCAGGTAACCTTCTTACCATTCACTAAAATACTAAGAAACAGAAATCGTGTGAGGGTGATACTAGAAATAAAAAAGGCTACCACAATGCGTCCCTTAAGAAGTTATTGTAAGGATGACTAAGGATGGTTCTATTCTATATAATTAGTCAAGGCTAAACCAGGATATGTGTTTGAAACTGCAGAAAGCAGTTATAATAAATGTAGCTGGGAACTCTTTAGAGCAGGAACCTCTGCTCTTCCAGTATGTAACATGCCATGTTAATCAACATTTTCTTTCCAGCATTTTCTTTCTTTCCAGAGCTTGACATCTTCCTTTCTTTTCACTTCTTATCCTTTCAGGTTATGAATTTTAAAGGATTTCATAAAACTTCCCAGTTTAATGTCCAATAATAGTAAAGAACCAGATAGATAGATAGATAGATAGATAGATAGATAGATAGATAGATAGATAGATAGATAGATAGATAGATAGATAGATAGATAGATAGATAGATAGATAGATAGATAGATAGATAGATAGATAGATAGATATAGATATATATACATATAGATATTATTTATAATCTAAATAATAATACTTATAGAAAATCCTGCTTACCTGTCCATTGAAATCTGCCAGTATGTTTGTTGACTCACAGGGATCCAGTTAATAGAACCAGTATAATAAGAATGATCTATTCCACCAAAAGTGATCATGCTCCCAGTTGCTTCTCTGAAACATGAATATGAAGTTGTCAAGCCATTTGATGCACATTAAGTTTTCAGCTAAAAAACCTGTTACAAACTGCCAGAAGATGTTCATATCATGGTTACAAAGAACATTAAATAACAGCTGCTATTCTCATCCTCATCCTCACATGCAACAAAAGAAAACAAAAGGAGCTGCTTTCACTTTCTCACCCCACCCATCCATTTAAGACTTTTCTTTACTTTGTGCATATTTGTCCAGTAACATGGGGGGTGGGGGGAGATTCTGAGTGCCTGAACTGCAAAGCCACCACGCAAGGGACCAGGTAGAAGTGTTCAAGTCCAGGACTGGGGTAGAAGATCTCCCCAGTAATGAAACAGTCTGTTCCTAAGCTGTATGGAGTTCCAGCTTTTCAAAGAATTGCAAAAGAAAATGTCAATTTCAACACAACCGTAGCTGGCCCAGAAATCCACTGGCTCAGCTCTCTACTACTGCTGACATAGTGGAATCAGAGAGATCTACTTTAAACCTACTTTAAACCTAATGCAGAATCATTAAGAGAACTTGCTATGAAAAGTTCCAAAGGTGATTTTTCAAAAGATAATTCGACTTTCTTGTTTTTTTCCTTGAAAAAGTTTCACTTCTTATTCAAAAAGCTTCTGAACGGAACCTTTTGGATGAGAAGAAATAGCAATAGCACTTAGGCTTATATACTGCTTCACAGGACTTTATAGCCCCCTCTAAGCGATTTACAGAGTCAGCATACTGCACCCAATAAACTGAGTCCTCATTTACTGACCTTGGAAAGCTGAGTCACCTTGAGCCGGTCAGAATCGAACTGCTAAACTGCTGGCAATCAGCAGTTTGCAGAATTAGCCTGCAATACTTCATTCTAACCACTGCACTCCAGGGCTCTAGGAATCAAAGCATTTTTCAAGGGAAAAAATCCAAGAAAATCCAGTTGCCTTTTGGAAAAGCATCTTTGGGACAACCATGACCAGGATGATAGCGCATCTCCATAGACATTTTGCTGTGAGAAGGTTGGCCTTTACACAAATACAAGCTCAGTAGAACAACAGCTGTCTTATTCTTTGCTGTTTAATTGTTTTAGAGTTATAACCCATGGCCATCTCATACAATTGAAGAGTACAACCCAACTCTGTGTTATTCAGGTGACGTGATTGGGCTGCCAAAGAAATTTATTCCAGAATGCATTTTCCTTCCACCACTAACAACAATTGGTAGATCAAAATATTATTTACCTGCTGAGATAAACAGAAAACAGGTGCTCTTGCACTAAACCTTCTTTCATCAAATTATCAAAGACAGGAGTTGCTTGATCAACCGAAATCGAGGGGTAGGCTAAGCCCAGGATGCCATCAAACTTTGAGTAGGTAAAAATGTTTCCTGGCTCAACAGTGCTCAAACCAAAAGGTTGATTAGTATCAATGAAGCTGGACATCTAGGAAAGAAACAAAGTATTCCTTTATCTATTAACCTGGTGAACCCCAGAGCAGACTTTTAATACTATGAGTGATGGCCAGCCTCATAAACCTATGCTCATATTCTTCAGAACACAATTAAATTAATTAATATCACGGCTTCAAGACAATAATGACTCAGCCAGGGCCTTTTACTAATTAATTAAAATTACTCAGGAGTCTGCCCCAAGTCAGTAACAATTCTATTTTGTTTTGCTCTCAGGCTTCAAGACAAAGGTGTAGACGCTGGCATCATTCACACAATTTAGTGTGAGCTGCTCTCTGTATGTCATTTCTGTCATTCCCCCCCCCCACCCCGCAGAAATGAACATAAGGTTTGACCTTGTTACTGGGATGTTGATGGGGTGAGCGGGTATCAATAATGTCAAGTCGGTGCCCACCATCATGAATTTTTAAACATCACCCCATCCCCTTAAACAGGGCAGGAGGTTCGATGGTTATGACCGTCATCTGAATATTTTTTTAAATAACTACTCACAACAATTTGCCTTGCTCTCTCTAATATGTTCAGATCAGAGGTAGTATTCAGCTGGTTGTCTCCAGTTCGGGTGAATTGGTAGAGGTGGCTGTGGGAGGCTCCCCCCTACCCCGATGTAATGCATGACCTTCTGTGCATGCGCGGAAGGCAGTCCACATGTGCAGAAGGTGGCACATGCAAGCGAAGCCGGCGTGTGCGTGCTCACATTTGCCACCTGGTAGGGAAGGTAAGTGGATCCCACCGCTGATTCAGGTACCATAGCCTAACATGGGAGGTTGAATTCTAAACCCATACAGACTCTAGATAGTATACAACTTTAAAAAATAATTAAAAAGAGAACCAAAGGGAAGCATAAACTATGCACCTCTAGACCAAACAATCCCTTGGACAAATGTAATTCTATAGGGTTAAACATTCACCCAATCACAAGACCAGGGAACAGTCGCGATTTCAGAGAGTTCTTGAACATCATCAAGGTGAGAGTCATATAAATCTCTGCCAAAATGCTAGAAAAGGTGCCTTTCATAGACACCACCAGCTATCTACCACCAGATGATCCTATTTAATCAAGAACTCGTTTCTATTTTTTTCCAAGGATTCCAACAATATTCGCTTTTAAAAGTATATGGAAAAAGTTTTCCTTAATATCCCAACCTACATACACATAACATATAACATCACAATGTTACCAGGTTTTAAATGCCCACAGTGAGGATCAAAGCATCTGTTTGGGTTTTTTTTAACTGCTTTCTTTATATACCCAAGATTCTATTTAATCAAGAATGAATTTTTCTCAAACTGCAATCCATAGAGAGCAGAGAGAAAGAGAGAGCAGAAAAAATCTATGCCTTAAGTAACTGGAGTAACTGGAGAGAAAAGTTAAAGAAGTTCTTGGTAAATTGAGAACAAAGAAAGATCCAACAGTAGCTTTCCTGGAAGAAGGGAAGTAAAAGAATGAGAATTCTACCCAAGACCAAGTCAGGGAGAATGGAATTGTCAGTCACTGGTAAAGCCCTTAGTCTTTGTGGAAGACCTGTTGCTTTGCCAGTGGAGAAACCGTAGATCTTCAGCTGAGCGGATCCAGGAGAATGTCAAGCACTGCTGAACATAAATGATTCAAAAAAGATGATGGTAAGGATATAGCATCTAGGACACAGATTGGTAAGGTAAAAGTAAAGGTTCCCCTCGCACAAATGTGATAGTAGTTCCCGACTCTAGAGGGCAGTGCTCATCTCCGTTTCAAAGCCAAAGAGCCAGCGCTGTCTGAAGACATCTCCGTGGTCATGTGGCCGGCATGACTAAATTCCAAAGGCACATGGAACGCTTTTACCTTCCCACCAAAGGTGGTCCCTATTTTTCTACTTGCATTTTTACATGCTTTCGAACTGCTAGGTTGGCAGAAGTTGGGACAAGTCACTCCGTTATGCGGCACTAGGGATTCGAACCACTGAACTGCCAACCTTTCTGATCGACAAGCTCAGCGTCTTAGCCACTGAGCCACCACAAAATTTCTACAGGAAATTTCCAACCCATTCTTTTCTTTTCTCTCTCTTTCTTTTGTCAAGCCCAGAAATGGGAGAGGAAAGGAGAGGAAAGGAGAAGGAAAACAAAGCCCCCCAGGGTCACCCTGTAGGGGAGAGGCCGGGCATAGAAATTTAACTAATAAATAAATCAGTGAGCAGAAGAGCTGGAAATTGGGAATATCTTGTTTTAACTCGCAAAATTTCTAGGAACCACAACATTGTTGGAAATAGACTTTACTGACCATTTACAACTTGCTCATCTTTGAGGTACCTATAGAATGCATGGTTTTACCTTCACTGTGTCATATCCTAACACGCCAAACATGTTTCCTGTGCCATACCAAATGGCCATAGACTGTTTTGTGCTCTTGAAAGTCGAAGAAAGGCTTGGGTTAAATTGATGATGATTTGCTAAATGTAAAAAAAAACAAAAAAAACACCATCAGTCATTAACTAATATTAAAACAGTTTTTAATCAATAGTGGGCATCAAGTTCAGTACAAGTCCTTTCCTTTTATTAGTTTATTAAAAGGAAAAGCCATATAAATAATTAATAAAACTCGTGGAAAGAATGATTATTTGAGGAGTATCACTTAATATAAAAAGAATATTATTTCTGGAAAATACGATCTGTTACGGTATTGCGTCCGTCTTCAAAGAAGGAAATTGATTTTAACACGACCATTTTGAAATCTTTTGCTGAAAATTACCCTGTGCTTTCACAAACTAAAATTTATCTGTGTGGTCATATAAATGTCTTCCCAAAAATCAACTCCCATAATATTCAGTGGAACATATTCCTTAGAACAGGGGTGTCAAACTGAAGGCCCGAGGGCCGGATCCGGCCAGCGGGGTAGCTAGATCTGGCCCATGAGGCCACCCTGGAAACAGCAAAGGACCAGCCCGCAGTGGTTCTGACAGCAAAAACGCGCTTGTGGGCTCTGTTTTCGGTTGCCACAGCTTCCTGCAGCCCTCTGCCAGTGAAAACGTAGCTTGGGAGGGCTGCATGTGTTGCTGAAGGTTGCAGGAGGCCGTGACAACTAAAAATGGGATTCAGGAGACTCAAGCCACCACAAGCAACCCCGACAGGAGTATTGTTGAGCTGGCCACGCCTCCCCTGACTTTGCGCCCCCCCCCCCCCCGAAGGTCAAACACAATCCTGATGCGGCCCTCAATGAAATCGAGTTTGACACACTTGAAGTAGAGCAATGGCTTTGGACAATTTTTTTTTCATCTTGCAGGATTTCCTAGCTCTTTTATAGATATCCCCTCTATCCAATAAATATAATACAATTTAGTACATTTATGAATCCATTTGATCAAGTCTGATGAAGACAGTTACTTACCACATGCTGAACTTTTGCAGGAAACAGATGGTACCCACAGATTTGATGATCCAGTGTCGAACAGAACAACGAATTCCTGTGGTGGTGTTCCAATGTGGATTGTTCCATAGTATTGGGCCTGTTAATTTGTAAATAATAAATATATGTTGGAAGGCCTAAGTAGAGTAGATCGTTTTACAATGTTTTAATATTGAGCATGAAACAAACACCATAAACCTAAGTGTTACGAAATAAAGGAAGGGAAAAAGCATCTATAGAAGGGAATAAGGTAGGAATTACACAAATAGAAACCAAATGAATTAGCAGATTATATAATTATGTAGCTAAAGTGCCATCCTTTTAACTACATAAATAAGAGTAATCATGCTAGCATTATTTAACTTGTACTTTGACATCTATGTTGGTAAAATAATTTACATTTGTTCAAATATCAGTTATCACAGGAAATTAATAACGTACATTTGGGAAAAGGTTTTTCCATATTAAAACATACTACCTGGACACAGGGCTCCGAGTTAGAGAGCATCAAGGACTCTACAGTTCAGCCCTGAGTTACATATATTCTCTCCTATTGGCAAATCAAAAGAAAACCAGCAACTTACATCTAAGTAGTTCAAGAGTGGTTCATCAGCCAGCTGACCAGGATTGAAAACAACTGAAGAACGTTTGGTGTACTTAGTACTAATGTCATAATGATGTTCCTGTAGAAGACTTCCCAGCAAATGCTTATTCCTAAGAGTATCTCGAAGTTTCTCTCCTTTCCAGAGGGGAACCCTAGCATACAAGAACAAAATGAATAGATGCTATGTTGTCATTCTTCTCCTATACATGCGTTCCTTTTAATGAAAAATAAAGTGATACTGTTTCACATTGGCATCCATCCATATATCTAAATTAAGTTAATTTTGTAATTGTAATTGTATTCGAATTTGTATACCGCCCTTTCTCCCTTACGGGACTCAGGGCGGTGAACAGGCAATGATAAAAAACAATAATAAAAACATCAATATAAATACCTATGCTAAAAATAAATTAAATACTAAGCCTGCTCTAAAATGCACAATAAAAACCCCAATAAAACCAGATTAAAAGCTACACCAGGTCGGCCGTACGAAAAAGATGGGTCTTTTTATAGTTAAAAACATGTATGGATGTTTAAAACATAAAGTTAAAAACATGTATGGATTTCAATCAAATATCATGGTCTTTCAACTTGACTCCTTCAGCAGAAAAAAATATTAATACAGCCCACACTCATGAATATAATAAACCATACATCCACAAGTGTTGCACAAATGTAAGAGATGATACGACTGCCTAAAGAAAATGCTACGAGTTAATTTTTTCCACCTTTAAACTTTAAAAGCATTAGTTGAAATTTTTAACTAGTTTCTAGATATTTAATATCTGATTTAAGTAATATTTAAGATGACATTTACATATTAGTAAAAACCAAGAGAGTATAATAATGCCTTTAATATAGGCTCAATCTGCTTTCTCTTCGCATTGTATTGTATTAAAATAACAATGTCATTTTAAATCTGAATATACCATCCATAATTATCTCCCCTGTATTGCCAGAATACAAAGTTCATGAAAAATCAAGTAAACAAACAAACAGTTGCAGCTGAAAATATTAGCAATAAAATGAGGACTGACTGAAGAAGACATTCAGAAAAAGCCACCAGAGCGAAGAGAATTGCTAGGCACTTCATGCTGCTCCTTCCACCAAAGATCTCCAGTTGTGCTGGTACCTGCTCTACGTCCTGTTGCTGTTTTATAGCTACTGGAGTAGTACTCACCTTCATCTGAATGACAGGTTATCATAATTCAACAAAGAAACTCTAATCTCTGGTAACCAATTCACTTTGCTCTCTGTAAATATATCGAAGTCTTATCAGGATTTCCAATACGTATCATTTGCTATAGTGACTACATTGCCAATCATTCTGTTTCAGAGTAGATCGTGACCTGATTATATGTGCAGGACTAAGCAGCTGCAGACTTATCACAATATACCCAACTATTCGTTTCAAACAACATTACTAAAATCTTCAACAAATTGGAAATGCTATATTGGTAGAGATGTTTAGGATTGGGGTACCATTCTGTGCAAGGAATGTGATGGCTCAGTGGCTAAGATGCTGAGCTTGTTGATCAAAAGTTTGGCAGTTTGGCGGTTCAAATCCCTAGTGTCGTGTAACGGAGTAAGCACCTATTACTTGTCCCAGCAACCCAGCACTTCGAAAGCATGCAAAGTATGCAAGTAGAAAAAATAGGAGCCACCTTTGGTGGGAAGGTAATAGTGTTCTGTGCGCCTTTTTTGTTTAGTCATGCCAGCCACATGACCACAGAGACGTCTTCGGACAGCGCTGGCTCTTCAGCTTTGAAACAAAGATGAACACCACCTCCTTGAGTCTGGAATGAGTAGCACATATGTATAAGGAAAACTTTACCTTTATCTTACCAATCTGTGTCCTAGATGCTATATCCTTGCCACCATCTTTTTGGAATCATTTTTGTTGTCTTTATTGCAACATTACTTTCCTTGACTAAACATAATGTACATAAAACCATATTAAAAGTGTAGATATAAATTGTTCGGAATGTAATCCGAATGTTGTGTTGGCAATATATAAACCATGATTGCAATACTGTTTCTGTAACCTTAACTACTGCAGTAAATGTGATTAGCTGCTGTTTCCTCAATCGGCCATAAGAGGGAGCGAGAATCACTGTTAGATGCTGATCCTTAGATGCTGGCTGTTGTGTATGTCGCGTATTGATCAGCGTGGATAATTGTGAGTTGTGCAACTGTTAGCCAACTTTGAGTACTAAACTGTTTATATGATTTAGGACTACTTTTCACCTGTTTATGAAGAAGTTTCTACAACTTTATTTTTCTATAGAAGTAAACATCTATTTGTTTTACAATTCAGTGTCTGTGACTGCTAGTGTGGGTGTTCAGCAACGTCTCTCTCGCTACATTTCGCTATGTACTTTCGGTATACAAACAGGGATTTCCCTAACATAAATAATAAATTTGAAGTGTTACAATGGTTCCGAATAAAACCCAGTGTCGTACCCAAAAGCAGAAAATAACAATTGGACTCATTTTGTAATCTGATGAATTGGAATTTGATTTGTTGTTGCCAGACATAAAGAAGAAAATCTGGTCTGACTATTATAGCCTTGGCAGAAAAGAATAAAAAGGACACAAGTACAAGAAATTCAGAAGTAATGGAAATGATGCGTGATAGACTGGAGTCTCTTGGCAAGATGGCTACTGTGTTTTCAGAAAGACCTTTGAACAATGGATGCTGCAGAAATATTTACATCAGAGCCTGCAGTAATAGTCCTTGCAAATGAGATACAATTGCTGGGAAGATCCTTAGCTAATGGCATCATTAGTAAGAATAATCTAAGGAATGATTTTGTTGTTCAGCATCAAATGAGGATATTTGATCCTGGATGGATCAGAGATAATAATTTGTGATTTGTGACAGATAAGAAACCATTGTAGACTTTCTATGAGTTAATTACAATAATAGATCATTGCAGAGAGCTCTGAAGTTTAACTTCCTTGTTGATTAACCTGTTAACTATTTTTTCTACATTAATATAAAATAGGTGAATCACAGGTGAATTGGTTACTAATAGATGTAAATCTTAAGACCTCTTTCCAAGGAGAGAAAGCTATCTTGCTGTAACATATTTGTTAGTGCTCAACAAGGGGGGGAGATAATATGAATTCCTGTTTTTTGTCTTTTAATTCACATTTTAAAGAAGTTTTCTTCTAGTTTTGTCTTACTTTTATTCTTTTTTTCCCTTTGGAGTTTGTATTTTAATTTTCTGCATAACAAAATTTAAAATTAAAAAAGGAACATTAATCCAAAGATTGTAAATGCCAACCCAAAACGTTCTATTGTTCTCACTCTTGAATTGACAAATATATCATGAAGGATTTGTACCCAGTGAGATAAGAGGTCATTGTGAACATAAATTTATAAAGAGTAGAATTTATAAAGATATATTCATAATCTGTGTATAACGTAAAAAGCATTTCTAACACATACATTCTCTCCAACAGATTATAGGAAATATTCATACTTTGACAGAATTTTGGGCATTAATTGATTTACTATGTAATCTCCAATAGGAATTTACTATTATGTAAATGCAGATTTACTCTGCTTAGAGCAGACATATTGAAATTAATGGAGTCTACATTAAATGAAGCCTCATGAATTTCAATTGATCTTGTGTGATTGGCTTTCATTCTATTGCTATGTTATTGTTTACACACACAAAAAACCTTATATAAGCAGCCCAATCTTAAGTAAATTTGCTCAATATAGCTCTTGCTCACTTTAACTGGATTGAACTGTGTTCACTGGGCATTGCAGTCTTACCATTTTCATAAATGGCAAAGGCTATGAAGAAAATAAATGTATCAGGGACGGGTGAGGGCAAATGCAAGTTCCACATGACCTTGTGTATTTTTCCAGTTCCTATGCTTCCAAGGCAAATGTTCCACTTTTATCTGAAGTCCTTGGCACATATCTTTTGAGCATAACCGCTTAGGAAAGTTGAGATTATATTAAGATATCTATGTTTAGTACTAATTAAATATATTTCATACTAATATTAGTTCAATGTTAGGACATATCAGAACCTCTTAACAGGTGTTATCATGTTGCTGATATACTTCTGAATTAGGCATGAAATCCTCTTACCTTTGCTACTGGTTTGGGAGCGCATGCACGCACTCACTTCACTTGCCTGCAGTTCTTCTGCGCATGCGCAGAACCTTCTATGCTTGCGCAAAGCATCTGTGATGATGTCTGGGCAGGTGGGCAGAGCCTCCCGCCACTGCTACTACTAGCTTGCTCGAACTGTGGCGAACTGGCAGAATACCACCTCTGTGAATGTACTGTAAAAAGCCTTACCATGACATCCTTTTCTTTTTGTATCAGTGACAATTAAAATTAGAGTAATTGAATCATCAGATCTGCATACTACTTTCTCTCAAATAGTCTCTTCCAGTTTCTTAATGTTTTTGATTCTTGAAAACCACACATGAAGTATATTGCCATTATTTACTGGTCCCACTAATATAATTGTGGTTAGATTTGATTGTTACTATATTTTGCCTTACCTATTCCATAGCCCAAGACTCAAACAACTGATGTATCCATGATTACCGTAGCTTTCATGTGATATATCTGTATTTCCCTGCTTCTTGTTTCTCAACTAAAAATGTCAAACATTTGTTTTCAACAACATTTTTTGGATCAATTCAACAAACTTCAGGATGAAATTTCTGATTACCAAAAGTGGGGGGAAATGCTGTTTTATTGATAAGTATTTTTATATATTATCGTTACAACCAATAGAACAAACCTAAGATTATTAATTTACTATTTCAAGTTAAAATTAATGTCAAACAAGGGGGCCAGATTATTTTGGGGAAGGGGAATAGAATTCAAAAATTACATCCAGCAATAGCCTTCTAGAGCATCTTCACAGATGATTTTGTAATTTTTTTTTCCTTTTTGGAGTTTTTGAAATCTGGTTATGGTATGGGAAAAATACAGGAAGTCAGAACATGTCCACAATGATCTCTAAGCTCTGAACTGTATACAATATATCAGAAGAACGTTGCCTGCATTTTGGGGACACTCGTTGGAATATATGTTTGAAGAGAAATGTTCTCACCAAAATATCTGCATTTGTGAAAAATGTTGTGAATTATACTTTTGTTAGTCTGTCCATATTTTATCAGACAAGGGATGCCATAGTTACATTGCAGTAGTTAGGCAAAGTGGGAAAGTGAGAAGAACTAACAATTTTTTTTAAAGAAAGGACAATATCGTGTATGGTGTATCTTGGCTGGAGGTGGGAAGGAGGCACCATTTCAAAAATATCTTCTTTTTTTAAACAAAAAGAATTTTATCGGTTTTTAAAGTTTTTACAGGAAAAAAGGTGCAAGGTGAAATAACATTTTGGCATCTTCCCTGCCGTTGGTGATGTCCCTCCCAAAAAACTTCATGAATATACAATTTTAAAAAATAAAGGATAAGCACATAGAAAAATTACATCTTATAATCCATGCAATCAATCATTTTTTCCTTTGCCATTTTCTCGTGTATCAACAGTTACAATAAGCTTTCAAATAAAATCATTTTTGAGACCTGATTCTTTTCGCAATTGACTCTTCCCTCCTGTCTCCAGGCGGGGCCATCGCTCCCTCTGTTCCCCCATCTTCACCTCCCAACTGGGAGGAATGTTTTTTGATAAACGTCTCCGCCTTGGTTAATGTTTTGATTTTTACTCTGTCCCCTTCCCAAAATATCAACATTCCTTCTGGTAACAACCACTTGAACCAAATTCCTTTCTTATATAATTTCTTAGACAAGAAGGAATACTTCCTTCTAATTTCTCTAATTTTTTTCAGAATTTGTTTCAAGATGGCTATCTCTTTGTCCTGATATTTTAAAACTCCATCCCGTTGAGCCCTCAATATCTCATTCCTTGTGGATTTTCTGAGAAATTTAACATGAATTTCTCTTGGTACATAATTTATCCTAGCATAAGCTAAATTAATTCTATAAACCAGGTCCATATCCCACCAGAGCTGATCTTTATCTTTTTTAATATATTCTGCTAATATTGTACTCATAATATCTTTAAGATATTCATTATCTGATTCTGACACATTTCAAAAATATCTTGATGGATCTTTGTGGACTGGACTGGCTGCTGTTCTGCTGGTGGGTGCCAGTTTTTGGAGTGGCGATTTCAACCAAGACCCAGGAGAGGACAGTGGGAAATGAGTCTTGTTAGAGAAGTCGTGGTCTACAAGGAAGGACTGGGCAGAAGACTCTGAGAAAGGTTCTTCCCCAATGCAGAAATGGAAAGTGTTTCAACTGAACTGAAAATAGTCATGACATACCGAACACTTTTTGGTAATCCAGTTTGTTTCTCTCCTGTCACACTGTCTCTTGTCTGGCCCATTAAAGGACAGAGCTGGAGAGAAAAGGGGAGGAAGCAAGAGAGATAGAGGACAGTAATTGCTGAGATGGAGGAAACCTGACATCAGATCTGGTGTAAATAATTAAATGTAGCAAAAAGTTTTTTTAAAGTTTTTCCAGTTGCAATATATGGCTGTGAAAGTTGGACCATAAGAAAGGCTGAGTGCCAAAGAATTGAAGCCTTTGAACTATGGTGCTGGAGAAGACTTCTGCGAGTCCTTTGGACTGCAAGACGGTCAAATCAGTCAGTCCTAGAAGAGATTAACCCTGACTGCTCTTTAGAAGGCCAGATCCTGAAGATGAGATTCAAATACTTTGGCCACCTAATGAGAAGGAAGGACTCACTGGAGAAGAGCCTAATGCTGGGAAAGATGGATGGCAAAAGAAGAAAGGGACGACAGAGAATGAGGTGGCTAGATGGAATCACCGAAGAAGTAGGCATGAGCTTAAATGGACTCCAGAGGATTGAAGAGGACAGGAAGGCCTGGGGGAACATTGCCCATGGGGTCGTGATGGGTCGAACACAACTTCACAACTAACAACAACAATAAAAGTTTTCACTGTAGTGTGTTTTTATGTCATTTGCCACCTTTGCTAAGCAATACACCTCCAATTCAAAAGCAATCTTATATTTGAATACCTTTGGCTTTGTCCTAGAAAGCCTTGGCAATCATTTTAAAATTCCACCAAAAGCTATGTGACTTGTACATAGCCTGCCATGCCAGAAAAGGTCATTTGTATTTGATATTGATATTGATATATTTAAATGAGTCAAATCATATTTTTGTTCGTGTTATCATCCTGACTAAAGAACGAATTAAACAAAGCAAACAAGATATCTTCTGCATTGTAGATCACCCTTCCTTCCAATGACGTTGGGAGAACGTTGTCCAATCATCTCAAATTCAGAGCAGTTTTGCTTGGAAAATATTATTTTGCAAGGTCAAGACAAATGAGATTGCAAATACTGACTATTCCTTTTGCATTTGAAGAGTGCAAACATTCTGTGATGTTTTAGACATTGTAGGTTGTAGTACTTTCCTTCAAGAGACAAATTTCTAGTCTTTCTAGTGTTGCTCTTAGTATGACCATAAGAACTTCTATAGGAGAGTTGCTGGATCAGACCAAAGATCCATGTAGTCCAGTATTCTGCATCTCATGGTAACCCATCCAACACATTTAGAAAGCTCACAGATACAGATTTCTGCTGTTATTCTCTAACAGCTGGAGAAGACATCCTGTGATTCATTTGTGATTCAGGTGTAGTGCATAAGCCATTAAAACCAAAGGTTTTTGCAGTAGGCAGGATGTATAAATAAATAAATTTTGTAACAACTATGAACCTACCCTGTCCTCTATTTAAATGTTCTGGTTGCCATCACCCCATCTGATGATAGTGAACTCTAAATACATTCATGGGTCCAAAAAGGGGACACTTGGACTAAAGTACATCTTCTCCTTATTTGAACCAATTTATAATAATGTTGCTAAGCTAATACGAAAATGTAGGAAGGTTTTAAAAAGCTGCTCAGATCCCATAATAAAAATACACCAATATTACATTGAACGAAAGGCGAGTTCCTGCCAGTTCTAACCTATAGGTTCCACAAATCTACAGTGCCGTTTAGAACCAGTTCCAGCTCCCTCCCCCTGCCCGTCCGCACATCATCAAGATGAAGAGCGAGAGGAGGAATTCTGGGAGTTGAAGTCTGACAGGTTCTGGAGAACTGGTAGCAGAAATTTTGAGTAGTTCGGAGAACCGGCAAATAGGCTGGCCCCAGCTTGCTGCCTCCCAGCTAATCTTCTTCTGCCATGAACAGAACTAATCCTCCCAGCTAATCTTCTGCCAGGAACAGGAGAACGTAGCTGGAAAGCAGGTTAGTGGGGTGGGGAGAGAATGGGGATTTTGGGGTATCCTTCCCCCTGCCAGTTCACAAAGCCATGCCCACAAAGCCTTGCCACTCCCATAGAACCTGTAGTAAAAAAATTTGAATCCCACCACTGGGGGAGAGGGATTGTCATGCATGTGATATCCTGAATGAGGTCTTTTTATAATTTTGTCCTCAACTCTGGGTCTATGTATTTACTGTATATATGTCCAAAGACAGAAATTGGGAATATGGGCTGAGTGAAAGAAAGAGATGGAGAGAAAGAAAATACCACCTTCTGAAACAGGTATTTGCCTTTTGTGTTTTGGGGTGGGTGGGACAGAATGTTGGCATCACATTATTTTGGATTTTGAATTTCAATCTACGCATTCACCTTATAATCTGCTTGCTCGTGTCTCCATATTACCAGCTAGCTTTTTTGCAGAATAATATTTTGTGGTTAGCCAAGGCTGCTGCCATGGCTGTCTATTAAATTCCAAATATGGCCCGATATAAAAAGGGGCAAACATTCATGCCATGAGAATCTCTGAGCCTCTGAGAGCTTCCTATCCGTACTCCAATCGCACTTTGAAGTTGGCCCATGCTCTTCAGTTCAAACCCATCTGTTGGCCTTATTGTGTTGAGCCCAACAGCAAAAATCATTTCCTTACCTTGAGCTGCAGGGAGACAAATTGAGGCAGGAATGGGGAAATGGATAAATAAAAACAAAAGTAGGGTTGGAGTAGGGCAGGGGTCTGCAAAGTTGGCTCTTTTAAGACAGGTGGACTTCAACTTCTAGAATTCCCCAGCCAGCATAGCTGGCTGGGGAATTCTGGGAGTTAAAGTCCTCCCGTCTTAAAAGAGCCAACTTTGCAGACCCCTGGAGTAGGGTGTCATCAAAACTAACTGAATAGAAATAAAAAATAGAAACTTCACAGAGCTGCACCTTATTTTTTTTTTTAAGTGTTACCGAGTCAGAAATAAATGCCAAACATTTGCCGATATTTTGGAATTGGAGGTGAAGAACTGCTTTCAAATTGATGCAAGGTTTTGTGTGTTTGTGTGTGTGGATAGTATCATTTTCTAAATGTGGTTTAAAAGTAGGCACTTTCTTTCGCTGGCCAAAGTATTCTAACAGTAATTACATGACTTGCATTACATGATATGACAGAGATCCAGTACTTACATAATTTATATATACTACAGGTAATTTACTTCATTTTACAATATAACACACATAACAATAATGGAAGTATCTGCATGTTACAAGGAGGAAAATAATCTTATCAAGCAGGTACATATCCAGGCCCTGTAATTATTGGCTTCTATCCACAATCATGGATGAGAGTTCTTATGAGGTGAATATTTTATATAGTTCTACACTTAACCCGATTTAGGCAGAAATACAAACTTTCAAACCGTGTCAGAATAATTTTTGTTCCTGTTTCCTGAAAAAATGTTTGCAAGATTAATACTGATTAGGTGTCTTTTGTGGCAAATCTGGCTTCCTTCTTCCTTTCCATTATTAAATACTTTCTATCCATTCTATTGAGCAGATCTCAGAGAAAAATGTGATCCATAAAATAACCCAATACCACTCCCCCACCCTCTAAAATAACAATTATTCACATTTTATTTCACACAAGCATATCATGTGTGGATGAAAAGTTTCAGACAAGAGGTCTGTTTGATTAAAGCATACTAGCTGAGAAACTGTGGGAGTTGGTCCATGCATGTTAAAATACTGAAGTTGAGAAATACTTATTGAAAGAATTGACTATGCTGTAAACTAATGACCACTAAAGAATTAAAATGCTTGTCAAGATTCAGGAAAGTACTGGAATCCTACATCAGGAGGGTTCCGATCCAAAATTCTTAGTTTGTTTGTTTGTCCAAGGAACACCACTCTGGTTTTTCCCCTTGCCTATTACAACCATTCTGGTCTGCTGTGGCCTAGAGGAAGTTTGTGAGTTCGATCCTAGGTAGAGGCAGATATAGAGTCTCCTGCTTGGGCAGGGGGTTGGACTAGATGACCTGCAAGGTCCCTTCCAACTCCATTAATCTGTTAAATTATAGCTGGTCAAAGTAAGAATTGTATAAAAACTTTAATCACATTCAAGAGAGGCTGGGAAATCAATCTGATCAAGACCACATTAAAGAAAAATCTATATGATTTTCTTCTTCGGTATCTATGGCAACGGGGGGGGGGGAGTTCAGTAGGGAAATGGAAGAGAAATGGTATTCCTTCCCTTATACTACTAATTTGATTGCTCTCCTTTCCTGAAACCTTTTGTGGCAATTTAACTTTTTACTCAAAACTGCAGGAAATTGATGATGCTATGTTTTGTCTGCTTTCATCGGGGACTTCTTAACTTTCCACAAGGTCACATTATTATGAGAAGTAAGCATTTTTTTCCACGTCTGTCTGGAAACACATAGTTTCATAGGGAATCTGCCTCTAATTGTACTAGTGGGGGTCAAAGCTACATGAAAAAAGTTAACAAACCATTTGAAGCTGGCAAACTTTCATCGACGCAGTGGAAGAGTATACAATCTTTCCACGAGTGACTTTGCACATTGAGATTAAATTGTGAGTAGGAAAGATGAGGAGAACACAGATATCTATTATCTATCTATGTTTATTTGTCTGTTTATCTAGCTAGCTAGCTAGTTATCTAATCTATATTTATCATTTTTCCAGAAACAGTAATATTAACTATCTAGTTTTTTTAAAAGCTATTCTGGGATAAATAAAGATGTTTCCAGAACTACAAAAATATACCCAGCTCACATTAGTCATTCTGCAAGTTTACATTTTTAATCCCAGTTCTGGAATCTCTTCATTTGTTTTACAGGAACAATATCTGCACATCCAGAAGTTACTAATTACTGACAGCCCATTTAAGTCATTTGTATAAACTGACAATTATCTTCAACACGTTTTAACATGCTGTGGATTGAAAGGTATGAAGGTCACAAAGCACTTTTCCTTAAAAATCCATGTTCTTGAAGTCTATTGAGCATCGGTATCGACCATCAGTGAATTTAGAACATATGAGATTTGACAAACAAGGACAGGTGTGATGTTGCCGTTTTCCGAAGAAAGGGACCTTTTCAAGAAAAGAGAAAAGAGAAATAATGTTAATAAGAAACTTTGCAATCAGTTAAGATAAGCAACTAAATGCACAAAGAAGCTGTAAAACGCTTTATCCTTAATAAAAGCAAAATGAAAACACTTGGATTTATATGGTTTAATCATCTAAACCATATAAATGGGTTCCCAAACTTGGCAACTTTAAGACTTGTGGACTTCTGGGAGTTGAAGTCCACAAGTCTTAAAGTTGCCAAGTTTGGGAACCCATTTATATGGTTCCTCTATTGGAAAATAGAGGTAAATATTAAAATAGAAGAATGGTTCTGTGAAATGTGGAAATTAGCCTTAAATGATAAAATGACGTGTGATATTAAATTCAGAGAGGGGGTTTATAAAAAAGATATTTTTTGGAAGACTTGGAAGCCATTTGTGGACTATGCACTTGGAACTTTGGATGCCTTGACGCCTGTACCTAGAGAACGTGGATTTTGGAGATCTTAAAGATAACAGAAGACACTTGAAACCAACTCTTCCTTTTGTTTTGTACAGCACTGGGTGAAATATTGTAAAATATTATAAAAATTTCAATTAAAAAAAAAAAAAGTTGCCAAGTTTTGGAACCTCTGATCAAAACCAAAGGTGTCAAACAAAAGGCCTGGGGCCAAATATACGGTGTTTAGATCTGGCCCATGGGGCTGCCCTGGAAACAGTGAAGGACCAGCCTGTGGTGTCTCTGCCAGAGAAAATGGAGTTCAGGAGGGCTGCATGCAGCCTTGCCAAGCGCTGTTTTTGCTGGCAGAGGGTTGCAGGAGGCCATCACAGCTGAAAACAGAGCTCGGGAGCCCGTTTTCGCTGGCAGACTACTCTAGCCACCACATGTGCCCAAAACGCGAGTGATGTCAAGCTGGCCATGTCCACCCTGGCCATGCACCTCCAGGCCCCCCAAGGTCAAACATAACCCAGAGGCAGCCCTCAATGAAATCGAGTTTGACACCCCTGATCTAAATCCACCTTTTTTCAAACGCAACAACAACTTTTAAATGGAATTCTGGGAATGGTGGCTGGGAGTTGAAGGTTAAAGCTGTCAAGTTTGAAAAACCCTGACTTAAACTCTGCAGTGTAATTTGGAATGGGCCCAGGATCTTCAGCTTTCTAGAAATTTCTGAGATAAAGAGGAACGAAGTCTTATACACTCTGGGGAAAATGTTCCACTTCTCCCTTGGAGACTTACTTTATTTATTTATTTATTTATTTATTTAGATTTATAAACCGCCCCCTCTCCCCGAAGGGACTCGGGGCGGTGCACAGGAAATTTAAAAACCATATAAACGTAACAATACAAATGTTAAAACCGAATTAAACCGTTAACCCTGTGCTAAAATTTTAAAATCTTAAAAACCCTTACAACTATTCCTTAAAATCCCAATTAACAATTTAAGTTTCCCTACAGTTAAGAATGTGTGAAGTCATCTCATGAGAGAGAAGGAAAAGGCCACACTTTTTCATACAAAGCTAAAACTATGTTGACACCTGCTTTCTTTTTTTAAAAAACGTATTTCCTTGAAAAGTGAATTGTTATGTGAAGCAACTTAACTTCAGTTAAGAAATCAGGGGTTTAATCTCCCTCCCAATTTAGTTGATAATTATGCAGCAGCTAATGTTACTGTTGCTTTGCTTCTATAATTCAACTCAACAAAATCAAACAATGTTCAGGCTGTACAAAATGGAATACTCAACTAATACTAATAACTAATGCACCCTGCAGATGCAAACTGAAATGTAAACATGTTAATAAACAAGCGATAGATAACGTGAAGTCTGTAGAAAATGGCACTTGTTCTAGCACACACACACACACACACACACACACGCACACAAATAAATCAATACAAAGATATACATTGACATGAAAGACAATTATTACTTCATGTCGTGAGCTAGCTGAGGCCACTTACAAATACCTTATGACTAATAGGGTGGCAGTCATCTCCCTCACGCCCCAATGGAGTGCACATACGAAGTCCACGGAGCCACAAGCTGATGGCACAACATGTTCCACTTCCACACTGCAGATCTCTTTCACAGGCCTGCAAACAAACAAAGAAAAATTCACAGAAATGTTAGTTTGACGAGGAAACTGTTATTTACCATTATAGCTGTATTGCAGGTGTAAAGATCTGCGAGAATTTTAGAGAAGCAGTCTTCTAATAAAGAACATGTTACAAATAATTAAAAACAACAAGACCTGGGAAAATGTCACTTTTATTATAGCTGAATAACAGGTTTTATATCTGATATAAATGTACATTTTGTCAGAAAGCTTACCAAATAGGAGACTAAATTTAACATAAACATTAGGATAATTTTCACATGACCACACTGTAATCTCTGCTGAGTGGCACATACTAAAAATTATCCAATAACTCTTACAGGTAATTGTTTGTTCAGGTTTGGGAACTGATTTAATGATCATGCGAGTACAGAAAATACAAGCTTTTTCAAGCGATTTACTTTAAGTTAGATCTGCTATACCTAGATTGTAAAAATGCCAGTGACCACTTGATGGCAGCGAAAAGTTGGAGCTTTCGAAGAAATTAAGAAGAGGTGGCAAGAATACAGAGAAATATACAAGAAAGATATTAATGTCCCTAATAACTATGATGGAGTGATCGTTGACCCTGAGCCAGACATACTGGAGTATGAAGCCAAGTAGGCCTTAGGAAGTATCCCCAACCACAAAGCTAGTGGAGGTGACATTATTCCAGATGAGCTACCGGTATTTAAAATCCTAAAAGATGATGCTGTTAATATACTGTTAAAGTTGCATGCCAGCACATTTTTAAAAATCAACAGCAGCCAGAGGTCTTTTTATGTTCAAATCCCAAAGAAGGGCAATACCAAAGAATGCTCACACTGCACTCATTTCACACTTGAGCAAGTTTATGATCAAAATCCCACAAGCTAAGCTTCAGCAGTATGTGAACCGAGAACTCCCAACAACACAAGTTGCATTTCGAAGAGGCAAAGGAACTAGAGATCAAATTAGCAATATTCTCTGGATTATGGAGAAAACAAGGAAATTCCGGAAAACCATCGATTTCTGGCATATTCTTAAAGAGATGGGAATACCAGACCATCTCATCTGTCTCCTAAGAAACCTGTATGAGGTTCAAGAAGTACCAGTTAAAACCAGACATGGAACAACTCATTGGTTCAAAATAGAGAAAGGAGTATGATGAGGTTGTATATTGTCATCCTGCTTATTTAAATTATATGCAGAGTAGATCATGCAAAATGATGAGCTGGATGAATCACAAGCCAGAATGAAGTTTGCCGGAAGAAATATCAAAAGTGTCAGATATGCAGATGGTACCACTCTCATGGCAGAAAGTGAAGAGGAACTAAAGAATCTCTTGATAAGAGTAAAAGAGGACAGTGCAAAAGCTGGCTTGAAACGCAACATTAAAAGATCATGGCATCCAGTCCCATCACTTCCTGGCAAATAGAAAGGAAAGAAATGGAATCAGTGACGTATTTTATTTTCTTGGGCTCTAAGATCACTGAAGACAAAGACTGCAGCCATGAAATTAAAAGACTCTTGCTTCTTAGGAGGAAAGCTATGGCAAACCTAGACAGCATATTAAAAAGCAGAGACATCAGCTTGCTAACAATGTTCCATACAGTCAAAGCTGTGTCTATGGAGCTTCTCCGTCATCCAAGCCATGGTTGTCCCAAAGGTGCTTTTTCAAGAGGCAATTGGATTTTTTTGTTGTTTTTTCTTTGAAGACATTTTGCTTCTCATCAGTTGAAGAAGCTTCTTGGATGAGAAGCGAAATGTCTTCAAAGAAAAAAACAGAAAATCCAGTTGCCTCTTGAAAAAGCACCTTTGGGACAGTCAAAGCTATGGTTTTCCCAATACAGGTGACTTACAACAATTCATTTAGTGACTTGTTTGAAGTTGCAACGGCACTGAAAAAAGTGACTTGGGACTGTTTTTCACGCTTATGACCATTGTAGCATCCCCATGGTCACGTGATCCAAATTTGGATGCTTGGCAACTGATTCTTATTTATGATGGTTGCACTGTCCCAGGGTCATGTGATCACCTTTTGTAACCTTCTGATATGCAAAGTCAACAGGGAAGTCAGATTCACATAATAACTTTGTTGCTAGCTTAACAGCTGTAGTGATTCATTTAACAACCGTGGCAAGAAAGGTCATAAAATGGAGCAAAACTAAAAAGTCTCATTTAGCAACAGAAACTTTGGGCTTAGTTATGTTCGTAAGTCAAGAACTACCTAGTAATGTATGGCTGTGAGAGTTGTACCATAAGGAAGGCTGAAGGCTGAATAGTTGGTGCTTTTGAATTATTGGTACTGGTCTGGAGAAAACTCTTAAGATTCCTTTGGACTGCAAGGAAATCAAATGAGTCAACCCTAAAGGAAATCAACCCCGACTGTTCTTTGGAAGATGAAGATGAAGCTCAAATACTTTGTCCACTTATGAGAAGAGAGGACTCATTGGAAAATACCTTGATGTTGGGAAAGATTGAAGGCAGAAGGAGAAGAGGACGGCAGAGGATGGGATGGCTAGATAGTGTGATCAACATAATGATCATAAATTTGGGCAAACTCCAAGGAACAGGGGAGGACAGGGGAGGCTGGTGTGCTGTGAACAATGGGATCATGAAGAGTCAGACACAACTTAGCGACTGACCATCGTATTTGTATTTTCTACATTGGCTCATGAATTCTGGGTTGAAGTCCACAGGTTTTAGTAGCCCACTCCTGATATACAGTATCTTTTGCTGGCATCTAAGTTAATTCTCATATGGAATTAAATTGCTTGAATAATACAGTAAAGCCGCCTTTTTACTACTCTTAATTGCACAATTACAGTGGTCAATACACATTATATTAGTAATTGGAAACTAAACTTCCACAATTATGTTAAATGGATATTCAAGAACTTTCCTATTGTTTTGATTATGATAGCACCAGAACAGGTATTCTACTTTGAGGAAAGAAAAGAAGAAAATACCAATTTCAGACAGGGAAGCAAAGGCATCCATGCATAACAAATATCTAGGAAATCAAAGGAAAGTCATGAGGACTAGTGAGGACTAGTGACAATCCCTAAAAAGAATGAAGCAGGCAATAGTAGATTAGTCCACACAGAATTGTCAATGAGGTTTGCTTTCCCTATATGGGTGAGAAGGGAAGAAAGAGGAGAACAAGAAATCAGATCTTCCAATAGTCAATAGTCCAGAGTGAGCATCAGCCCAAGGCTATTGCCAATCCACTACAAACTGAAGCAGAATTTATTAAATTTGCTTAAGAAAAATTGGATATAATTTAGGAGAGAAGTAATTTGGATTGCAGTGTGGAATTGCCCTTAGATCAAGCAAAGAACGATGTGCTACTATAAATTGCCATTCCATAGAAGTATCAAAAAGGCTGTACTGATATCCAAATCAGGGGTGGGTTCTGGCCGGTTTTATTGCCGGTTCGCTTGTGCAGGCACATGCAGAGCTTAATTAAAATTGTTCTGCGCATTCGCAGAACTCAAAAACAAGATGGCAGCAGTGGCAGCGGCATCCAGGGAACCGGTTTGGGGGCGTGGCTGCCATAGCACTACCGGTTCAGCTGAATTGGGCCAAACTGGTAGGAACCCATCTCTGATCCAAATCTACAAACAGTCTAGTTAAGGAAAGCTTCTTTAGGAAGTTTTGCAGATTTTGTGATAGATAAAATCTGTCTTCACCATACAGGCTTGTTAGGAGCTTGTTGGACATTAAATCATGCAGGTGCTATGAAGATACACATAGAATTAAGACCATGTTAGTTTTATTTAATTCATTAAACCTATGTCAGTTGTAGAGCCCTTGTCAGGCCATGAATGTTGGACTGCTAATAGAGAGTATATGCCAATTGGCCTCAGACAAGGTTTTTGAGTAACTTCCCTGCAACCACTGCCATATAAATTAGTCTAGAGTTTGTTTGCCATTAGACTCCTGTTTGACCCAGCACTGGCAAAGTTGCTTCCTCTATGAAGCACATTAATCAAAAAGCAGATGGGTATAGCAGGCAGGGCTGCATTTAGAAGAAGAAAGAGATGTCAGGCAAATAAAACATGACTGCTTATAACTAATCTCATCATTTATTACAAGGGGGAGTAAAATTGCAGGCATCACAATAAAATGAAATGACATTTATATGGCATTCTTTTTGAAATATGGGGGTGCATTAACAGTGCATCTCAAAAGAGCAATAAATATACTGATTTTCAGGGGAAGAAATAATAAACAGGAAAATTATTCCACTTCTTCAATTCTCCCTTGTTTAAGAAACTTTGTAATTTGCAGTGGGCATCTAACTCTGATTATGCCACAATTCTGTTGGTAAGAAATAAATCATAGCTTTGCTTTCCAGAAAAGAATGAGGCAATCTGTAAGACTCTCATTCAGCAGGAATAATATTCTGTTAAACCAATTCCAAATATTTGCAACCGCTTTAATAAAGAAATTGTTATTTCCATTGTGACTTAACTTCTAAACATTTAACAGTAGATTTAATTTTGCAATTTAAATAAAACAGTCAGAAAATCAAGATTCATATTATCTTGTAATGAGAATATTGGGGAAGGGGAAAGAACATTTCACTAGAAGATACTGTTATTTGCCTCCATTGTTTGCCTGATGACAGTCTTGGATGAGTAGATGTTTACCCTGGGGAAATAACTGAGTCCAGCCGCTAAGCCAGTAAAAGGCTCAAAAAGATCTTCCAGTGTCACATAGAACAGTCTTCTCCAAACTGGAATATTCCAGAATGCTGCGAGGAGACAGTTACCAAATTACCAGGCATAATGTTGGCTGACAATTTGGCAGTCACAGGAACAAATCAGCACTTTCATTTTTAGTTGTAATCTGATTAGAATCACTTAGGTGAGGTTCGGTGTAGAAATTTGATAGTTTTTTTAAAAAAAACACTAAAGTTTTATATCACTCTGAACTACACAGAAGAGTTGTATACAAAACTCAAATAGAGGATCATATCTTATCAAATAAGACTTAGGGAGATTATAGTTTTAGATCAGAACTTTTTAAACTGTACAACTTGCAAAATAAATGTGATGAATTGAGTACATTAAAAAGTGTAAGTAATACAGGTGTTCCTCAACATAATTGAGGAACACTTGTATTACCATAATTGAGTCCAAAATGTATGTTGTTAAGGAAGAGTTTTGCTCCATTTTATGACCTTTCTTGCAACAGTTATTAAGTGAATCACTTCAGTTGTTAATTAGTCACATGGTGGTTAAGTGAATGTGGCTTCCCCATTGACTGGTTTTCAGAAGGTTACAAAAGGCAATCACATGTCCCTGGGACACCGCAACCGTCATAAATATGAGTCACTTGCCATGCCTCTGAATTTTGATCAAATGACAACGGGGATGCTACAACAGTCATAAATGTGAAAAACGGTCATAAGTAGCTTTTTTTAGTGCATTGTGACTTTGAACAGTCATTAAATGCAGGGGTCTCCAACCTTTGCAACTTTAAGTCTGAAGGACTTCAGCTCCCAGACTTCTCCAGCCAGCTTTGCTGGCTGGAGAAGTCTGGGAGCTGAAGTCCTTCAGACTTAAAGTTGCAAAGGTTGGAGACCCCTGATTAAATGAACTGTTGTAAGTCGAGGGCTACTGTACAACAGGTGATAAAATCAGTGAATTGTTTATTTATAAACTTGTATGGCTACCGATCTTAAAATTAGAACTCGAGGTGGCTCGCAACCATAATATAGGAACAATGTTATCAAAAAAGTTTTTAAAAAGCAGAAGTCAACAGCAACAGAAACAACAAGAAAACCTAGCACCACAACCAATCGCTCTTGATGGCAACCCACAACAACCTCTTCCAAATCCAACTTCACCTTAAGCCGATGCTTGGGGGTAGAAGCCGGTTCTTTACACCTTTCTGAAAGGTTAAAAGTGTAAGGGCCTATAGGATTTCAACGGGAGGGGTCTTTACAAGGAAGGGACTGCCACAGAAAAAGTACCAAATCCCCTATGCTTTTGTTTGATTTCCCCGAGAGTGTAAAAGCGATTTCGGGAAGAAGATAAACATCTGGATTGGTTGACTAATAGAAATGCAATTCCGTTGGAGGAGATATTTTCAGCAATGCCTGGCCCCCAGCTCTATCCTGTTTACAGAAGGAAAGCGAGCTGCCTGACTCCTCTACAGAATATAGATTATCCCATCCTTCCTGCTGGTAATCATTCAAAGGCCTTTGAAGAACAGGGTAGATATTTATTTTTCTGGCTAATATCTAAAACAGAAAGGTAATGGGAATTTGAGACTGAGAATGAATCAAGCTGGCTCCAAATCCTGGCAAACAAAATAACTTTTGGGGATGCAATAAGCAGCATGGGATCTATTAATTTCTTGCATTGGGGAGCATGCAGGCACAATAAGAAGCAACCACTGTGATCCTGAGAGATCAGAGAGAAGATAGAAAGTCGATTATTGATCTTCTCTGTCCTTGTATTGTGAAAGCTCTTTGAGGTTAGTAATATAAATCTATCAGCATTAACTAAATGACAGCCTTCATCTTTTCCTTGCTGTGCTGCTGTCACCAAGTACATATACAGATAGTCCTCAACTTACAGCCATTCACATGACTTATGACTGGTTTTTCACTCTTACAACGGCTACAGCATCTCCATGATCACATGATCAAAATTTGGGTCCTTAGCACCTGGCATGTACTTATGACTGTTGCATTGTTCCATGGTCATGTGATCACCATTTGTAACCTTTCCGGCCAGCCGGTTTCCGACAAGCAAAGTTAATGAAAGAAGCCAGATTTTCTTAACAAACATAGATTCGCTTAACAATTGCAGTGATTTGCTTAACCAGCGTGGCAAAAAAGGTTATAAAATGAAGCGCAACTTACTTAACAGCTGCCTTGCTTAGAAATGGAAATGTTAGGTTCAGTTGTGATTGAAAATCAAGCACTACTCAGATCCCCCCTGGTTTATTGCCATGGTTTGAAGCAAAAGGAAAATTATCTTACTCCACCAACAGAGCTACAATCCAAGCTAAAGGAGCCCAACAGCTCATCCTTGGCAAAATAGTCTTTAGCTGAAGAAAAAGAATGTCGCCCCCCCTCTCCCTAGTGCAGGGGTCTGCAAAGTTGGCTCTTTTAAGACTGCTGGACTTCAACTCCCAGAATTCCCCAGCCAGCATAGCATAGCTGACTGGGGAATTCTGGGAGTTGAAGTCCAACAGTCTTAAAAGAGCCAACTTTGCAGACCCCTGCCCTAGTGCTATTAAGTTAATAGCAGCAGCTAATTTTCTCTAGCAACTTCAGCCAATCTTCCTTATAGCAGAAGAGCCTTGGTGGCGCAATGGTTAGAATGCAGTATTGCAGGCTGACTCACTGCTCACTCCAGGAGTTCGATTCTGACCAGCTCAAGATTGACTGGAGACTAAAACATATGAAGAACGGTTGCAGGAACTGGGTATGTCTAGTTTAATAATAATAATAATAATAATAATAATAATAATAATAATAATAATAATAATAATAATAATAATAATAATAATAATAATAATAATAATAATAATAATAATAATAATAATAATAATAATAATAATAATAAATTTTATTTGTAGCCCGCTCTCTCTCCCCAGAGGGACTCGAGGCGGGGCACAGGAAAATTAAAAAACAATAAACACAAACAGAATACATAATTTAAAATCACAATTAAACCAAATCCTGCGCTAAAAACATCTATAAAAACTAAAAACTGTCCCTAAAACCCCTTAACACTACAAATAATTAAAATTACCCTAAAACCCCAGGACAAGGAGGCTATCCCAAGCCGGCCAGACGGAAAAAGTAAGTTTTCAATTTGAGACGGAAGGAGCGGAGGTCCGTGGTCGTCCTAATATCGGGGGGAAGGTCGTTCCAGAGGGCCGGGCCCGCCACAGAGAGAGCCCTTCCCCTGGGTGTCGCCCGCTGACACAGTCTAGTGGACGGCACCCGGAGAAGCCCCGCTCTGTGGGAGCGAATCGGCCGTGAGGATGTATGGGGCAGGATCCGATCCTGCAGATAGCTAGGTCCCGAGCCATGGAGCGCTTTAAAGATGATAATTAACACCTTGAAGCGCACCCGGAAGACGACAGGTAGCCAGTGCAGCTCGCGTAAGAGCGGTGTTACATGGGTGGACCTAGCGGTCCCCATAATTGCTCGCGCGGCTGCATTCTGGACTAGCTGAAGCCTCCGGGTGCACCTCAAGGGCAGCCCCATGTAGAGAGAGTTACAATAGTCCAGTCGGGATGTCACGAGAGCATGAGTGACTGTGCAAAGGGCGTCCCGATCCAATAGGGGGCGCAATTGGCGAACCAGGCGAACCTGGTAAAACGCCCTCCTGGCCACGGCTGTCACTTGATCTTCCATGGACAGCCGGGCATCCAGGAGGACACCCAAATTGCGCACCCCATCCACAGGGGCAAGATGTTCGCTCCCTATGGCCAGCGATGGAGTGAGCTGGTTGAATCGGGCAGCCGGAAACCACAGCCACTCGGTCTTGGTCGGGTTGAGCCTGAGTCCGTTACTTCCGTTACTTCCCATCCATTTAATGAAAAGAAGGGCTAGGGGGGACATGATAGCAGTGTTCCAATATCTCAGGGGTTGCCACAAAGAAGAAGGAGTCAAACTATTCTCCAAAGCACCTGAGGGCAGAACAAGAAGCAATGGGTGGAAACTAATCAAGGAGAGAAGCAACTTAGAACCGAGGAGAAATCTCCTGACAGTGAGAACAATTAATCAGTGGAACAGAAGTTGCCTCCAGAAGTTGTGAATGCCCCAACACTGCAAGTCTTCAAGAAGATGTTGGATAGCCATTTGTCTGAAATGGTATAGGGCTTCCTGCCTAGGCAGGGGGTTGGACTAGATGACCTCCAAGGTCCCTTCCAACTCTGCTATTGTATTGTATTGTATTGACTCAGCCTTCCATCCTTCCGAGGTAGGTAAAATGAGGACCCAGATTGTTGGGGCAATATGGTGACTCTGTACCCCTTAGAGAGGGCTGTAAAAGTACTATGAAGCAGTATATGCCTATGTGCTATTGCTATATTTCAAATATACCATTATTGCAACATGTGGCTAGAGCTGTAGTTCCCAAACTCAGGACTCCGAAAAAATGGTGATGCCCAATGGCTTAAAATACATCTTACAGTCTTGAGTTTGCTACTTGCTTGCCATGAAAATTGTTTATGGTTAATCGAAAGGGAGCAAGCTCACATATATGTCTCCTATAGCCCAGGAGTTACCTAAGTTGCTTCTCTCCTTGATTAGTTTCCACCCATTGCTTCTTGTTCTGCCCTCAGGTGCTTTGGAGAATAGCTTGACTCCCTCTTCTTTGTGGCAACCCCTGAGATATTAGAACACTGCTATCATTTCTCTCCTGGTCCTTCTATTCATTAAACTAGACATACCCAATTCCGGCAACCATTCTTTATATGTTTTAGCCTCCAGTCCCCTAATCATCTTTGTTGTTCTTATCTGCACTCTTTCTAGAGTCTCAACATCTTTTTTACATCGTGGCGACCAAAACTGATTTTTACTGATATTTAAATATATTTAAATCTTTAGATGGAGAAAAGAATTGTTATAAATGTCAAAAGATATACACAGGTTATTAATAATAATTATGAGAATGTATATTTGTGAATGTATGTATGAAGAATAAAAAATTTAAAAAAACTTTTTCAGAAAAACAAAACGAAACAAAACTGAATGCCGTATTCCAAGTGTGGCCTTACCAAGGCATTATAAAGTGATATCAACACTTCATGTGATCTTGATTCTATCCCTCTGTTGATGCAGCCTAGAACTGTGTTGGCTTTTTTGGCAGCTACAGCAATATCTGTCAATTCCTGGTCTTCTGATATAGAGTGTGATAGCTATTGAATTGGTTCTTCTTGACACCTATGAAAGTGAAGCCTGTGTTTAAGCGTATGGTTTTGTGTGTGAGAGAGTGTATATGAGAAAAGGTTTGATGAAATGCCATAAATTCTTTCCTAGCCATTTTTACTATAATTCTATTTTTTTCTGTTCATGCTGATGGTTGTAGCGCCAAAGTGAGCTGCTCTTTTAAAAATATCTACTTCCACTGTCATCTAAAATATTATCTGAGTCACTTACATGCCACAGCTGTGACAATCTAAATAGATAAATGTCAGGACAAATACCGTAATAATGCAATTTCCTGCATCTGTTAAAATTCAAATAGCTTAAATTAAGTAAAGATGAGGAAATAAATATCAGTTTTATTCAAAGAAACACTACACAAACACAAATCAAATTCTGCCAGGCTGTGAATTGTCATGCTGAGGTCATCAGAACTATTTAAGGAATGGGAAGTAACTCATCAAGAATATGAGCAGTTATTACAATACTTTTGAGAGAGTCGACTCTTTATTTGACTTGATTGTAATTCCGATCCCTTTAGGCACAGTGAGAGGATTGTTCAGACAGTTTTGTTTGGTTTGTATTTTTATTTTTCTATTTCGATTTCCTCTGAATTCAGCTTCTAATTGAAATCTGAATGAAATATCTGCATAGTAAATTAGAAAGAACTTTTAAATACAGATAACAGGCTAATTTTAAACAATTTCAACCCATGAGGTATTGCCATGAAATACAGGTAGTCCTTGAGTTATGACCACAATTGAGACCAAAATTTATATTGCTCAGTGAAATATTTGTTAAGTGAGTTCTGCCTCATTTTACCACTTTTCTTACTACTGTTGCTAGGTGAACCTCTGCATTTGTTAAGTTAGCAACATGGTTGTTGTTAAGCGAATCTGGATTTCCCATTGACTTTGCCCTTCAGAAGGCCGCAAAAGGAGATCCCATGACCTCATGATGCCACAACTGTCATAAGTATGAACTAGTTGCCAAGCATCCAAATTTTGATCATGTGACCATGGGGATGCTACAACAATCGTAAGTGTGAAAATGGTCATACGTCATTTTTTTTTCAGTGCTGTTTTAACTTTGAACGGTCACTAAATGAACTGTTGTAAGTTGAGGACTACCTGTAGGGTTTTTTTTTTTGTTTTGTTTCATTTCATTTTCAACACACTGTATAGCTCCCAAATATAGAATTCAGTGATGGGAAGAAGGCAGTGCTAGGAACAATGAAGGCATTGTGCAGAACCCTCAGATTTCCAGGTCTCTGGTCAACGATCTGAGATTGAAGAAGGCACATACGACACATAGGGGTGAGAAGGGTTTTTCTTTAGACACTGTATATGATTACTGTATTTTTCGGAGTACAAGACGCACCTTTTTCCCTCAAAAAAGAGGCTGAAAATCTGGGTGTGTCTTATACACTGAATATAGCACAGGGGTGTCCAAACCTGGGAACTTTAAGACTTGTGGACTTCAACTCTCAGAATTCCCCAGCCAGCTATGCTGGCTGGAGAATTCTGGGAGTTGAAGTCCACAAGTCTTAAAGTTCCCAAGTTTGGACACCCCTGATATAGCATTTTTGGCCTCACGAAACCCTGCCAAAATGGCCGTGGATAGCTTTTAGAAGGCTTTCAGAGAGCTCCTGGGGGCTAGGGAGGGAAGAAATGAATGAAAAATGGGTCGGTTTTTAGTTCAATTTTGCCCCCCCCCCCCCGCCAGTCCCCAAGAGCACTCTATAAGCCTCCTAAAGGCTATCCATGCCCCCCCCTTTTTTTTTACAAAAAACTAGCCCATTTTTTGCTCGTTTTTGCCCCCTCCCTCCCAGGAGCACTCTACCAGCCTCCTAAAGGCTATTTATGTCCTTTTGGGGGGGGGGTGAACTGGGCCTGTTTTCATGAAAAACAGACCATTTTTGGGAGGTTTGCAGAGTGCAAAAACTTTTTTTTTAATTTGCCTCTTCAAAACCTTCGTGCGTCTTATACTCCGGTGTGTCTTATTCTCCGAAAAATATGTTATTCCCTAGACAGATAGAACTGGCCGATAAGCATACAGCTGAGAAAAAATATAATTGAGTGGGTTAAGATAATGTGTTCCCATTGTAATCCTATTCAATGGATCCAATCAGTTGCTTATTTGAGAAGTATTTTTAATTATGAAATTAAAGGCAGGGTTCTTTAATAAAGTTATCAGGTAATATTGAAAGGAATTAATAGGAAAACAAATTGCAATCATAAACACATTTTCAGGGTGGTTTCCCCAACTAGTGTTCTCCAGATGTATCCAAACCTTAATTTCCAGAACCACTAATCTGCATGCTACGATTGTATGAAGGCATTCGGGTTGGTGGCAGGGGGAGTATTAAAGAAGTAAAAATGATTGCCCTGATCACATGACCCATCATCCCCTGAAGATGCTGTAATCCCAATAAATTTGGTGGTCCATAGATTTTAGTAGGTTTTACTAGGGGAAATCTGATGACACCCAATTGTATATCTCTACCCCTAGTGAATTAAGTGATACGTTGAACTTCTTGACTCATTGCATGGAGCCTGTGAGGATCTGGATGAGAAACAACAGGCTTCATTAAACTCTGACAAGACCAAATATCTTTCATTTTGGGAGATCACTGCTTACAGGAATGTATAATTTTTGATGCTGGCACTGCCCTAGACAGACCCAACATGCAATTTGGGGTCCTTCTTGAGAGGTAGGTGGCAGTGTTGCTAGAAGGCCTTTTCCATAGTTCAGCAGGTCCTGATAATACTCACCAATGCCCTAGTCACTTTTCAATTGGACTACTGCAATGTGCTCTACATGGAGTTGCCCTTGAAGAGCATCTGGAAGCTTCAGCTGGTACAGAATGCAGCAGCAGAGGCAATTATGTGCACTTCTAAGTCAATGCATATTAGACCTCTGCTTCTTGAGCTGCATTGGTTGCCAGTCTGCTTCTACGTCCAATTCAAGGTGTTACTTTTAATCTTTAAAACTCTTAATGACTCCATGGCTTTCCCCACTTATATCAGCCTGCCAGTGGTGAAATTCAATTTTTTTTTACTATCAGTTCTGCAGGTGTGGCGTTGTGGGCATGGCAAGGGAAGGATACTGCAAAATCCCCATTCCCTCCCCACTCTGGGGTCATCCAGAAGTGGTATTTGCCGGTTCCCCAAACTATTCAAAATTTCCACTACCGGTCCAGAGCCTGTCAGAACCTGCTGAATTTCACCCCTGAGCCTGTACCCATTAGATCTTGCAGAGAAGGCATTCTGTGGGAACCTTTGGCTAAGAATTTATATTTGGTGGGTCCCAGGAGATGTGCTTTCTCTGCTGTGGATGAAATATTCTTTTCCCCAAAATTAGATTGGTGTGATCCCTTTTGATATTTTATAAAATCCTTAAGACCTGGTTATGTGATCAGACCCAAGGCTCCCATAGAACTGAAGACCTATCTAGATGGATCCATTGTTGAAGGGGCTATTTTTATTTCCTTCGACTATGAGATTTCCAGTGTTTGAGTATATTTATTATTATGGTTCTTTAAATATATTTTTCTTCCTTTTTATCTATTGTTATGCACTACCCAGAGTTGCCTTGACTGAGATGGGTAGCTATATAAATTTGAAAAAATAAATAAATTGCAACTAAATAGAATGTGTTTATTTTTGTTGCAATAGTAGGATTTTTTATATGATGGGAGAGAACTGTTAATTTTTTTTTCCTCTTTAAATTTTTGTATCTGTATAACAGAAGAATCCCATCTGGTTCTTTTTTTAAGTTAAATAAAATACAGCAAATTTTCTGTGTACAGGTAGTCCTTGACTTACAACCACAATTGAGCCCAAAATTTCCCTTGCTAAGTGAGACAGTTGTTAAGTGACTTTTGTTAAGTGACATTTTACAATCTTTCTTGCCACACTTGTTAAGTGAATCAATGCAGCTGTTAAATTAGTAACACAGTTGTTAAGACAATCTGGCTTCCCCACTGACATTGCTTGTCAGAAAGTTGCAAAAGGTGATCACCTGATCCTGGGACTTTGCAACCATCATAAATACGAGCAAGTTGCCAAGCATCCAAATTTTAATCAAGTGACCCTGGGGATACTGCAACTGTTATATGTGTAAAAAGTGATCTTTAGTCACGTTTTTCAGTAATAGAACTGTTGTAAACGAAGGACTACCTGTATTACCAATTTAAGTGTAAAACTGAAAGTTCCATCATGTATAATAATTGGTTGGAAGAGGGATATTCAAACCATACAAAAATAAAATACCAAAGGGATGTGTGTGTGTCTGTCTGTCTGTCTGTGTGCCTGTGTGTGTGTGTGTATCCGTGTATGTTTAACCTTCCATTTCCAATAGTGAGGGGCGAGTTCCTGTCCTACATGATATGCCTGTAGATTTATAGAATCAAGAGATTGTAAATCTCATCCAATAATTCTGATTGAACCATCACATACTTCCTCTACAAGAAATGGGGAAAATTGTAACCGCTCATCAATGTATATTGGATCTAATGTTACCAATTAGCCGTGGACATAAGGTTACAAAATGCTCTCATCCATATTGGAAAGAAGTCTCAATGAAGTTGACTGACAGTGTGTGATGTCCTTCAACAGAATCTGCAATCTGTCATCCAAGAAAGTTAATCTGCTCGGGTTCATGACTGGACCAGGGATTGATTTTTCTTAATTTTTGCCCATCTCCATGTATCAAACAGGATTTTTTTTTGAATAAATGTATCTTTAACAAGTAAACACTTTCAGGAGAAAGCTGCTCTCAACCTTACGCAACGAGAGATTTCAATTTACCCAATGCAGATAATACTGTATCGATGAACTGATATATGTGAATAATAGTCACACAAGCAATCTTTTACTTGAAATAGGATGATATAGAATTTAAGGAAATACCTGAAGCTTTTGTCATTACAAAATCTACAAAAATATTTTTCTCTTTTTTTCAAATTATAGAGCTAGTTGCTGAAATCTTTAAATACTTCCCCTGTCAGGTTCTGATTAATATATTAAGGTGGGGATAAACATGGGTAATATTTAAAATATAATATTTGTATTATATTTGTACCAATTTGGAGCTCGTGAATAGTTTTGTGTAAGCTATTTTCAGATGGGATTAATAAACATAGATCCATAGTTTAGGATTTTATGTAGCTAATATTGAAAATATGTTTTATTTTGAAAAATATATTAAACCATTAAAGAAATTCAAACTTGTCTTATAATGAACATTAAGAATATAACTGTATATTTTAGATCACCAATATTCACTAAACGAACCTTTAAACATACAATTTTTAAACTTTTAAGTCTTTACATAAACATTCAGTCCAATTCTATGCATCTTTTCTTAGGAATAAGTCCCATTTTTAGGTTGGTGTGTATGCTATATTACCATTTCAGACTCTATTCCAAGCCTATGAATATTTTTAAAAGCCTTTGAAATCAGTGAAATGGTTTTTCCTCCCTTCACCCTTCCAGGAACTGTGAAAACCCAATAGTTATAATTAATTAGTAATCAGTTCGCATTATTTTTATTTTATTATGTTATGATTTGCATATTTTCAATGATAACTTAAAATTCAGTGTTAGAGTTTAAACCTGTCTTAGCCATGCCATTTAAGTCAAGAATATTAGAAAACATTCTGTCTCACATTGCCAAAATTCACACTCCATCTTCATAGCATGTGGACCCTAAATTTGCAGCCTGTGTGGACACACAACTTCTTCAGCAATACAATAGTCCATAAGCAAAAATGAAAAGAGAGAGAGGACTTACCCCAGTGATCACTGCACATTTGTACAAGGTTAGTAAAAGAAAGAAGCATAAGATTTGCATACATATTTTCATGGTGCTTGAAAGGGGGGGAAAGCTTATTCTCCTTCTTCTTACACTCTCTTACATGTCACACAGCCTCTCAACAAGGTTGCAAGTTTGTCTCTTCCTTCCTGCCTGCCTGCCTGCCTCTGTGAGAACTGATCACATCCTCCTATCTTGGTTCTCTATTTAACGTCTTCTCAGCCCCTTTCAATTTGTTTGCTGATGTGATAGTACGATGATCCAAGAACACAAAGATGAGATGTGAGCCTATAACACTGTTATAACACTACAATCATCTTCAGTCTTGTCAAAGACTTCGATTCAGAAATAGGCACACTTATTAGAGTTTTCAATTTTAATTTACAACTGAGGGGCTTACAAATCATCTTTGACTTGGAGTCATACCCTTTTTTAAAAAAAAATCAAATTTGATAATGAATAATTGTTGAGGTAAGTATGGGAGGAGTTGGATATTTTTTGAAAAAAATATTTAATGAAAAAAATCTGTTTCTCTTCCCATCCTACACTGATCAGATTTCTCTTACAGATTGATAGTAGGTGAAGCAACATAAGGAGTGAGTTTCACTGTCACATTTAGAGGGGCAAATCATAAATCTGGCATTGACTGAGGCACTTCGTTCTAACTCAGGCACTGTTGTATTTTATTTTTATATCTAGTGGTGGACAGTGTAGAATTGGAAAAGCGCATTCTGGGGTGATGGAATTATACAGCCCAATGCTCTTGAAGGCTCGGTAAGGTGGGTGTTTTTAGTTGGACAGATCTTACCTCTTCTGGCATTATTTAAAGATCGAAGAATAAAAAGCTGTAGGCAAAAGGAGAAATGAGCAGTGTATGGGCAGACACTTTACCCATTTAAAATAAAAGCTGAACCAGATATTGCTTTTGCATTTAAAGTACACTTTAAAAATGCACTAGTTGCTCCTTAGGGCAGGGACTGGTAATTAACAGGACTACAGCTGTTTGGCTGCAGGAATATCTCCCTCCCTCTGATGTTGGTATCTACATTGAAGCAATGTGGCATTACCTCCTGTTGCATTATCAGCTTCATTTTCCCTTTCAGAGGAGGAAAGTATTAAAGAAGGCAATCTGTCCCTACCTGTGATCACCCCAGCAGTTATCAACTTTTTCCCCCATTCTCAATGAACGCCATTTGCATTTTTCAACATGCACTTTACTTTCAAAACAATTCAATTGCTCTAGAGGTGAGGGGTAATAGTATCCTTGGACAGCCTGTGATTTCAGAGCCTGAGCTGCTGTGATTGTCACCTTGAAGGAAAGTGCCTTTTTCCTGGGTCTTGATCTCGTGAAGATTAATCAAGCATTGGGGGAAGCTACATACCATCCAATACTTGGGAGCAGAAACCAAACTGTACTTATTAGCATTAGCATTAGCATTTAGACTAACCGTGTTTCCCCAAAAATAAGACAGGGTCTTATTTTCTTTTTACTCCCCTGGAATAATCACTTGGCCTTATTTTCGGGGAGGTCTTATTATTTTTGAGGTGCAGGAGGCGGCAAATGTGGTCACCTCATGACTGCTGCTGTGTTGCAATATTTTGGGGGGAGGGCTTATTTTCAGGGGACGGCTTATTTTAGCACATGCAGTCAAAATCTCAATTGGACTTATTATCCGGGTAGGTCTTATTTTTGGGGAAACAGGGTATGTACCACTTCACAGGGCTTTACAGCCCTCTCTAAGCAGTTTACAGAGTCAGCCTATTGCCCCCAACAATCTGGGTCCTCATTTTACCAACCTTGGAAGGATGGGAGGCTGAGTCAACCTTGAGCCTGGTGAGATTCAATCTGCCAAACTGCTGCAGGTGGTGATCAGTAGAAGTAGCCTGCAGTACTGGTCCGGCTTTCGGCCCGGGCATAGCACCGAGACGGCATTGGTCGCGTTGGTTGATGATCTCTGGAGGGCCAGAGATGGGGGTTGTTCCTCCATCCTGGTCCTATTAGACCTCTCGGCGGCTTTCGATACCATCGACCATGGTATCCTATTGCATCGGCTGGGGGGGTTGGGGGTGGGAGGCACCGTTTTACGGTGGTTCTCCTCCTACCTCTCTGGCCGATCGCAATTTGTGTTGGCAGGGGGGCAGAGGTCGACCGCGAGACCCCTCACATGTGGGGTGCCTCAGGGGTCGGTCCTCTCGGCTCTCCTGTTCAACACATACATAAAGCCGCTGGGTGAGATCATCCGTGGTTTTGGGGTAGAGTACCATCTTTACGCTGATGATACTCAGCTGTATATATCTACCCCAAACCACCCCAACGACGCCGTAGCGGTGATGTGCCAGTGCCTGGAAGCCGTACGAATCTGGACGGGAAGTAACGGACTCAGGCTCAACCCGACCAAGACCGAGTGGCTGTGGTTTCCGGCTGCCCGATTCAACCAGCTGACTCCATCGCTGGCCATAGGGGGCGAACATCTTGCCCCTGTGGATGGGGCGCGCAATTTGGGTGTCCTCCTGGATGCCCGGCTGTCCATGGAAGATCAATTGACAGCCGTGGCCTTGGAGGGCGTTTTACCAGGTTCGCTTGGTTCGCCAATTGCGCCCCCTATTGGATCGGGACGCCCTTCGCACAGTCACTCATGCGCTCGTGACATCCCGACTGGACTATTGTAACTCTCTCTACATGGGGCTTCCCTTGAGGTGCACCCGGAGACTTCAGCTAGTTCAGAATGCAGCCGCCCGAGCAATTATGGGGACCGCAAGGTCTACCCACGTAACACCGCTCTTGCGCGAGCTGCACTGGCTGCCTGTCGTCTTCCGGGTGCGCTTCAAGGTGTTAATCATCATCTTTAAAGCGCTCCATGGCTCGGGACCTAGCTATCTGCGGGATCGGATCCTGCCTCATACATCCTCACGGCCGATTCGCTCCCACAGAGAGGGACTTCTCCGGGTGCCGTCCACTAGACTTTGTCAGCGGGCGACGCCCAGGGGAAGGGCTCTCTCTGTGGCAGGCCCGGCCCTCTGGAACGACCTTCCCCCCGATATTAGAACGACCACGGACCTCCGCTCCTTCCGTCTTAAATTAAAAACTCACTTTTTCTGTCTGGCCGGCCTGGGATAGTCTCCCTGTCTTGGGGTTTTATTGAGTAGCTTTTAGCTTTTAGTTTTATGGGAATTTTAGCACGGGTTAAGTTTAATTTGGTTTTAGAACTGTTTGTATATTTTTTACTGTTTTTATTCTGCCTGTGCACCGCCCCGAGTCCCCATGGGGAGAGGGAGCGGTTTATAAGTATTAAAATTATTATTATTATTATTATTATTATTATTATTATTATTATTATTATTATTATTATTATTATTATTATTATTATTATTAGTACTGCACTCTAGCCACTGCACCACCAACCTCCTCAATGTACATTGAAGGGGGGCAGGTAGGCAAAAGGACACGTTCTTTTCACAGCCAACATGGGACGAGAGCAGGTGTTCCTTCTCTTATTATTCAACTGCCTGCCGCAGGAGGTTCATCTCAGGCAAGAAGCCTGAGATATTCTTTTGGGATCAGAGAGCGCACTTATGCCATGCGCAGTTTGTGCAAGAGCATCCAAAATTCATTTAACTGTGCAAAGAAATGTTTCCTTTCAGCATTATAAATCATTTGCAAGTAACCACCTGTCTGTTTCAGTGAAGCTATACAATAAATAAATAATCAAGAATTAGAATTGGATACTAGGTCCACTCTATTTATCTTCTTAGCATTTGCCTTACCAGGATGTTTTTATGCTTGATGGATTGCACATTTGTTTTTTCCAAGCAGCAAAATCTTTAAAGTTGATCCTGGATTTATAGATATTGAAATTGCTGTTTGATTACTATTCTCCCCAGACCTACCTTAGCGCCTTCACTGCACAGCAATTCTATTACTTTTAAATTAGCCTTACCCCCACTAAAGGGGCTGCCCACACTGTCATGGTGCCTTAGGATTTTGAGAACCCTAATCCCAAGAAATGTAGAGAGCACCAGATTAAAAAGAGTTGACATGAAACAGAGGCTTCTCCAAGTCACAGTCTGTAACCTTCTAAAGAATGGAATGGAATGGAATGGAATGGAGTAGAGTAGAGTAGAGTAGAGTAGAGTAGAGTAGAGTAGAGTAGAGTAGAGTAGAGTAGAGTAGAGTAGAGTAGAGTAGAGTAGAGTAGAGTAGAATAGAGTAGAGTACTTTATTGTCACTTTAAATGTACAATAATAAGTATTCATTAAAATGAAATTTTGCTGAGTTCAACTCTCAAAAGATAACCATTATGCATATACCTATGTACACACACATATACAGTATGACACAGAGAAACATCACTGTCTAGCTCAAATGTATACATATACATGGCAAAAAAAAAGATTATTGCAAATTTACAAGATGGATGGCATAAGGGACACAGCTATTACAGAATCTAGTAGTTCTGCTATAGATACTTTGAAACCTCCTTCAGAGGGGCGCAACAGAAACGGACCCTGAAGTGGGTGTGTGAGGTCTCTAACAATATTTCACGGTCTAAGCACATAGCACTTATAAACAGTATCCTGAATAACGGGAAGTGAGCTTCCTATGATCTTCTCAGCTGTCCTTACCACTCTCTGTGTGGAATTTCTATCTGAAGCACTGCTGCCACCAAACCAAACAGTGATGCAGTTTGTTAAACTGCTCTCAATCGTAATCAAAAGTGACTTGATAACTGTTCATAATGGGCTATGAAAATAATTTTGAGAAAGAAGAGAAAAGCGGCAACCAAGGCAATGATCAGATAAGAGAAGCCCTATGCCAAAGCATAAATATAATTTGAAAAGGCATTTAAGACTGGACTCTTCCTCATTCTCTTAAAGATAGAGTCAGTAATCTGCAGTGTTGTGGTCTTACAGGTTTGAAGAAGACACACTGTTCTGCAATTCATCTGTGAACATGGAGGTAGCTCTGTGGTTCCAGTCTGGAAGCACAGAGTCTAGCGTAACAGGGCCCTTGGAAGTCCGTTGTTTCAATAACTTTGGATGCTAATTTGTGATGCCACTCACAATTTTCCATCGGTTTTTGACCGGCTTTGTTGCCTTCAAAACCAATATAGGCTTCACAGCAAAGGGATCGCTAGTGAGTTCTCTCTGCAACTGTATATCTAGTTCCCTTAGCTGGATGTTACAGTGGTATGTGGTTTCCTTCCTAGTGTCTTTGTAGCACTTGCATGGACAATCTAAGGTCTCTTTCCAGGCTCTAGTTCACCGTAAATCAACTGGTGACCATGCAATGGTCTCCATTGTTGATCACATGTCCCACTTACCGCATCTGGGTAATTGGAGATTCAATATTGGTGGGCTCCATGTGATCAAAGACCTCCAGGTTGAAGTCATAGTCTTGCCAGGATGGAGTGGAGGGTCTGCATGTGACATTTATCTAGTTTTTTTTAATGTGTCCTTAGAACTGAATCCTTTTTTTAAAACTTTTATTAAATTTGTATACCGCCCTTCTCCCTTGCGGGACTCCAACAAGAGTCCAACACTTACTCCAACAAGAATCCAACACTTACATTCATATAGTAGACAGGGGACAACTCTGTAGATTTTTAGTTTTGTGGGCATAAAGATGTTGTGTTCATTAGCACCCTAATATGTAGCTGGCCCAGAGTCTGGCTGCCTTGCTGATCCTAGAGTGAGTCTGTGAGTCAGTGAGTTGTTTGTTTGTTTGTTTGTTTGTTTGTTTGTTTGTTTGTTTGTTTGTTTATTGTGTGCCATCTTTAATTATTGTATAGAGACCTTTTGTCTTGCTTACACCTATACCGTTTTGCTTACTTTATGGACTTTTTCAGCTTTTTCCCAAGGCATCAAGGAAACTCCTTCCAGGTTCACCTTGTATCTCTCCTCTATCCTTTGACTTGTGAACTGAACTATTTTTGGAATCAAGTTTAGTGCTTTTCCAAAACACCACCACTCTTCTGCACAGAAATAACCCTATTCACAGTCTTACACACTGAGCTCCTCCACCCCTGTGGCTGGTCACTCAAGCAACCTGAAAGAAGACATAACCCAGACACAACCCAGAACTTGCTACACAGCAGCACTCGGGTCTTGAACATGGGCTTGCTAACCACCAACCCAGCATCCTTACCACCTGAGCCACCTTCTGCCTTCACATTCATTCATTCATTCATCCATCCATTCATTCATTCATTCCATTCCATTCCATATTAGTTGAAGGAATGGTGAACAGTATATTTTCATGGAAAGCTGGCTGTTCCCTAAGAAAATACTAGTGGGTGCAAGACTGCAGAAAACTTTATAAGACATATACTATGTTATTCAGTTGATGACTGATGGCTTGTTATTCTCAAATAATTAGCAAAAACCAATAGATCATAGAAATCCTGGATGATTGCTGCCCCCAGAGCAGATATATAGCTTCCACTGCTAGAAGTAGATGCTCTCTGATGGAGTCAGAATAATTCTTTCAACATAAGTCAGGTGAAATGGATTTGTTGTAATGCTTGTGTGTAATATTTATTGAATTTCTAAAACATAAGCTCTAAGAAAATATATCTTGCTGAAACAGATTACAATATAATAGAGACATAAAAAAGCTGTATTCAGCTAGAGCTTTCACCACCTAGTAGCTTAATTGAAAAGGGAAAAGATTCATGATTGTCCTTTGAGTAGTTTGTTCTATTTCTTAGTTGATGTCTATAATGGAGAAGGGATGATCTACAGTCCTTGATCTCAGTAATGAACTGATGGGAGCCACAGAGACAAGGCAGTAGGAACTATGGTTTGGGGAACAGTGTTTAAGTAGATGTGAGCAGATACTGCAGGTGCTCCTTTGTGGCTAGGAATCTGGAGAACAGCCACAAGAACCATGAAGACCCCAAAAGAAATAAGGGCACCTTTCAAACCTCATCACAGACAACATATATCAGGTTACAGGTATAACAATACATCTCTTCTTAAATCTGATGTGATTATCAGGATTCCTTATGGGCAAAGAAACAAATACCATTTACTAGAAAAATGAGAGCAAATGGGCTTGGATTCTATTTGCTTCATTATATGGAATAGTTAATCCTAAAATTTAGAAATAATAATGAGACAAAGTATTTTTCAAGGTAGGAAAAATTCCTATTTTTTAGTGAATCATGACCACCCTAAGTAAGAAAAATAAATAATACAGAGTATAGCAATGAATGAGCTTTGGTACCACATACCAATTTTTTAAGTTTCAATCTAATTGCTCTCTAATATATGCACAGTCTTAAATCACCTCGAAGTACAGCTAAGAAGAGAAGCTGAGTAAGAAATTACTTTCTTTGTGTTAGCCTCTTACTATCTATTGTGGTATGTTTGTGTCTTTTATATCTGTATTTTTCTGATTTCAAAAATCCTTGCTAAGTCATTGTAGACCAGGGGTCCCCAACCCCCGGGCCGTGGACCGGTGCCGGTCTGTGGCTTGATAGGAACCAGGCCGCAGGGCCGGAGAGGAGGAGGAAGGAGGAGGGGGCAGCCCCCTCAGCAGAGCACGCACCGGATGGGGAGAGCGCAACCGTTCGCACCGTTGGAGGCCCGAGGGCCGAGTGAGACATGCGTGCGCATGTGTTCCCCTCTCCTCCGCATGCACCACCTGTTCCCCCCCCCTCAACGCCAGCCGGTCCGCAGAATGTTTTTTTTAAATGAAACCGGTCCCTGGTGCAAAAAAAGTTGGGGACCACTGTTGTAGACAGCAATGGAGAACACCAGCCTCAAAGGATTTTTCTCAAAGTGGCTTCAGGTGACTCTGCCCACAGAGATTATGGGAAGAAAGAGGAAGTTGCCTTAAGTACTGTAGCTATGTGTCTAACCAGAGAGCAGCCCTTAGCTCAGAGGTTCCCAAACTTGGCAACTTTAAGACTTGTGGACAAGTCCACAAGTCTTAAAGTTGCCATGTTTGGGAACCTCTGCGCTTAGCTGTTTATTTATTATTATATATATAACATCTGATAAGGACTGGCTATAACCCTGAATAGAATATGGGACTTTTCATAAAAAGAACCTATAGAAGTGTCCACAGAGATTCTCAATCATCCATGTCATGATTGCCCAAAGGTGCTTTTACAATTAGCAACTGGACTTTCTTGGGTTTTTTTATTTGAAAACATTTCACTTCTCATCCAAGAAGCTTCCTCAGTTCTTCAGGCAGACTCAAGCTTCTTGGATGAGAAGCGAAATATTTTTAAAGAAAAAACCCCCAAGAAAGTTGAGTTTAGTTTTAGTTTTTAGTTTTATTCAAATTTGTATACCGCCCTTTCTCCCTTTCGGGACTCAGGGCGGTGAACAGGCAATAATAAAAACAACAGCAAAACATCCAATACAATAAATATACTAAAAATAGATTAAACACTAAGCCTGCTCTAAAATACCCTGTAAAACCCCTAAGAGAAGCAAATTAAAAAAACTACGCCAGGCCGGCCGCACGAAATAGATGGGTTTTCAAGGCTCGGCGGAAAAGGCACAGGTCCGTGGTTGTGCGTAGGTCAGGGGGTAGGTCATTCCAGAGGGCAGGAGGTGCCACAGAGAAGGCTCTCCACCTAGGGGTCGCCAGCCGGCATTGACTGGCTGACGGCACCCTCTCTGTGGGAGCGGACTGGTCGGAGGGAGGTATTTGGTAGGAGGCGGTCTTGCAAATACCCAGGTTGCCTTTTGGAAAAGCACCTTTGGAACTGTGTGGAAGAAAATTGGGATTATAGGATTATATATGACGCAGCTAGTTCTTTCAGATTGTTCTTCATCTACTAAAAAAGATCTGGAGGAAATTCTGGGTAGAATTACACATAATTGATTGCCATTTAATTTTTTTTTAATTAAGGTAATGAGGAATCAGTTGTTGCAGAAGATTCTGTTTCTGTTTTTTTATTTATATTTTCAATATGTTCTGAGTCATGTGTTCTATTTTACTGTATTTCTGAATAAACAGTAATAACACTTGGCTGAGAATTAAAAATTAAATTAATTAAAAATTAATTAAAATTGCCCAGAAAGCCATTTACTATATCACATTCCTTTGCATGTTCAGCTTTGTCAATATTCCTTTTGAGGTGATTGACATAATAGTGAAGAAAAGTTGTATTTTAGTGCAGCATCAATATATTTGAAGCACTGGTGATATTTTAACCCAGTGAATTACCAAAAATAGTCTAGTTGTGTATCTCTACCTACAACTGTGATCTTCTGCACAGGGATAAGACAATTAAAATGTATTTTCCATCATCAAGGGAAGACAGGGCTAATTTGTCCAATTTATGTAAACAAAAGTGTTTAAAGGGGTGTCAAAATCAAAACCGAGGGGCTGGATCCAGCCTGCAAGGTCCTTAGATCTGGCCCTGGAAACAGCAAAGGAGAAGCCCGCATGCCTCTGCCAGCAAAAATGGAGCTCGGGAAGGCAGCTCTGCTTTCACTGGCAGAGGGTTGCAAGAGGTTGTTGCAGCCTAAAGCAGAGCTCAGGAGCCTGTTTTCACTGGAAGAGTTTTCACTGGAAGAGTGCTTGGGCCACCATATGCGCCCCCAACACAAGTGATGTCGAGCTGGCCATACCCACCTTGGCCATGCCCACCCTGGCCCCCCAAAGTCAAACACAACCCTGATGCAGCCTTTAATGAAATTGAGTTTGACACCACTGATCTGTGGATATGTGGGCCTATTCTCATCATGAAGCAGGGGTGGGTTTCTGGGGGATTGGCCAGGATCGCGCGAGCCCGATGGTAAAATTTACAGATCCTGGCCGATCCCGTTGGACGATGGACCCGGAAGTTACGGTACTTCCGGAACACGTGGCTTGCTCCGTCAAAACCTCCGGCGCGAATGCAGAGGCTTGGAGGGACTTCGCGCCGAGCTGAGCCAAGCGCGCCCGGCTGGAGCGCACGAGCCACCCGCGAGCGCCATGGTGAGCCGGCGCGGGGCGCGCTGCTGCTGTCGCTGCTCCTGCTGCTGCTGTGCGGGCCGGGGGCGCGGGGGTCCCGGGGCGCCGACAAGCAGAACAGCCTCTGCAGGGCGGCCAGCGGCGTCTACCAGGGCGCCAGTGGCCTCCTGGGCGAGGAGAACATGCACGCCCTGCAGAAGGTGAGCGGCGCCCGGAGGGTCCCGGGCAAAGGGGAGGGGGGGAAGGGGAAGAGGAGGGGTCTGGGGAGGGAGGGAGGTCTGGCCTTGTGGGGGGGAAGGGGTGCAGAAGGGGGTCCCCGACTTTGGCGTGGGCGGCCAGGAGGGAGATTGGGGAGGGAAGTAAGTAACTGTGGCCGGCGGGCGGGTAAGGAAAGTTGCTGGGGCAGCGCCCAAAAATCCTCTGGCCCGCTGGCCGCGGTTGCTCGCTCGCTCGCTTGCTCACCCATCGGACGCCAGGTTCTTTCGTCCGGTGGATGGGTGAGAGAGAGAGCGAGTAAATACAGCCAGCGGGCTGGCGGGCCGGTCAGGCTACTTCCTGGAGCTGAGGAGGTTTGTGGGGGGGGGGAGACAGACAGACAGAGAGAGGCACAGACACACAGAGAGACAGGGAGGGAGGGGGGAACCAGAGAGTGATAGACACACACAGAGAGACAGAGAGTGGGAGGGAGGGAGAGAAAGATAGACAGACAGAGAAAAAGAGAAAGAAAGAGACAAAGGAAAGAAAGAGAAAAAATGAAAGAGAGAGGGAAAGAAAGAAAGAGACAGAAAGAGAGAAAGAGAAAGAAATAAAGAGAGAGAGAAAGAAAGAGGGAAGGAAAGAAAGAGACAGAGAAAGAGAGACAGAGAAAGAGAGAGAGAAAGACAGAAGGAAAGAAAGAAAAAGAAAGAGAGAGAGAGAGAGAACTTATGACCACAATTAAGCCCAAAAGTTTGGTTGCTAACCAAGACCATTGTTAAGTGAGTTTCACATTTTCCAAATTGGCCACTCCCACCCGGTCACATGGCCGGCAAGCCACTCCCACCCGGTCACATGGCCAGCAAGCCACAGAACCTGTTCCAAAAATTTTGAAACCCACCCCTGTCATGAAGGTGCTAGATTTTAGGAAAAGCTACAGGGCTTATAAGAGTTGCTGAATCAAATCAACCAATTAATCTTAATTCCTCATTATCTTCTAACCAAAACTTCCCAACAATTCCAACACCGTCATTATAAAGTGTTGCCATGAAAAACTTTGACTTGCGCACTGGTAGACCCAGATAAAGACATGTTTTTAAATTATTATGTATTGTTATTGTTATTAATTTATTTTGTGACAGGGTTATCTCTCTGACTGCAAAACAAAAGCTGCGATTGTTCAACTAATTTCTTGAAATTTTTGTGTGATTCTCATTCAAGTCCCATTTCTGATCAGGCATTGCTCCTCTGCAATTAATAAAATTTTGAAAGAAATACATCTCCAAAGACATTGAAACACTTTTAAGAGATATCTTAAAATCATTTTGAAACCATCATTTTGTTATGTTTAAATCTTCCATATCAACCGAAACATTAGGAACACAGTTACAAAATAATCTGACCAGGTTTTAGAAGTCCAACTTCATTTGTGATCCCTCCAGGGAAACTGAGCCATTGTGACAACTGCAATGTGTTCAAAAATTGCGAATGGCCTAGTTGACATTTGTTATTTATCATGCAAGCCCCATTGTTTCTCTCATAAAGCATAGACTGACAATTGCTGCTTTTTTCTAGGAAGAAGACAGCGAGATCTTCCACCTAGTTACTATGATCAACCTGAACAGGTATTTTTCATCAAAATTCCTCCAATCTGCTGAAGTCTCCACTCCAGAACAGAATCTTGGAAGGTGAATAAGGCACATTGTTGCCATATTATCTAGGAATCCTTTTGGCCTGCGAACTCTTGATGAACAGATAGTGTGCTGAACAGACTCTGGTTCTCTCTGACCTTGATTGTTTTCTTGCAGACTTTCATTACCCAAACTAGATAACATCATCAGTGCTTGATAGGGTGCTGTGCAATTTTTCTTGTTTGTCTGCAGTTTGTACCACTGGCAATTATAAGGAGTGCGGGGAGCAGTGATTACGCCTGAATCTGTGAGGCTGTTAATAATTCACTGCATCCTTTCTGAAGAAGTCATGAAGTGATTCTCAATAACCATTGGCCAGTCTCCATGCTACCCTTTTGGGGGGGAATTGTTGAGATAGCAGTGGCCAATTCCTAAGTAGCACTCTAGAAGAAACAGATTGTCTGCATCTTTTCCCATCAGGATTCAAAGTCCAGATATGGGAAGAAGTTAGTTTTGGTTTCTCTCCTGAATTACCCTTCTTGGGACTGGATGGAGATTGTGCACCTCTCCTAAAACTCTCTGCAGCTTTCAATACTACCAATCACAGTAGCTTGTATGAGGCTGGAAACTGGTAGTGTTGTTCCAGTGTGACTTCAGTAGATGATTCTAGTCCAGGGTAGTTGGGATTAATTATCATATGTATCAGTGGTGTGTTTCAAAATTTTTTAGAACCTCTTCTGTAGGTGGGGCCTGCTTTGTGTTAGTGGCTTGCCGGACATGTGACTGACTGGGAGTGGCTTGGCAGTCATGTGACTGGGTGGGCATGGCCAACTTGTAAAATATGGTGAAACTCACTTAACAACACTCTTGCTTTGCAACCAAAATGTTGGCTCAGAAACTCTGGCATTTGAAGCACGCAAATCTTAAAGCTGTCAAGTTACAAGACCCTTGCACCCCTAACCCTTTAGGGAAAAAACCCAGGGTGTTCAAACTTGACAGCTTTAAGACTTGTGGACTTCAACTCCCAGAATTCCTCCTCTTGCTCTTCATCTTGATGATGTGCGGACGGGCGGGGGGAGGGAGCTGGAACCAGTTCTAAATGGCACTATAGATTTGTGGAACCTCTTCTATAGAAGAGGTTAGAACTGGCAGGAACCCACTCCTGATCTGTAAGCTGATGATTCACAGTTCATACATCACCACTCCAATCTCTTTGCCAGGAGATTGTAAGGGCTTGATTGTAAGGATCTCCACTGATGCCAGTGGTCTCTCTAGATAAGCAAGCACTACTTGTGAAGAAGCAGTTTGGGAAACCTTCTGGATTTATAAGCCCTGTTTGAACAGTAGATAGAAGCCATGGCTGAACAAGTCTTTACCCAGCTTTAGCTGGTGCACAAACTACAGCTTTATCTAGGGCAGGGAACCTTTTTATACCTACTGCCCACTTTTGTATCTCTGTAAGTAGTAAAATTTTCTAACCGCCCACCAGTTCCACAGTAATGGTGATTTATAAAGTAGGGAAGTCAATTAAATTTTAAAAAGGACAAAACCCCTACAACCCACCAAAGCTGGAATGCCCACTAGTGGGCGGTAGGGACCAGGTTGACTACCACTGATCTAGAGTAAAGAGGACCTAACCGATACCCTGATTACAGTACTACCTGGATAGACTATGCTTTATAAGGGGCTGCCTTAAAAGACTAATCTCAGCATTGTTTTTGTATGTAATTTAAGATTGGTTCTATGCCAATTCTTTTTCTTAAGAACTCATTTCTGATTTTATCTCTTTTAACTCCAGCGGCTTTCCTCAAAGGTCTCATTTCCGTGGTGAGTAACTTTCATTTAAGTTTTGCTGTAAGTGCCCATGTTTGGTACTGCTAACATTGGGGGGGGGGGGACTGAATATGCTTTGTATGAGATGCTTCTTCGTGCTGATCAATGGTGCGTTATGTTGTAAGAATCTTTTAAACCAACAACTGCCTACCATTACATCTCAGCATGTGATGATGTGTTGTAGAAGGGACAGATTTCACCTTTCTACTAACCAAGACACACCTAAGCACATGTAGAAAACCCTGATGTATTGGATCATGACACACATTTGAAAGTAAAACAGGAAGACTGGAATTGGGGGAGGTGTCTGTCTGCCAAGAACAAAGAATGCTTATCAACAAGAAATATGCATGGGTAAAATTTGTAGCAATTATGGGGAGCTAGAAAGCTGATAAGAGGTAACAGCTTGCAGACCTCAGCTAAATGTTAGAGGCGAAGATGGGCCATAGCAAATGAAATGTGTATTAGATAATTCCTGGGGCATTCATTAGCTAAGACCTAGGAATGGGACAGCTATAGACCAATAGAACAAATTGTAGAATTATTACTAAAATGTTTATTAGATGATGTTTCTTGTTATCTCACCTTCTCCTTTAGTGAAAATGTATAAAAGCTTTCTTAATCCTTTGTTCTTGGTTCTTGGCCTTTTGTCCAGAAACCCTTTTCCTTGGAGTACTCCAATAAAAAGCAAACAGAAAACCTGCACCTCGTGTCTGGCGTTCATCATTGGCTTCGGCACTAGGCTCAGACCCGAATTGGGGACAACACCCAGCCTGTGAAATACTAAGCTTAACAACTATATTCATATGGCACTTTACCCATGGCTAACTAAGCATGAAAAATTCTGTCTCAAATTAACCATAGATATTTGAACAATAGATTAGGCTAAAACACATTGGCTAGTCTGTGAATAATGGAGTTGTGTGAACATAGCTATTCGGTAAGTTCAGGTTTTAAAATTAAAGAAATTATTCAATTCTTTTAAGAAGAATTAATAAGATGGCATCCAAGAAGATAAAGGTAATATCTTCTAGCTACACTTACAAGAACTCCTAAGCTAATTTTTGTATTTTACATAAAATATATACCGGCTGGGGTAAAGAGAGATAAATGAGGCCCATTCAGAGATAGAAATGAGCAAGTAAAGTATTTCAGAGCAAATGAAGATAAAAGATGTACTAGGCAATGTTCTAGGCAAATGTCCCCATTTAAGTTGTGATCCAAAAGAAGCACTGAGTCAGGAGGAAGTGGGAAATCATCTAGTCAAAATAAATTAAAGTATTTGTGAGATGTTTGATATAAGCTGAGCATTGCAGGAGATGAATTAGGACTATGTAGGAAAGAGAAGAGCCATGGAGAACAATGAATCTAGGTACAATTTTCATCTGCTAAATGCTTCCTCACTATAACTCTTCCCTCTCTTCCTCCCTTTCTCTCTTTTCTCCCTCCCTCCCTGTTCTCTCTTCTCCGTCTTTCTCCATGTACTATGATACATCTGTTTACTTGTCTGTTGAAGTGTCTGTGGGATGGTTGATTGTAGAAACTATTCCTGGACTAGAAATAGTGAACTCACAAAAATATGATTTTATAATGTTAGAAGAAAGGCCAACTAAGGCCAGGTGGAAGTGGACAGGGAGTAGGAGTGGCAGTCCAGAGTTGGCACTCTCCACATGACTCCACAAAGCCAAAGAATATTGGTAGGTCTATCTGATGTTGAAATTGGATTCTTTGGAAATGTTACATCTTGAAATATATGGAATTCTTACTTTATATCAATGCAGTGAAAATTGGATAAAACTATAAATGACTAGGATGATGGGAATAGTGCCCTAAGCAGGCAATTTTGAGAGAAACCAATGTTGAGGATTTCTAAGAAAAATAAGAGCTGAATAATAGTGCAGCTCTCTTCTCTTCTGCCCTAAAGCCTATGTATATTTCACAAAAGTCAATAAAGCAGAAGTTATCCCTTACTGAATCAAGCCCTTGACTCTTTTAGCTCAGTGTTGCCCATGCTAAGTTTCTAGAAATTATGCCTTTCAGTACCTCTGGAGATTCCCTGTTTTAACAGCAAACCTTCCATTGCATTAACAATTGATTGGTTGAACTGCAGGCAAGCAACAGGGAAATAATGGAAGAGTTATCACTGCAATGCAGAAGGGCTAGGAGAAATAATGAGACAGCATTTCTGAAGACAACTACCGAAAAGAAAAAAAGGAGGTACAATAGAGTGAAAAGCTGTGCCCACTGGCTACTTCATGGCTACCCCACACTCTATTCCAACATTGACCCTGCAGGGTAAAAGGCTGTCAAGAAGACAAGAAAGGGGCCAAGGTGAGTTCTGTCATCAGGGCAAGAGTCAAAAAATGTAATGGGAAATGGGAATGATCTTGGGACACAGGAAGAGCCGCAGACTGGAAAACTGACACATGAAAGATTTCTCCATTTACAGAAGAGAAGGAGGCATGAGAAATATATTTCAGATGAGATCGTCTCTAATTTTCCAGAAAGTAAAAGAAATCAAGTATCCCACTTTAACAGATTAACAGAGTTGGAAGGGACCTTGTAGGTCATCTAGTCCAACCCCCTGCCCAAGCAGGAGACCCTACATCTGCCTCTACCTAGGATTGAACTCACAACCTCCTGATTGGGGCTCGAGAGCTCCACCATTGGTACTCCCCATTCCAGCAGAAGACTCCCCCTCTCAAGAACCGCATTAGTTGCTATCCATACAAAACATCTATCTGGCTAACATTGTTGTCATAGCTAAGGAACAGATTGAAATCTAGATTATAGCTGCATGTACAAGACTGGAGATCTAAGTACAGATGTGCTTTGAGAGTGGTCCTCTGAAATTTCCAGGAGTATTATAATCTTACCTGGAGATCCTGAGAAGATTGAATCTTAACTGTAATCCTTCCCTTTCACATCAATAACAAGATATTCCAATCCTAATCACTGAACTTCTGTAGTTTGGAGATCATTCTCCAAAAATACTTAGTGTGTTTTAGCTCAATATTTACCTTATATTATCAGAAATATTCTACATAGTATGCCTCCAAAAATTGGAAAATGATAATGAAGACAAAAATTGGAAAATGATAATGAAGACAACACATTGACTTAATTCACCCAGGATGATTTCTCTGTTCACTTAAAGGCAGTCTCACCAATGTCTGAAATTCAGGGTTTTTCTCTACCATCTTTTTTATCTTCCATTGTTTTCTACAGCTCATTTCCTTGAATATTTACCTGGGAGTAAATCCAAATGAGGTCACAGTGAGTGATGTCAAGATTTGCAGCCAAAAAGCTTACTGACACTTTAACTGACACTGTTGAGGGTGTTAAAGGGAAAGGATTAAAATAGCATTAAGGAAATAATGAATATTTCATGACTGTGTAATCTGTTGATATTTTGAACAGAATTCAGATTCACTATTTAATTGTAGAAACAAGCTTGTGGAGTCAGCTGGAAATAAAAACTGTTTGTTTGTGTACATATGTTCATGTGTATTAGTTTTATCTTTGTATCTTTGTAGATTAAATATTGTCTGTAATTTGAAATATCCCCTGCTCTGAAAACTTAAATGCAAACGAACTTCACAGTATTACTGCAGTTGCCAGGCAACTAAAATTGGCCTTTGCAATGGAAAAGCCAATTATCAATAAATGTTGGCATAATGCTCCAGATGTAGCAATAAATTGTATGATTTTTCACATGAAGAAAACATTATTCTGTATGATTGCTTTGTCTCTGAAATCATTTGACACAAGATTTCTTGAATGAATTGGTATCTTTGACCAAGATGATGTTATCTTTATTAAGTTCTGTTTTCAATGGCACCTGATTGGCTATTTTGAACTTTAAAATATAGCACTGGAGTACATGAGTTTTATTAGGGAATACAAATGTTGGTAATTCCAGCACGATTAAAGAAAAACCTTTTAGGAAACATTTTTTGTGTGAATTGATTCTGCTATTCTGAATTATCCCTAACTCTACCAATTTTAAAAATATATTCTGCCATTATCCTGCCCACTGTGTAAAATAGCTATAATGCAAATGCTAAATGTTGCAAGGGTTCATAATGTAATCAGCAAAAAAAAAACAACCCGGTGATATTAAAATCCATTTTCACACACACTAAAGAAATACTCATTCAGAGACATTTGTGATACATTTATATGAAAGAATTATTCTTGGGACAATTTAATGTTTGCTCTATACAGATATAATATTTTATTATGTGCCTGGCAAGGGAGAATTATGATCAAAACACCTTCAGTAATTATCATTATTCCAAAATCTCTCAGTCCCTGTTAGATCTAATCCCATCACTTTGGATGAGTAGTTAGGATTTTAGGCAAGTGAAAATGGTTGTGCATAAATCTGACTATTCTGTAATCTGAAAGTGAGAGCTATGTCAGAAAAACCTTTAAAAGTACGTTGAATGCAGGGGGAAATGGATCATTTCCCCCTGCACGGGACCTAGTTATCTTCGGGATTGCATCCTGCCCCATACATCCCTTCGGCCGATTCGCTCCCAAAGAGAGAGACTTCTCCGGGTGCCATCCACTAGGCAATGCCAGCGGGCGACGCCCAGGGGAAGGGCCTTCTCTGTGGAGGGCCCAACTCTCTGGAATGACTTACCCCCCGAACTGAGAACGATCACGGATCTCCGCTCCTTCCGCCAGAACCTTAAAACTTATTTTTTCCAACAGGCCGGCCTGGCCTAACTTACATCACCTAGCCCACAGTCTGCAGCAAAAATGTTTTAAATTGGTTTTAGGGATATTGTTTTAATATATTTAAATTTTTAGCGCAGGGATATTAATTTAATTTGGTTTTATATTTTGTATATTGTTGTTTATATATATTTTTTAAATTGCCTGTGCACCGCCCCGAGTCCCTTTGGGAAAGGGTGCGGTATATAAATTAAATAAACCATAAACCATAAACCATTTTAGAAATATGGTAAAACAAGAGATAAGAGTTGAATTTAAAGAGCAGCAGTCAATGTATGAAGCAATGTGTGTGGATATGATAGAACCAAGAATACATTGCAAATATATAAAGGCATAGAAAAGCATAGGAAATGATGCTAGTGTAAACTAGATTAAATTCTATTTTTATCTTTTCTCTTATGCTTTTAAATGCTTACTCATTCTTCCTTTCTCCTTTCCTAAACTGAACATTATGCAGTTTAATGCTGAAGTGAATGCTCCGTATAATTTGGCAGGATATTAGAACTGTGAATATATTCATGATAGCTTTGAGATATGAATTACTGTATAGCTATGTCCATGTGTGCATCTGCCCTTAAGCACTTTTTAACTCATTTAAAAAAAAAACTTGGGCGTTGTTTTGATGGAAGCAAGTAGCTGCTGCTTGCTGCTTATGATATGCTGCTAAAATGTTACATTGTTTATGTGGGAGCCCATATTTTGCACTTCTGAAGTTTTTCAGTAGAATATCTTAATCTGCTCCACATGGGATTATGGCTCTAAGGTATAAAGATAAAAATGCCTTTGCTCTGTGGGACAAAGATATATCATATCTATGAAGCACTAGTTAATATTAAATGTGCATAGTAATAGTATATGGAGATTGAATGTAAAATAAATGGGTATATGTAACCATAAATCAAGCACTGTTTTGCATTCCTGATTCCTACTTGCCTAGAGCGACAAAAATTTCTCTCCTGATCATAATTCCATGTCCAGAGAATGATGAACTTTTATTTTCCACACCTAACTCAGAGAGCGTCTTACTCAAGCTCTGTGTTGTTGTGACAGATGGGATGGCGCAGATCTCACATTCCTGTGGGTGATTGGAAGTGGCAAAGGAAACATCACTCTTTTTGCTTCTGACTATCTCATCAGGGGAAAGTGCTGATGCACTAGAATTAATGTGGCATTTGATTTAGGAAGCAACATTTCTAATCATTAAATATAGCTCTGGGAGTCAATCTGGTTGAACATTTAGAGGTAAACATTTCATCCTAATTTTTGTAAAACATCTGAAATCAATTTCAATGGGAGGCATCTGTCTTGGGTGGAAGATAAAATAGACCTTAGCTTTCAAATACAAGTACACGTTCAGTACAAAATAAAGAAAAATGAACAAATCGGACAAACATGGTTTCAAATTGTTATTTTTATGATTTCCCAGTAATAAATATAGGCTAATGGAATATCAGAAATGCATGTTATCACATTACACGTGGTTGAATACAAAAAGATATATTTGAGTTGTGTAAAAAGTATGATTTGGGCTTCAAAAATTTCAAAGGAAGGCTCGTTATAATTTAATTATATGTAAACTTAATACAGTTGATCAAATCTTGGATGTTGCATATGCCTTAAAGTTCGGATTATGAAGCTATTCAAACTTGGGTTTCTTACTCTCTTACTTTTATCTGAATATGGATCTAAGAACCGGTTTCAAGATAATCCTCTTTCTTCAGTACCTAATGTCGGTGAAAGAGATGCTGGATTATTTCTTTTTCTTTTTTTAAATTACAGGCACCACCTCTCAGCATCTCCCTGTTCTTATGACTGCCTGCCGGTCCCTTAAACCAGAGGTCTCCAACCTTGACAACTTTAAGGCTTGTGGACTTCAACTCCCAGAATTCCTCAGCCAGCAAAGAATTCTGGGAGTTGAAGTCCACAAGCCTTAAAGTTGCCAAGGTTGAGACCCCTGCAACAAGTGCGGTAGGAGATACAGTACTGAGAAAGAAATCCCAGCTAGGTGGCAGCATCGAATTGATACCGATGTAAAAAGTTAAACGGGGCGCTTCTGATGTGAGGCTAAACATCAGACTTAAATATGGTTTAATTGTATTTATTTACTTATTATACATAAGTAAATCTAACGCATATCACTCCGAGCGGCGTACACAATGAAAACACAAAGCTAAGCAGTCTGGAGAATCCAAACACAACCTTAAAAACCAGTTAAAGCCAATTAAAAAGTATATTATGTTATTATTCACACACACAATATCAGGATCCTAGCTACGGGCAAGCAGGCACCAATGGTTGCAAACGAAGCTCAACCCCAAGCAAAAATCTAAAATCGTTTTCGACAGGAGACATCTATCTTCGCGGACGAAATAAAACAAACCCAAACTCTCAAATACAAATGCACGTTCCGCACAAAGCAGAAACCAATCTAAACAAGCTGCCGTTTTAAACATAAAAAGAGCGTAGGGAAAGAGTCCCTTTCCGCAGAAACCCATCTGCTTCGCGCTTTCCGAACGGCGTTTTTTTGTTTTGTTTTTCCAACGCGAAGAATTTAGGCCTTCGCCAGCCACCGTCTGAGTCTTGCCAGTCACGTGGCTCCAGATCAGCTGATGGATTCGAGGGCTGCCGGAGAGGCTGCGGTCGGCAAAATGGAAGGGACGCTGGAGACGCATTTGGAAGATACGTAAGTGGACGCCGAGGACGGCGCTCCTGCTCGCGGGACGTGGACGTCCGGCAGGTTCTCTCTCCCTCTCCCTCCCCCCTCCCTCTTCCCCTCTCTCTCTCCCTCCCCCTCTCCCTTTTCCTCTTTCTCCCTCTCTCTCCCCCCCTCTCCCTTTCCCTCTCTGCCTCTCCCTCTCTCCCTCTTCCTCTCTCTTTATCCCTCCCTCTCTGTCTCTCCCCCTCCCTCCCTCCCACTTCCTCTCTCCCTCTCTCTCCCCCTCTCCCTTTCCCTCTTTCTCCCTCTCTCTCCCTCCATCTCCCTCTTTCTCCCTCTCTCTCTCCCTCCGTCCCCCCTCTCCCTTTCCCTCTCTCTCTCCCTCCTCTGTCTCTCCCTCTTCCTCTCTCCCTCTCTATCTCCCTCCCCCTCTCCCTTTCCCTCTTTCTCCCTCTCTCTCTCCCTCCCTCCCCCTCTCCCTCCCTCTCTGTCTCTCCCTCCCCCCTCCCTCTCTGTCTCTCCCCCCTCCCCCTTTCCCTCTTTCTCCCTCTGTCTCTCCCTCCCCCCTCCCTCCCCCTGTCTCTCCCTCCCCCCTCCCTCTCTCCCTCCCTCTTCCTCTCTTTCTCCCTCTCTCTCTCCCCCTCCCTCTCTCTCTCCCCCTCCCTCTCCCCCTCCCTCTTCCTCTCTCTCTCCCTCCCCCTCTCCCTTTCCCTCTTTCTCCCTCTCTCTCTCCCCCTCACCCTTTCCCTCTCTGTCTCTCCCTCCCCCCTCCCTCTCTCCCTCCCTCTTCCTCTCTTTATCCCTCTCTCTCCCCCTCCCCCTTTCCCTCTTTCTCCCTCTGTCTCTCCCTCCCCCTCCCTCTCTCCCTCCCTCTTCCTCTCTTTCTCCCTCTCCCTCTCTCTCCCCCCCTACCTCTCTGTCTCTCCCCCCTCCCTCTCTCTCTCCCTCCCTCCCCCTCTCCCTCTCCCTTTCCCTCTCTCTCTCCCCCTCCGTCTCTGTCTCTCCCCCTTCCTCTCTCCCTCCCTCTTCCTCTCTTTCTCCCTCCCCCTCTCCCTCCCTTTCCCTCTCCCTTTTAAAAGAAGGGCAGGCTGCTTGTAGCTTGTGGTGGTGGTGGGGCTGTTTTCTTCTCTGGCCGGTTCAACTCTCACAGGTGCCGTCTCCTTTTTCCTTAGTATGAAGAATCCCTCCATTGCGGGAGTCCTCTGCACCGATTCTCAGGGGCTAAATTTGGGCTGTAAGTAGACCCTTTCCGGGGGGGGGGGGGGAGTGTATTTCGAACTCCGCTTGTCTTCTCCTTCCTTCGTCCCTGCACTTCTCAGTTGTTGCTTTTATTTTGAATTTCGAAACTTTTAGCACTTAAAGCAGTGCCCCCCCCCCAAAGTATTCTTTTAGCTGGTATTCCCAACGCCATAGGGAATAGGATTGAATTGGCCAGGAGTTATTGTGGGAAGCAGGTGGTCCCTCAAGTAACCAGGCTCTCTGCCACATAAGGCTTTATAGAAAACAGTTCCTTGAATTGCATTGGGAAGCCAGCCAGCCAACCCGTGAGTTTGTGAAGCAGGGGTGTTAGATTGGCATGCTGAGGCATGTCCATCACTGCTCTCAGGGCTGCATCTTGGACCAGTTAAAGCTTCTATCTAGTCTTCCAAAGCAGCCTGTGTAGAGTATGTCACACTAGTCAAGTTGTGAGATAATTAGAGCATGAGTGTCTGTCTGAAGGCCCTCCCACCCCCATCTAAGAAAGGGCCTTAGTTTTAGTTCCAGCTGTTTGTATTTGCAAAACTACTGAGGCAGCTGAATTTTAGTCAGCATGTTCTTAGTTTCTGGTTCACTGTCATTATGCAGATCCAGCAATTGAGTGTATTGTATGAATTTTGCTCCCATCATCTGCATATGTGCTGTTAAAGCAGCCAGACGTTCACATATGGAGATGATGGGAGTAACAATGGGGTTGGGGAAATGTCTATGGAGATTCCAAGTGTCCAGGTCATGGTTGTTCCAATTTTTCAAAAAGCAACTGGACTTTTTTGGGGGGTGTTTCTTGAAGACGTTTTGCTTCTCAACCAGGAAACTTCTTCAGTTCAGCACAGTTCAGAACTGAAGAAGCTTCTTGGATGAGAAGTAAAATGTTTTCATGGAAAAAACAAAGAAAGTCCAGTTGTCTTTCAAAAAACACCTATAGGGTAAAGATGGGGAAACTGCTAGCCCATGGAGAGGATTTATTGTGCAACCTCCTGTCTACCGTGATTAGATTCAAGGATCAGAGAAAGTCCTCAGCCAGACTTGGCAAGTCATTTTGCCCACTGTTCACGCGAGTGGGGATGCATGCACACACTTGCCCACCACTTCTGCAGCCTGGTTCTAAACAGCTCAAAGCCCAGAGGTGAGCCACAGCCCGGGGGTTGGGGATCCCTGGGTTAAGGGATACCATAAAAAGAAGATAAACATGAGGGAAACTTTTTTTTCTTCCTAAAGGAAAGCACCAAGGTGCTTGGAGCTTACAAAGGAGACCAAATAAGTCTAACAAATAAGTCTAACCTTCCTCACCTCTGGCTTAGAATTGCCAAAATTAGCATGTCCATATTAGACAAGCCTTTCCATCCCTCTGCTAGACCCAAAGTCTCGTTAATAATTGGAAAGCTGCAATAAATAAGTGACATACTAAAAGCCTTGCTGGGTCATATCCAAAAGTCCAACTGTTTCAGGATTTTATTGCCAAAAAGTCAACCAAAATTTCTGAAAATGTTATGTAGCTGTATCAGTCCTTCACTGCACTTTGACTTTGCAACTACCGACAGTAACTGGATATATTGTCAGAAATCCAGACAATTTCTGCAATTCACAGTTAATTATTTGGGGAGAACGTTTATTCTTGTTCGCAGCTAAATGCAGAACATTTTTCTTTTGAATGATGCACAGTTATCTTCTAGGTCGTGGCACCCTCTCAGATGAGCATGCAGGTGTAATATCTGTTTTGGCCCAGCAAGCAGCAAAATTAACTTCTGATCCAACAGATATTCCTGTTGTATGTCTTGAATCAGACACTGGGTAAGCATAATTAATACAGTTTTAAACACCAGTACATGATTCTATAAATATTGATGGATCCCAGTCCATTACATGTATGCAGTATAATTTCCAAAAAGAACATGGGCAAGCATGTTCATTTGATTCTGTGGTTTTCCTTAGTTGTGTTTAATGACTTAACAAACCTTACTTTATCATTGTCATTTTGAATAAGGTTGTCAAAAAACTAAAATAGGAAGTTAAAACTTCCCTCCCCCTTCTTTTGGTTCTAGAAATTTGCATAAAAGTTGCATATATAACACATCTATACATGTGCATTTTCCCTTTCAGGGAGAATCCATTTACTGTTTCTGCCTCTAAGCTCTGGAATGTTCTTGGCAATTTTCAATCTAATTTTTGTAGTTTAAAAAAAAAGGTTGGGTAATTATTTTTGGGAATGGTTTGCAATTGCCTGATTCCTGATTGTTAGGGCTGAGAAAAAGTAACTGACCCGAGATCACCCAGCTGGCTCTATGCCTAAGATGGTACTAGAATTCAGTCTTCTGTTTTCTAGCCTAATGCCTCAACTACCACACCAAACTGGCTCTTTTAATAGCAATAGCATTTAGATTTATATGCCGCTTCACAGCCCTCTCTAAGCAATTCACAGGGTCAGCATATTGCCCCCAACAATCTGGACCTTTGCTTTACCGATCTTGAAAGGATGGAAGGCTGAGTCAACCTTGAGCCTGGTGAGATTTGAACTGCCCAAATTGCAGGCAGCCAGCAGTCAGCAGAAATAGTCTGCAGTATTGAATTCTAACTACTGCACCACTGCAGCTCTTAATCTTGGATTTGAATCCTTAATTCATTTTTATTATCCCTTATGATCTATATGTTCGGGATAAACCTGGGTTTTCCATTGGGTCTGGAGTTCCCATGGAAACATGGAGTCCATTAAATGGCTGGTATAAGTTTTATTGCATTCTTTCATGTTTGTTATAGTGTTTTCACTGTTTAAATGTATAAATTGTATTCATTATGTAATTTTTGTTTTGTATATTCTGCCCAAAGGCATATGCAAGTGTGATGGGTGGCTATATAAATTAAATAAATAAAATACCAGGTTCAACCTGTTATGTAACTATAGGAATTATAAAATCATCAATAACCCCAATCTGCGCTATTTTCATTAATATTTTGGGTTTGCTTACAATATTTTAAAAAGTCTATAACTTATTTATTTATTGTTTGGTGTTTTGTTTTTTTCCAGCAATATCATGATCCAGAAGCATGATGGCATCATAGTGGCAGTACATAAAATGGCATCTTAATCTTGCACATTCACAGTATTCATTGCTCTTCAAGAAATCACTTTTGTGGAACTGTCTTCTGCCAATTAATACAAATGGGATTTCCAAACTCATGAAGCCAGAACCTAACCGAATCTGTCAACATCCTCACTTGCCTACCTTGGTACAGAGCGTATCTACAGGACTTCCATCGTTTCATCTTTTGAGTAATGAAGCATTTTTAATGTATTGCTGGAGAGACAGCAACTTAACAGATGTCCCCAATGTTAGAGGAACTCAAAAAATTGTTAAGGACAATTCTATCTTGACTAAATATTGTGCATCTACTTTGATGTAGCAGACGAATCTGTTAAGAAAATCTTGTCTTCTTCCTTGGCCCATTGAAACTAAAAGTCTATTTCATCTCAAGCTTGGCTCTTGGTGACTTATATAGCCATATTTATGTAGCTTTGTTGCTATCAAATGCAAGAGGTTAGTCATTGCTTTCTTCTCTGAGATACTTTTCTATTTTTCACCCTAGGCTATAGCTATAGATTTCCTATTTCAGTACCAATACTGATCACATCCAATTCAACGTAACTTTCATAGCCTCCTTGCATATTGATAGATTTTTAAAGGAGTTCGATAATAACAGCAATGTGGTTTTTGCACTGCTCTTTTCTGAAGAATAACCTAGAAAACAAATGAGAACAACTTCTCCTCTAACCAGTTATTAACTAATGTCATGATCTTATTGTGATTGATGGTATTTATGGTATTTGGTATTTATTAAATTTATATACCGCCCTTCTCCCTACTGGGACTCAGGGCGGTGTACAGGCAAGGTAAAATCGATAATATAAAACATAAAATACATTAAAAATACATTAAATAGTTGGCCTGTCCTAAAACCCCTGCTAAAACAAATTAAAAACTACGACAGGCCGGCTGCAAGAAATAAATAGGTCTTCAAGGCCCGACGGAAAAGGCGTAGGTCGGTGGTCGTCCATAGGTCAGGGGGTAGGTCATTCCAGAGGGCAGGAGCTGCCACAGAGAAGGCTCTCCCCCTGGGGGTCGCCAGCCGACATTGCCTGGCCGATGGCACCCTGAGGAGGCCCTCTCTGTGGGAGCAAACTGGTCGGTGGGAGATATTTGGTAGCAGGAGGCGGTCTTGCAGATAACCAGGTCCCTTGCCATGGAGCGCTTTAAAGGTGGTTACTAGTACCTTGAAGCGCACCCGGAAAGCCACAGGCAGCCAGTGCAGCTCGCGCAGGAGAGGGGTCACGTGGGAGCATCTAGAAGCTCCCAGAATCCCCCGCTCAGCCGCATTCTGAACTAACTGGAGCCTCCGGGTGCACCTCAAGGGAAGCCTCAATGATGAGGCTATAACATTCTTTTATGTGCTGGCTACTAAAAACATAACAGGATCAATATTAAGCATGAATGTTTCTTGCCCTAAATTTTAAGGTGTAAATTTGCATGCTTATACTTAGAAAACAGTTCATCAGAGTTAAGCCCTAGAGACATAATTCAATTAAGGTTACTGTTAAGTAAAATACTAAGCAGCAAGAGATTGAAAGAAATCGTGTGCCCTTCGTTTTCTGCCAAAAAAAGTAATTATTTGCCATTGTGAGAGTCTACTTAGCCAAAGGGAATACATTTTTAAAAAAAATGGAAATGGAGATAGTAGCTGGTGGCAAAGGATTATAGAGTCAGAAACAGTAAATACCATGTTTCTACAACATGCTATTTAGAGTACTGAACTGTGATTGAAATCTATTTCATTGGCTAGATTGGCATTAACATCCTGAGCCACAAATTAGCCAACCATAGCTTCATATATTCCACAAATCAGCTACCTGGTAAATACACATCACTGGGATGGATAAGATTTTCACAGAAGAAAGGCTGGAAGTCTTAACAGATTTACTGTTAAAGCTGCAGAATAAAGGTTTTGCTTTTTTTATACTCCGCAGTTCCTAAAGAAAGAAATATGCTACCTAGGTGGATGACTTAAAGCTCAAGGTTGAATTGTGGAGTCCTGGTTTTCTGAGTTTGGTTATTTGCTTGCAGATATATCAATACCCTATCCAAGACTAGGTTAACAGCATCAGAGCACCAGTGGCTCCACGGACGTTCAGAAGAGTCTGCATTCTCTTGAATATGGGCAGAGCGCTGCAGAATCCAATATAAACAAAGTCCCTTTAGACTCCTTCCCCAACTATACATTTGAAGGTGGAGACAATTCCCCTTCAGTCTTTCTTCCTTCCTCCATGTTTACAGGAGAAAGCTTACAGGGCTTTGTATTAGATTCTGAAATATTTTTATTGTTCCCTTCTTTTCAACTTTTAAATTATAATGGTAAAATAATAGTAAAGCCATCCAAAATTGTGGGCAAAACAGGAAAGATTTTTTTTTGTATGAGACTGATAGTTGAAATGTTGACACAGTTGACAATATGGATAATACAGATTTCCTCAACTCTGTATTGAATGCTAGTCAGGGATATGATTGGGACACTAGACATTCTTCCATAGAGAAAGAAAACATCTGGATGAGTATTGTGTCCTTTGGACATTTAGCTGAATCTGCCTGTTCCTTGCTGCAAAACACACATAGGCATTGTAGTTAAAGGTTAGTTAATTAGCTTGCAATTAAGTTTCTGTAGAAAGGAAAAAAAACAACACAAAACTATGTGTACCATCACTAACCACAGCAGTAAACCAGGGTTGTCAAACATCTTGTCACAGTGTCATGTAGCAGGACTTTTTTCCCCCTTCGCTAAACCGGCCGTGGGTGTGGCCAGTGCATGACGCATTCAGCCCCCCCCACCGCCCCTTTACAACTTAGTACTACTATCTTCATGTGTGCATTCACATTAAGAGTAAAATATCTAACCAAACCTTGACATCTGCACTGGAGAAGAACATCCTAAATCTAAATCACTGAGGATTTTTATGTAATGAAGGAAAGTTAAATTACTTTCTTTGCAAGTCTGTACTGGTGGCTTTGTGTCAAGCCATTTCCAAAACTATTTTTTGTCAGCAAGGAAAGTAAAAATTGACAACTTCTCTAGACATGTAATTCCCTTAGCTGGGGAATTCTGCGAGTTGAAATTACCAAATTTGAAAAACACTGGGTTAGTCTTAATTGGCTTTTGAGCAATTATTTTTAAAGGGCTGCGGCTGATAATAACCATCTCTCAGGATACTGTGTAGCTTGTGGAAATGGCTTTTGATTATTCAAATGTAAAACTGCAGAGTATTATTGTTTTAAAGTCTACTAAAACCATGAAATAAAAGAAAGTGCAATATCTCAGATCTCAGAAACAAGTGATTTTTCCAATCTAACCAATTGGCATTCAATCTGAAACATACTTCTCTTTAAAGCTGAATTAAAAGGGCAGGACCTAATTGAAAAGAGGAAACTGGTTTAAATTGCTGGAGTTGCAACCATATTTATAGTTTCAGTTGTTTCAGCTATAAAATTGTTTTACTCACTATACTTTGGTCAGATAGATTTGTATGTTTAACAACAACAAAAATGAATAGAAATAACTTGTAAGCTCCATTGAAACTTTTTGATGGGTCAGGACTCTTAACAAAGAAGTTTACTAGGAAGTCCTGTTTGTTTTGTAACAAATATAAGCTCATTAGTAACATTTGTATATTTGCACAACAAAGTTAACTTTTAAAGCAGTTCCATTTAATATTTTTAATGTCAAAACTTAATAGAAATAATTGCTTGTTTAAAAATGGATCAAACTAGGTTTTTTTTAAAAAAATTGAAAAACCTTCACTTCAGTTACATTATTGCTAGGGGGAAATATTACACTGGAGAAGATGAAGAGCTGATCAGACTCCTCTCTGTCCCTTGCTGATCAAAACTGTTACAGGTGCTCTGTCAAACTAAACTGAACTGAACTGTATGCCCGAAAAAAAGGAGAAGAGAGCAAATAAAGAGGAAGAAGCAACAGGTCTTGCAAACATTAACAAACCACAAAAGAAACAGCTTTGGGCTATTTTCATCAGATTCTGGTCTGCTTGTCAGGTTCAACCTGTTGAAATTTTAAAAAAAATCATTTTAAAAATCCAGAGCCTATAAAACACCTTTTTGAATGCCTTGCAAGCCTACTTTAAAGGCCTATCTTAGTTTACTTAAAAGCATTGGTAGGGGCCATCAAGCTACAGTAGTGTTGTCCCCAATTCAGGTCTGAGCCTGGTGCCAAAGCCAATGATAAGACGCCAGACACAAGGTGCAGGTTTTCTGATTGCTTTTTATTGGAGTACTCCAAGGAAAAGGGTTCCTGGTCAAAAGGCCAAGAACCAAGAACAAAGGATTAAGTAAGCTGTATACATTTTCACTAAAGAAGAAGGCTGGACAAGGTGAAATAATAAGAAATATCCTCTAATAAACATTTTAGCGCTAATTCTACAATTTGTTCTATCGGTCTATAGCTGCCCCATTCCTAAGCCTTGGCTAATGAATGCCCCAGGAGTTATCTAATAGACATTTCATTTGTTGCCGGCCATCTCTATTCCTAACTTTTAGCTGAGGTCTGCAAGTTGTCTAATTCTTGTTGCTTTTATCAACTTTCCAACTACCCATACATAATTGCTACAAGCTTTACACATGCATATTTCCTGTTGATAAGCATTCTTTGTTCTTGTGATACAGACAGACCCCCTCTATTACAGTCTTCCTGATTTACTTTCAAGTGTGTGCCATGACCTTGCTTTAGCAGCCAGTCCATCAGTAGCACCAATCTTTGCTAACAGAAAAGAGGAAAAAACTAAAAAGATAGCAATTAAAGTTCCACCTCGGTTATATGTTTCATCCTTGAAAACATTTGGTTAATGATTAAATTGGAAGCCTGCAGCACATACCTATTAAAGCAATTGTGCTGACACATTTTGAGAGGCAGACTGCCTTGGTTATTACATTTCTGATAACGCCAATGGCAGGAACTGCCTGGAGTTCAGAAAAGGATGGAGAATCCGTTGAAAGTAATAAAAACAGCGAAGGTCCTGATAACACAGCAGTTCCTGATGGAGGATGGGGCTGGCTGATCGTTCTCAATTTTTTTCTTGTAAGTAAGCAGCAGATAAGTTACCTGTACTATGTAATGTGTGGTTTAGTGTTGCTTAAAAGGCATGGCAAGTACAAAAGGCACTTGATTTTATCATGTGTGTAGAAATTTAAAAATATTGGAGAACAAAGGAGAGGTTTTTCTCAAGTTTAAATAGCCTGTAACATATTCTTACAAAAATCTGAAACTATATAAAGAACTTAAGAAATGAGTAAGAATTGTTGCCCCTTTGGTAAAAACTTATCAAACATTTGCAGATTTCTTAACAGAATGGAAAACATCAAAGAATACAAATTGTAGTACAGGATCCATACACTAGCATCTTTCTAGAGCTGGTTTCTTTAGAGTAAGTACTATGAATTTAATTGGAGAACTATTGACTGAAATCATGTGCTGTGCTTTGCTATAATTTAGCCAAACATGTTGGCTTATGCAACAAACCATGGTGGAGTAAATTATGGCATATAGACTGATATGTGAATCTATGAAACTCCTGCTGTCTCTGGTAATGAGTAGTTTGTGTTACTCTGAAGGAAAAGTAAGTATGGTCTGTATAGAAGTTACAACTGATTTTTGGTGATGAATGTGGTATACTAATCACGTATCCCTCTCCAGATCATGCTGAAAGTAACATCTGGAAAACTGGTGGTTTTTCTATTCCTACTGTAAAAATATTAACATCCGCCTAACTCTGACACACAATACAACACAACACAACACAACACTTACAATAATACAACACAACACAACACAACACAACACAATACAATAGCAGAGTTGGAAGGGACCTTGCAGGTCTTCTAGTCCAAACCCCTGCTTAGGGAGGAAACCCTATACCGTTTCAGACAAATGGCTATCCAACATCTTCTTAAAGACTTCCAGGGTTGGGGCATTCACAACTTCTGGAGGCAAGCTGTTCCAGAGGTTAATTGTTCTAACCGTCAGGAAATTTCTCCTTAGTTCTAAGTTGCTTCTCTCCTTGATTAGTTTCCACCCATTGCTTCTTGTTCTGCCCTCAGGTGCCTTGGAGAATAATTTGACTCCCTCTTCTTTGTGGCACCCTCTGAGATATCGGAACACTGCTATCATGTCTCCCCTGGTCCTTCTCTTCATCAAACTAGACATACCCAGTTCCTACACATTTGCTTTTGGTTGTGTGTTACAGTTCCCTACATAAAGGGAAATGGTACAGTGCCATACAGCATGAATTACAGCAGACGAGGTTGCAAGAGTGTGAGTTCATTGTTCTTAGTGTACCCTTGCAGGTAGGGCTACAATTAACAGTTTAACCACAGCTGAGCAAATCCCCTCCAAGTCATGGCTGTCATCTGCTATTTTACCAGGAACTTTACCAGGATGTATATTTTACCATACATCCCTTCGACCGATCCGCTCCCACAGAGAGGGCCTTCTCAGGGTGCCGTCGGCCGGACAATGCCGACTGGCGACACCCAGGGGAAGGGCCTTCTCTGTGGCGGGCCTTGCCCTTTGGAACGACCTACCCTCTGAACTTCGCACCATCTCAGACCTCCGCCTCTTCCGCCAGTGTCTAAAGACACATTTCTTTCATCAAGCCAGCCTAGCGTAACCTCCGCTGTGACTATTTTAGATAGTTTTAATTTTTGGGGATTTTAATTTGGTTTTTGGCGCAGGATGGGTATTTAATAAGTTTTTAAATTTTCTATTTGATTTTTGTATGTATCTTTTAAATTCCTGTGCGCCGCCCTGGGTCCTCTTGGAGAAGGGCGGGGTATAAATCTAATAAACAAATAAATAAACTCTAAATCAGGAGAATCCTAATATTATGAGTCTGTTTTCTCTAAAGGAGCACAACTTCAAGAATCAAAGATGGTACAATCTTGACTTCACTAGGCTTCTAAATGAACAGCCACTCGCCCTTTTGCTTGAGGCTCACCCTGCCTCAAGCACTGAATCAGGATATCACCCATTTGGCCAAAGGAGGAGATATACAATTAGGTATTATCAACATACCTAATATCTCATCTCTCACTTTGAACTAAGTCAGGGGTCTGCAAAGTTGGCTCTTTTAAGACTGGTGGACTTCAACTCCCAGAATTCAACTCTCAGAATTCTCTGGGAGTTGAAATCCACCAGTCTTAAAAGAGCCAACTTTGCAGACCCCTGAACTAATTGATTACCTTTCCCAGACCCTTTATGTAGATGTAAACAGAACAGGGGAGAGGATACCTTTGTGTCTGTGATCTGTGGCACATCCATTCCCCCATTGTCACTTCCAACCAGATTCAACCTGTTGCAAAGGAGTAGAACTATCCTAAAAGAATGCTGATTCCAAGCTTTCACAAGGGATTCAAAAGGATATTGGGATCCCCACCATTGAGGGCTGCCCATGGGCTTTGTCAAAAAGCCCAAATATTTTGTGCGGTATATCAGAGAAACCGGGGGAAAGCAGAAAGCTGTGTAAGTCGGAGAGAGAAAAGTGTGGGGAAAGGCAGAGAAATATATGAAGCAGAACTGAATGCAAAGGGAGAAGGGTATTAGAGCACTCCCCCTGCCCAATGACATTCTTGATATAACGGATTGATTAGGAAGTTTATCCAAATGTAAAAACTAAATACTTCTATTTAACTCTAAATAGTTTCTAAAAGAATAGAAACGACCTCTGTACTCTGCATTCTGCATTCTGCGTCACTGTAACGTGGATTTTTGTAGCAAGAGAAATGTTGCTGTTTAGAATTTTATTAGAAGCACACAACTGCTAGACAATGCCAAGACAATGCCAATGGCACAACAGTTTCCCCGTCACCTGGAGGAAGTTGATTATCTGGACCCGCGCCAGTCCGGCTTCCGGCCCGGGCATAGCACCGAGACGGCATTGGTCGCGTTGGTCGATGATCTCTGGAGGGCCAGAGATGGGGGTTGTTCCTCCATCCTGGTCCTATTAGACCTCTCGGCGGCTTTCGATACCATCGACCATGGTATCCTATTGCATCGGCTGGGGGGGTTTGGGGTGGGAGACACCGTTTTACGGTGGTTCTCCTCCTACCTCTCTGGCCGATCGCAATTTGTGTTGACAGGAGAGCAGAGGTCGACCTCGAGACCCCTCACATGTGGGGTGCCTCAGGGGTCGGTCCTCTCGCCTCTCCTGTTTAACGCATATATGAAGCCGCTGGGTGAGATCATCCGTGGTTTTGGGGTAGAGTACCATCTCTACGCTGATGATACTCAGCTGTATATATCTACCCCAAACCACCCCGATGCCGTAGCGGTGATGTGCCAGTGCCTGGAAGCCGTACGGATCTGGATGGGAAGTAACGGACTCAGACTCAACCCGACCAAGACCGAGTGGCTGTGGTTTCCGGCTGCCCGATTCAACCAGCTGATTCCATCGCTGGCCATTGGGGGCGAACATCTTGCCCCCGTGGATGGGGTGCGCAACTTGGGTGTCCTCCTGGATGCCCGGCTGTCCATGGAAGATCAAGTGACAGCCGTGGCCAGGAGGGCTTTCCACCAGGTACGCCTGGTGCGACAGTTGCGTCCCTTATTGGACCGGGATGCCCTTCGCACAGTCACTCACGTGCTTGTGACATCCCGGCTGGACTACTGCAATGCTCTCTACATGGGGCTCTCCTTGGGGTGAACCCGAAGGCTACAGCTGGTCCAGAATGCGGCCGCGCGGGCGATCTTGGGAACGTCTAGGTATTCCCATGTAACACCGCTCCTGCGCGAGCTGCACTGGTTACCTGTGGTCTTTCGGGTGCGCTTCAAGGTGTTGATTACCATCTTTAGAGCGCTCCATGGCATGGGACCTAGCTACCTGCGAGACCGCATCCTACCTCATACATCCCTGCGGCCGATCCGCTCCCACAGAGAGGGACTTCTCCGGGTGCCGTCCACTAGGCAATGTCAGCGGGCGACACCCAGGGGAAGGGCCTTCTCTGTGGTGGGCCCAACCCTCTGGAACGACCTACCCCCCGACCTCAGAACAACCACGGACCTCCGCACCTTCCGCCAGAAATTAAAGACACTCCTGTTCCATCAGGCTGGCTTGGCCTAAGTTATCTACCTAGCCTACAGTCTTTAAAATAAATTGTTTTAATTGGGTTTGTATGGGATTATGTTTTAACTTCTAAATTTTAGCACAGGGATAATTATTTAATTTGATTTTAACTATTTATATTGTGATATTGTTGTGTTTTTTAACTTCCTGTGCACCGCCCCGGGTCTCTTTGGGGAGAGGGTGCAGTTATATAAATCCAAATAAATCAAATCAAATCAAGAAAAGTCTAGGCCCGTGATGCCAAAGGCGAGGCATTGCCCTGTCAGCTCCAGCGTGCATGCGCACTCTGGCCAGTTAACTTTGCCCTTCTTTTTAGGCTTCCTTGAAGCCTCTGGAGTGTGAAAAACCAGCCCTACGGGCAAACCGGTACTTAAGGAACGGGCTTTCAGTTTGCTCATAGGGCTGTTTTTCACCCTCCGGAGCCTTCAGGGAAGCCTCCTCTGGGGGGGGTCTGTTTTCACCCTCCCCGCGCTCCTAGAAAGCCTTTGGATCCTGGGGAGGGCGAAAAAAGCAGGCTGGGGTTGCATACACATGCACTCTGGGGTCACATGCGCTCTGGGGTCACATGCATAGCATTATGGGTGTGGCATGGCCACACATAACTCCCCCGTGCTCCCCCCGCTTTTAGCACACGAGCCAAAAAGGTTAGCCATCACTGGCCGAGGCTGTATAGGTTTGATGGGTTAGTTGAGTTGGAGGTTGATTTTATTGTAAAGTGGAAGTCAAAAAACCTCATCACGGTTCTTTCTTTCATCTCAATCATGTTTCTCAGGATATTTTCTAATGGCCAACCTTATCTTAAGGTGACCAATAGGATGGCTAGGGCCCAGCTCTGCCATTATCAGCCCAGTACCTAAACCACATCTTTTTCTGTTTAGAAATGGGATTGAAAACGTTTTGTCCTATTGTGGGCCCCCCCACCAGCAACACTGACCCTGGGTCAATTCCATAGCAATCTTAAACACTCAGCCCATCTCATTTGCTGTCTGCCATGCCTGGAAACAGAAACTGAGGCACAAGAGAGGGCATAATTTGAATCTGTGTAGACAGGATATAGGCAGAGGTGGTAGAGTTGACACCGTTACTTGACTTTCATACAGCTTCGGGGGGGAGGGGTGTTTCCAGATATATTTTTCCTTTTTAGCTTAAATTCTGAGGGCATTCCATTTTTCAAAATGTAGCTTTGACTTCAAATTATATCTGAATTCATCTCTTCTAGTGATCTTGGCCAAAACTGGGACTACTCAGCCTGATCTTTATCACACTTTTGTATGAAACCTTTGCAGTTTCCTCCCTTCTTCTGTTCACTATCTCAAAATGCTGTGATGTTATTTAGGCTGACAGATCATAGCTCAGCCAAAGTAGTCCAAAACATAGCATTTATGCTTTAAAAATACTTTGTATCTTTATTTTATCACTCAAACACGACAAGTTTCAAATATTCATGAAATACGAGCTTTCAGCAAAGGTCACTCATTTCTCGTAATTTTTTTTCTTCTCAGATCAGATACTAGCTGGTTTTTGGGGCTCTGCTGGGTCTACCAGTGTGATGCCTAGTTTCATCCTCTGATCATTGAAAAATAACACTGACAACACTAACAAAAGAGTGCCAATTATACTCCATTTTGCATTTCAATTAATATGATACTGATGATTTTTGTAGGTAAATGTATTTGTGATTGGAACACTGAAAAACTTTGCCATTTTCTTTGTGGCTTTTCAAGAAGACATTGGTGGCTCTTCTGAACATGTCAGCTGGATAGGCTCCATTATGTCCTCACTTCGATTCCTAGCAGGTTGGTATAATATTGGTTTAAATGCATGCTTCAACGCATTTGCCTGGACTGAGATTATGTCAGTGTAAGGCCAGTTCATGATTGGTGTCCAATTTGCCAAGTCTTACCCCTAGAGCTGGGAGAAGGTGGTACTCTTTTACTCAGAATGCCAAATGTGCTTGCAAAGCCTAACCCCCAAACCCCTACCTATATCTGTGAGTTAAAACTATTTTCCCAACTTTTAGTCATTGCCAATCGTGTTTACTGTCCATAACTCACATTAGAGTTCTCATGTGTAGTTTTCATAAATCAAAGTCTTTATAAAAAACACTGTAAGTTTAATGAACAAAAATAGGTAGTTTGGTACTGTATTTTTCAGAGTATAAGACGCACTGGAGTATAAGACGCACCAAGGTTTTGAAGAGGCAAATAACAAAAAAAAGTAGGTAGGTAGATAGAGGGATAGAGAGGGAGAGAAAGAAAGAGAAATACAGTAGGTAAGTAGGTAGAGAGAGTAGGTAGGTGGGTAGGTAGATAAAGGGATAGAAAGAAATAGAAATACAGTACGTAGGTAGGGAGAGAGTGTGTGTGCGTGTAGGTAGATAAGTAGGTAGAAGGATAGAGAGAAAAATACAGTAGATAGGTAGGTAGGTAGAGAGAGTAGGTAGGTAGGTAGGTAAATGTTTCCAGGTGTATTTATCCATGTCCTGGAGAAGGAAATCGCTGACAAACCTTAGGACTTCATTTCTCCTGGCATAGAAACAGTTAGAGCAGGGGTGTCCAAACTTGGGAACTTTAAGAGTTGTGGACTTCAACTCCCAGAATTCCCCAGCCAGCCATGCTGGCTGGGGAATTCTGGGAGTTGAAGTCCACAACTCTTAAAGTTCCCAAGTTTGGACATCCCTGAGTTAGAGCCTTCCGAAAGAGCTTTCCCAAAGTGTTTTTGCAGTCTGCAAACCTCCCCAAAACTGCTTGTTTCTCCGCAAAAATGGGGCCGTTTTTCTTCAAATAAAAAGCATGACCAGCTAGCAGACTATTTACATAAACCTAAGGATGAGATCAGGGGGGACATTGACCTAGCCTACAGAATAAACTCAGCATATGCCAGGATAAATGAAGTACCTAGAGAGATACATGTGAAATTTGTTAGAAGGTCAACCAGAGAGGAAATCCTGAAAGTGCAGAGAGGAAGTCCGTTAATTTACCAACAAAAAGAGGTTGCTATCTTGAAGCAGATCCCAAGAAAGATTAGAGATGCAAGAAGGAAATTTTCCTTCTTGTCTAAAACATTGTTTGATCACGGGATTTGGTTCAAGTGGGTGACACCCGAAGGGATGCTGGTGTTCTGGGAAGGAGGAAGAGTGAGGATTAAAACAGTTGCCGAGGCGGAAGCCTTTTTCAAAAAACACTCCTCTGTCCTGGGGGAAGATCCAGGGGGGGGAGGGGGGGCCACGGCCCCGCCCGCTGGGGGCCTGGAGGAAGAGGTTGAAGACACAATTGCCAAGAGACTTAGATCTAAAAAATAACTTTGCCTTGATTTTTCTGAATAATATTGCATAATATCTGTATTTGGATTTTTGTAAATGACTGACAGCATAGAACTGAGAACTTAGGTATATGTACTTGCTTTCACTTTGTAGTGTTACGGAAAATATTTTTTATTGTTATCAATGTATTTTGAAGTCCCGGAAGGGCCGACGACTTTGACGTGAATGCTCTCAAAATTTCTTTGTATCCCTTACCCCATCCTATGGAAAAATGTAAAACCAATAAAACTTTTTCAATAAAATAAAAAAAAAAAAGCATGACCAGCCTTGGGGGGGCTTGCAGAGTGCTCCTGGGGGGTGGAAAATGAGCAAAAAACCAGCCCATTTATCGCGAAAATGGGCTATTTGTGTGTCAAATAAATTGAATGCATAGCCCTATGGAGGCTTAGTGTTGCTGGGGGCTGGGGGGGGCAAACAAAGGCCCGTTTGAGGCTCATTTCTGCCCTCCCCAGCCCCCAGGAGCTCTCTGGAAGACTCCATAAGGCTAGGCACAGCCATTTTGGTGAAGGGGGCGGGAGTTCAGGAGGAAAAAATGCTGCATTCGATGTAGAAGATGCACCCAGATTTTCAGCCTCTTTTTAGAGGAAAAAAGGTGCGTCTTATACTCTGAAAAACACGGTAATTCCTTAAAGCTTAAATATTTTCACCTCAGAAAATATTTTTCGTTCCGGAAGTGGTATCTATTTCTCAAGCTATCATTAATGCCAATTTCCATCTGCTCTGTTCCAGCACCTCTGGTAACTACAGTGTGTGAAATGCTAGGTGAACGGAAAACTTCCTTGTTAGGGGCTCTCCTGGTTGGTGCTGGTTTTCTTATTAGCACACTGGCCACTAGCATTCCTTTTCTTTGGCTCTCTATGGGACTCCTAACAGGTAAGCATACCATGTCAAGTATATTTAATAAGCCCCTCCAGAAACTTTCCAGAAATTGAAATTATACATGAAGATAACTTGTATCACCTGCTTATTGTCAAAGGCTGGATTTTCTGGGCATTTTCATAAAGCTATTCCCTATCAAAGAGACCTGTAATCTGTATGGACTGGCAGTGCTACAAAACAGAGCTCAATGTAATACAGAAAAATAACCCCTCAATATAGTGGACTGTTCAGAGGGAAGAGGAATCCATTAAATGGTCAATGAGATATTTCCAGCCCAAAAATACACTTGGCTTTGTACTTCAGAAAAGGCAGAAAAAGGAACTAATGTCAGATGCTGCTTCTAGCCAGCTGTTTTAATTATTCACATCATCTTTAATGTTGTTTCTGCCTGAATTTTGGACAATAACAGGATTCCCCAAAAAAAGTGCATAAAATCCACGCTGCTAAATTGAGACTGTTAAATGGAATACTACTATAAGTGACTATTTTAAATTGATGTTCTGTCCTTAATTAGGGAATACTTAAAACCATGGCATTTAATTTGTTCCCTCCTGCATCATCTTTTGAGGAGCATGAATAATTGCTTATGTGAGGCAAGGCCAGAGTACTCAATCATACTTCTTTACATTGCCCTTAAAACTTTATAAGTTCTTGATTAAATTGACTGCCTGTATTGGAGACAGATACAAAGATAAAGTACTACAAAAGCTTTCGTTATTTCGCTATTGTTAGAAATATCTTCTTACCTTTATATCACTTCACATTAAGAAGTTGGTCAGATATTTACATATAACATTGCAATATTATATAGTATGGTGGCATGATGCTGATTCTGATAAGGCAATAATTATCCAGGGTTTTAAGATTTCCATGTCTGTTGAATGTATTTTATTCTGGAGAATATTAAGCCTTTGACATAGTAACATCATATCACAGAATTATGGTCCCTAAATGTATACTATGTCAGCAACTGAGTTACTCTTTTGTTAAGTGATATCATTTCAAATTAAGGATTACTGCATTCAAAATAAATTTAGCAAACCTCAGACTAGAGATGTGTCTGTGACTATTAGCATGAAAATTCTAGAATGCAACATTAGTAGTCAACAATCCAACCTTTTTTTCCTTTTGTTTCCAACAGTATGTTGGAAGTAATTATTTAACTTGTTATGGGGGGAAAAGACAAGACTAAAATACAATAGCTTCAGAGTTAAACACTGTCCACCTGGAACACTGTGTATTTGTGTGATTCATTACTTGTACTCATGAAAGTCTGTTTAATGAAATGAAATAAGCACGCATTCCTACAGAAGATGCTACCTCTGCTCATGATGTTTTCTTTCTTTAGGGCTGGGTTTTTGTCTGTTATATCAGATAGCTGCTGTTATGGTAGTTAAGTACTTCAGGAGATACCTGGCTTTAGCCAATGCAATTGGCCGCTCGGGAATGGGGCTGAGTGTTGTGCTAACACCCCTTGTCCAATTCCTGATAGAAATGTACGGTTGGCAAGGTTAGTCATCTTCATTTCTTATATCTCCACACTGTTAATATGTGAAAGTAAGTTGATGTTAAACTTAACATTACAGTCAAATAATAACTGATTTCTCATTCTCTTTCAGTCATTCAGTTTCCTCTGAGTTTCCTCTCAGTAAGATAAATGAGAAATCTGCTTTGCATCCTTTTGATACAAAAGGAAAGATACATTGTGCTTTAGCTTTCCTATTTTAATTGCTCTGATTTTCTCAAAGGACAATTTTAGAAAGAGTTATAGAAACCAAGTTATTGCTATTCACGTGTCACCTCAGAGACACATGGGAAACAAATACTGTCAAAATAACTTTTAAGAGATTAAAACAGAGGTTCATTTTAAATAGCTAGAAAACGGTTTTTTCTTTTAAATTTCACTTAGTAAAATATAAAAATTAATTCCAGCCTAGGGTGCTCATCAGTATTAAAGGGGGGAGGGGTTGATATCTCAGAAAGATGGGCAATCTCTGAGGATTGTCAAATGCATTATTATTAATTTGGTTATTTACTTAAGTGATATTTACCATATCTACTTCTAATGGTGTTCATTTTTATCTTTTTTATTCAGCGAGAATAAAAGCTTTGACATAATTTCAGGCAGTGCTAAAAGTAGATTCCATACAGCATAGGGAATGAGATTGTTGAATATTGCTTGAAAAATATCAAAATAAATAGCCCTGAAAAGAAATATTTATCCATATGCTAATTAGTTCTGTGACTATAATGATTTTTTTAATAATTTAAAAAAATATCTTTTCCTATTCATTCAGGGTTCTTATTGATATATGGCGGCATCATGTTGAACCTTGTACCTTCTAGCCTGCTACTACGGCCAGTTTATAAGAAAAAGACTAGAGACATAGTTCCTAAATGTGAAGGCCAAATAGTTGCAATAAGTATGTTTCCAGAGACTTCCAGAGGCAGCGTAGATAAAATCTGCACCAGAGAATTGAACACTCTGGATCCTCCCAATCAAGAATCTGCTAAAACAGACAACCTACAACAGTCTGATAATTTAGCCCCAATTAACTACAAGTTTTCTGAAATGCCACAGAAAAACAGTTGTGCGGACGCCTACAAGAATGATAACCAAACACGTGATCAAAGTTGCATCCAATCAAATGAGGAAGGAAAATCCAGGGTGCAGCCTTTTATCCAGAAGCAATGCCATCTTGTTGTTTGTCACCTAAAGAACCCCTTCTTCTTTATTTTCACATGGTCTTTTCTCTTCAGTCAGCTCGCCTATTTTATCCCAACTTTCCACCTTGCAGCCAGAGCCAAAACATTGGGTATTGACCCAATGGATACTGCTTACATCATATTAGTAGCTGGTAAGAAAAATCTTGAACTTTTAAAATGTTTCTTGTAAAATGTCACCATTACCTATCAATGCAAATCATGGTATTAATTATGTAACCACTAATTACATATGGAGCATATCAAAATGTATAATTGTTTAGGGTTTAAAAGTCAACTCAAAATTTATTTATTTATTTTATTAAATTTATACCCCGCCCTTCTCCTTGTTAGGACCCAAAAGAAATCAAGGCATGTGTGTTGATTCAAATTCAAAACCTGAACTCCATTATTAGACGAATACTGAAATGAAGAAGAAATTACAACATGACACTGGAAAAAAATATTTAATATATAGTTTTATGAAATGTGGTTATGTTGTAACTATTAAGACCTTTTATTCAAAGGCATGCTTCTATAATTATTTAGTTTTGGAAAGCCATCTTAACAACGACAAAATATGTTCTTAAATTTTATTAGCATTAAAAAAAAATCACCCCAGTACAAAACTGCTTACATCTTTATTACATATTTTTCTTAAGAGACAAACCAATAGTTAAAATGACTTTATTATTTCTTTTCAATTTAAACCAAGCCTTTAATTTTTTCTTGAAAACACTGATGCAGAATAGGGGTTAAGAAACTGAGGTATTAGAGCCAAATCCACCTTAAACCTGATGATGGATACTCTTGAGGCAAAACCAAGCTGCTTATGTAGCAAGAGAGCTTACCAATGGGCAATTTGGGGGATGGAGAAATTTAAGGGTTATTACTCCAGATTCTAAACTCCAATTTCATTTAACAAAGCATTTTGCCATAAAATTACTGACCAGAGCTTGTGAATAAGCATAGATTTTAATCATAGAAGAAATGTTTAGAATTCTCAGATATGAATATATCAGATAGAAACAAAACTTCAGCTCCATATGCCTAACAAAAATAAAGCAAAAATGTAGCATTCAACATTCATATACCGTATTTATCGGCGTATAACACGCACAGGCGTATAACACGCACCTTCACTTTAAGAGGGAAATTTCAGGGGGGAAAATTTAAATTTCAAATAAAGAACTTTGAAGCAAAATAAGGGTAGCTCAGAATTTTTTTTATTAATATTATTACCACTTATAAGGTAAATAATGTAAAAGGAAAATGTGGTGAAACTCACTTAACGACGGCCTTGGTTAGCAACCAAACTTTTAGGCTCAATTGTGGTCATAAGTTCTTTCTTTCTCTCTCTCTCTTTCCTTCTTCCCCCCTCTCCATTTCTCTTTCTTTCTCTCTTTTTCTCTTTCTTTCTCTCTCTTTCTCTTTCTTTCCCTTCGTCTCTCTCTTTCTATCTGTCTCTCTCTCCTTCCTCTGCCCATCTCTCTCTCTCTGTTTGTCTGTCTGTCTGTCTCTCACTCACTTAATCAGTCTCTATCTATCTGTCTCTCCCTCCCTCTCTCTGTGTGTGTCACTCACTCTGATTCGCTCCCTCCCTCTCTGTCTCTGTATGTCTGTCTCTTCCTCTTTCCCCCTGTCTGTCTCCGATTCATTCTCTATCTGTGTCTCTCTCCGTCTCTCTCCCTCCCTCTCTTTCTCTCTGTCTCTGTCTGTCTCTGTCTTTCCCTCCCTTCCCCTCTGTCTCTCTCTGTGTATGTCAGTCACTCCCTCTCTTCCCTCCCCCCCCGCCCCAACCCGGGAAGCAGCAGAAGGGCCGGCATGCCAGAGGTTACGAACGCCTCCTCCCACAGCGGGCCAGGTCGCCCGGCAGGGGCGTCAGGCAGAGAAGCCGCGCGCATCTCCGCCGGCTCCCTCCGACAGGGAGGAGAAACGTGTGCCGTGGTGGCTGTCAGAGGGAGCCGTTGGAGATGCGCGGGGCTTCCCTGCCCGATGCCCCTGCCGGGCGCAAGGCTCTGGGCTAGCAGCTAGCCCAGAGCCTTGCGCCCGGCAGGGGCATAGGGCAGAGAAGCCCCGCGCATCTCCACCGGCTCCCTCCGACAGGGAGGAGAAACGTGTGCCGTGGTGGCTGTCAGAGGGAGCCGGTGGAGATGCGCGCGGCTTCCCTGCCCGATGCCCCCTCTTTGGCCCTTCCCCCCGCCCGTTCGCTCGCTCCAGGGGGCTGTGGCTCCGGCGCAGCCACAGCCCCGGGCATTCCCCTCGCCCGTTCGCTCGCTCCAGGGGGCTGTGGCTCCGGCGCAGCCACAGCCCCGGGCATTCCGCCCGCCCGTTCGCTCGCTCGAGGGGGCTGTGGCTGCGCCGGAGCCATCCGGGAGCCGCGCGTACAGGGAGGCGGGTGCCCGGTGCCCGGACGGCTCCGGCGCAGCTCCCCGACATGCCGGGCCCTCTGCTGCCGACCACTGTAAAAACATGGCTTCGGCGTATAACACGCATACATCATTTGCCCCCTATTTTCAGGGGGAAAAAGTGTGTGTTATACGCCGATAAATACGGTACTTAAATGTACTGGGCTTCAGTCAATCGAATGTGGAGCTGAAGAAAAAAAGAAAGGGAGGGAAAAAGAGTCTTCTAATGGTGAAAAGATGCTTCACTATAGCATCCAGGAATTTTCCATACAACATATTGGACAATTTTTGAGGCATGTGGGAGAATTAGGGTCACCAGGAATTTGGTGTTGAATCCTGAAAATATAAATGGATCGAAAACTTACCACTCAGATAAGAAATCTGACAAACGAGGCCACAGCCAAGCAGTGCGAGCATCTAACAGCAAGTCTATAAGTAGTATAGAAAAGGATATTCTAAATTGCCAGTGATTATTTTTATTTTTCCCATTTTGCATTTTATGTTTGCTTCATGTTAATTAGAACAATCTGGTTACCCTCAGACTTGGAGTGACAGTTGATAAACCACTTTATAAATATTTACCATATGCCTCCTCACAGTGTTTTGCAGCATGATTTTTTTTCCTGTTTATTCCTGTTTGAATTAAAATAATACAAAATAAAATTAGAGGGGACACAAAATCTGATATTACGACCTAGATATTATTGCTAGGTGTATTTATGTCCACTGGTGCTGTAGAAATTTTAGAAATGTATGAAGTGACAGTTCCTTCTTTTTGATCCTTATTGACCCAATGAATTCTGTTTTAGAAATCATTATGTGTTTTTGTTCTGTTTTCTTTTAGGGATTGTAGAGACAGTCAGTTTACTTGTCTCTGGCTGGATTGCTAATCAAAACTGGACTAAGACATATCATTACCATAAAACATACCTCATTCTTTGTGGGCTCACTAATCTGCTGGGTTCTCTGGCTACCACCTTCCCATTACTTATGAGTTACTCTGTAACTTTTGCCATTTTCAGTGGTGGATATCTTGCACTGTTGTTCCCGGTGCTGGTAAGTGGAAAAAAGTAATTGAAAAATTAAAATATTAGAACAGTAGCACTTTCCAAATGATGAAATTTGCTCCAATTCAGTCAGTGCTAGAGAATTGGAGAACTGCATGTTTCAAGTCCAGTCAGAAACATGAATTTAAGAGGCAGAGAAAGAACTGCACAGAAACACTGAAAATACTTTTTACTGATCCTAGTTTATTATGAGTTAAGCACTTATCTGTACTTTCTTGGGGTTTTTTTTACCCTTGAATAATAATAATAATAATAATAATAAATTGGGATTTATTAACCGCACCCTCTCCCCACAGGGACCCGGGGCGGTGCACAGGCATAATTAAAAACAATATACAATAATACAAATATTTCTTAAAATCGAATTAAATAAATCTACCCGTGCTAAAAACATAAATTAAAAACCCATTTAAAATTTATAATTAAAAGACAGAGAGAACTATTCAAGGCCGGCCAGTCGAAAGAGATGGGTCTTCAATTTTACACGGAAGGAGCGGAGGTCGGTGGTCGTTCTAATATCAGGGGGAAGGTCGTTCCAGAGGTCGTCCCAGTGGAAGTGGAAACTTTTGTGGAATGAGACATTATACTTTTTTTTTTTTAAAGAAGCAAAGACATAACACCTCTGAAATGTAGTCAGGTGTCAGGGACTTCATTTCCTGCTTTGAAAGCTGCTAGGCATATTTGGCTATTAATAGACAAGCAGCTAGGACAGGGGTGGGCAAACTTTGCAACTTTAAGTCTAAAGGAGTTCTGGGAGCTGAAGTCCTTCAGACTTAAAGTTGCAAAGTTTGCCCACCCCTGAGCTAGGACCTGATCCCAAATCACATAACACATTGACATTGTGGTATAGTTCAAATCTGAAATTCACAGAGAGGAAGTTGTTTTGGAATAGTTGGGCTAACAGGAATTAATATTTTAAAATTTTGTTGATTTTTAGTGGCTATTTTAAAAATTTTGAGATATTGTCTTTTGAGTTCGATTTGCAGTCAACATATACTTTGTATTATGTAAAACTGAAACCTGTATTATCAGTATCACCAGGATGCTTTGACAGCCTCCAAGGCATCTGAAATTTTAGCTCCTCTAGAAGATACTGTTCATAAACTGAAACCAACAGTTCACTTTTATACAGTATTAAAATGTGCGTGTGTATGAATGTTTAACAAGGGATAGACTTTTTTTGTCTTTTAACGTTGGCAATGTAAGAAATTTTAAGGTTCTTTAACTCATATGATTTGGTTTTGCTCTGTTATAGCTGTGTTATAATTTTATTAAATTACAGCAAAGGTATCTATAGTAATATAAAAAATATGGCTTTATCAAGTTTAGAATACAACAAATCTCTGTCTCTCCATGCACTATGATAAATCTGTTTATTTGTCTGTTGAATAATAAATACTGGTTCCTTTAACAGGTAGATCTTGTAGGTGCAGCCAGATTTCACAGTGCCTTGGGAGTTGCCTCATTCATTGCTGGGTTTGGAGTTATTGTTGGACCTCCTATAGCAGGTAACATAATTATCATTTTCTTTCCTTGAAAAAATAATTCTAACCGTACAGCACACTGCATTTTTCTTTCAAAATACAAACTATAATGTGACTTATATATGCATTTGCATTTAGGAAAAATCCTATCAAAAGTGTAAACAAAGGGAAAATAAAACTACCTGTGTACAATTTGGCAATGTAGTACTTAGTGTTACATTTCATATTTAAATATTTTTCTACTCTTTTCCTCACTTCATCAACCTTTAAATCTATTTCTAGTAAAGAGCAGAGATTTCTTTCTGTTCATAAAATGCCAGGTATGTTGACAGTGCTGTGTAAAGAATAATAGCAGAATGTATCACCCACAATTACTATAGACAAGAAATCATTATCTTCCTTATTTCTTCCTCAATCCCGCCTTGTACTAAAGTTACATTATAATTTTCTTTTAAACTTTTGTTAATAGATATCAGAGCATTATTCCTTTCTACTATTATAAGATTACCTCCTTGTAGGTCCAAATGAATAGCTTAGTTCCACGAAAAAAAAACTCTTTTGGGTGTATACAAAGCCAAAATCTATATCTTAAATATCTGTTAGCCAATAGATGCATCACTGAAATTAAAAGACCTATCTCATTGAAAGACCAGGTAAACTATATAGATAGATTTTGACTTCTATGTTTGTAGGTTAAGGATAATACTTTTCAATCTTTATGGTATTTAAACCATAAAAATTATTCAATTGTAAAAGGCTGTGAAATTCTGTGACTATCACAGAACCAAAGGAGGTTCTGCAGCTGCTTTTACAACAGAAAGAGGGGTGCCTCCAAGCATTGTAAAACACACCTTATGAACCCTTTGCACAGCCCTAGAAATAATAATTTGAATATAAAATATTTGTCAGTTCTTAATTATAAAAGAAAACACTCATGTTGTACTACAGACAATGCATTTATTTTTATAAAGGCAGCAATGAAGGTACCTATTGTTCAGACTAGATATCCTTTGGGAAAGATGTTGATAAGTGGAACGTGAATAAATAGTAACAATAAACATGCTACAGCACCAATGCTACAGCTAGACCAGCTTGTTTACATCTCTCTCTCTTTCTCTGTGTGTGTGTGTGTGTGTGTGTGTGTGTGTGTGTGTGTAAGAGACACATAGGTAGAGGGAGAAATGTGTGTTTTCTGTATTCATACATGTACTTTATATTAATAGAAAAAAGATCCTATTTTCCAAACTAATGTTTTCTCCAGTGCAATGCTACACTAACAGTTTCACTATCTACTTTCATCCTAGCCCAGGCTAAATAGTTACATTTATCCAGTTTAGACCAAATAATAATAATAATAATAATAATAATAATAATAATATATAATAATAATAATAATAATAATAATAATAATAATAATAATAATAATAATAATAATAATAATAATAATAATAATAATAATAATAATTAATTTGTAAAACCGCTCCCTCTCTCCACAGGGACTCGGGGCGGTGCACAGGGAAAATAAAACAATAAATATACAAACATAGCATAAAAACGAATTAAATCTAATACCTGTGCTAAAATCCCATTAAACACTAAAATCCCCAATAATTAAATGAAAACCCCATAGCAGAGAGACTACCCTAGGCCGGCCAAGCAGAAAAGATGTGTTTTTAGTTTCAGACGGAAGGAGCGGAGGTCCGTGGTTGTCCTAATATCGGGGGGAAGGTCGTTCCAGAGGGCAGGGCCCGTCACAGAGAGCGCCCTTCCCCTGGGCGTCGCCCGCTGACAAAGTCTAGTGGACGGCACCCGGAGAAGCCCCTCTCTGTGGGAGCGAATCGGCCGTGAGGATGTATGAGGCAGGATCCGATCCCGCAGATAGCTAGGTCCCGAGCCATGGAGCGCTTTAAAGATGATAACTAACACCTTGAAGCGCACCCGGAAGACAACAGGCAGCCAGTGCAGCTCGCGCAAGAGCGGTGTTACATGGGTAGACCTAGCGGTTCCCATAATTGCTCGCGCGGCTGCATTCTGGACCAACTGAAGTCTCCGGGTGCACCTCAAGGGGAGCCCCATGTAGAGAGAGTTACAATAGTCCAATCGGGATGTCACGAGTGCATGAGTGACTGTGCGAAGGGCGTCCCGATCCAATAGGGGGCGCAATTGGCGAACCAGGCGAACCTGGTAAAACGCCCTCCTGGCCACGGCTGTCACTTGATCTTCCATGGACAGCCGGGCATCCAGGAGGACACCCAAATGTGGATGAAACACAATCCTTGTTTAATTTTCTAAAGCTGAATTAGGATCTTATATTTCATTTGAAATGACACAACCTAAGTGGTGAGGAAATTAATTAAGAGGATTATTTAAAGCTATTGTAACAGAAGCTCAAAGCCAATAATGCAACTTAACAATCTAAGGGAAACAACAACATTAAAATTTTATTTAGCATCCATGAGGAAAATAAGGAAAGGATACAAGCTTTGATAAAACCAATGTTGGCCGATGAGGAAAAAGGAAGAAAATGTTTATTGAACTAAACCAGGAATAGGAAATTAACCAGAGAAACTTAATACCTTTGTAATAGAAATGCAGAAAGAGGATTGGGAAATTGCACAGGTTCTACCTGGAAACCTTGCATCAGTCTTCATCGTGAAAGATGTTAATGCAGGACCCACACCTGCACCATATTCTAGGGAATGGGGCTGGGACTGCCTCTGAAGAGCTGTGCCAAATAGAAAAAATGTAAGGTTTTAAAATTAACACATCAATAACTATGTGACAACATGATTTAGAGTTCTTGAAAAAATTATAGTAAATTATTAGGAGTGTTAACATTTAAATCTAGCTGTTTATTAACCCTTCCTTAGCAGCTAGCAACAATAATGGTAAAACCACACCCGTCTTGCTTTCTGGGGTATGGTCCAGTTGTCAACATGGATTCTGAGAAGTACTAGTAAGACAGGATTCATTTCCAGAAGACAATCATTGTAAAGTTTTTATGTATTTTATATTGCAATTGTATCCATGCAACTTATCTACATAACTGGGATTAATAGTATCCTTTGGATGTGGATTCAGTGATTCAAGATAGTGAAACCTAAAGCAGAAGAACTTTTAAACAATGAATGAGAAACTACATGGTTATATACTTTGAGCCCAATAAAACCTATATTCTTAAAACAGTAGAGGCTTAGCTGCAAAGATTTTCACCTGAGGTAAACTTTTCCTTATAATACACACTGGAAGTAAAACATGAACACTGGATTCATTAGGAAAATAACTAAAAACAAAATGGCAAGTACTGTTTTTAAATAATTATGTAGGTAACATCATTTGGTATAATCAGGATACGTTTCAGAACGTATTTCTTAGCCCTGAAACAAACAGAAAAGAGTCAGTGAAATAATCAGAAATATGATCATGTCCATATATACCATGCTAAGGCACTTGAGACTTCAAAAAATGAATAGGGTCAGAATTTCATATGTATATTTGGTAAATGTGCATATTCTTTCATATTTCTAACATTTGAGTTCATTCAGTGCAAGTTATCTGCTATAGATTTAAATTAGAAAAAAAAAGTCATAGTTTAAGGCAGGGGTGTCAAACTCAAGGCCCACAGGATGCTTAGATCTGGCCTATGGGGCCAACCTGGAAACAGCAAAGGACTGGCCCACAGTGCCTCTACCAGCATAAAAGAAGCTGCAGACCTCCTGAGCTCCATTTTTGCTGGCAGAGGGTTGCAGGAGGCCATTACAGTTGAAAATGGAGAATCAGGAGCCTGTTTTCACTGGCAGAGCACTCAAACCGCCATAGGGACCCCCACATGAATAACATCAAACTGGCCACACCCACCTTGGTCACACCCACTCTGGCTCCCTGAGGTCAAACACAACCATGATGTGGCCCTCAATGAAATCGAGTTTGACACCCCTGGTTTAAGGCACAAAATAGACAAGCTAACAAGCAGAGGGTTACGTTTATAGCCAAATTCAGGTATGAATCTACATTTTTATGAAAAGTAGATAGGTATTAAGCATTAAGGGATTTAAAAAAAATGTTCAGACGCTGTTGCATATGAGATTTAGAGTAATTAATTAGATTTAGAGTGGCAACCGTTGCCAGGAGGGCGTTTTACCAGGTTCGCCTGGTTCACCAGTTGCGCCACCTATTGAATCGGGACGCCCTTCGCACAGTCACTCATGCTCTCGTGACATCCCGACTGGACTATTGTAACTCTCTCTACATGGGGCTTCCCTTGAGGTGCACCTGGAGACTTCAGATGGTCCAGAACGCAGCCGCGCGGGTAATTCTGGGAACCTCCAGGTTTACCCACATAACACCACTCTTGCGCGAGCTGCACTGGCTGCCTGTCGTCTTCCGGGTGCGCTTCAAGGTATTAGTCATCATTTTTAAAGCGCTCCATGGCTCGGGACCTAGCTATCTGCGGGATCGGATCCTGCCTCATACATCCTCACGGCCGATTCGCTCCCACAGAGAGGGACTTCTCCGGGTGCCGTCCACTAGACTTTGTCAGCGGGCGACGCCCAGGGGAAGGGCTCTCTCTGTGGCGGGCCCAGCCCTCTGGAACGACCTTCCCCCCGACATTAGAACGACCACGGACTTCCGCTCCTTCCGTCTAAAACTAAAAACACATCTTTTCTGCTTGGCCGGCCTAGGGTAGTTTCTCTCTATGGGGTTTTAGTTGTTTTAACTGGGAATTTTAGTATGTTAATGGGGTATTTTAACACAGGTATATGTTTAATTTGTTTTTAATGTGTTTGTATATTTATTGTTTTAGTTTTCCCTGTGCACCGCTCCGAGTCCCTATGGGGAGAGGAGCGGTCAACAAATTAAAATTATTATTATTATTATAATTGGGGGAGGGGACTATTTTCTGCATATAGGAAACATCTATATGGCTGTTATTTTAATGAAGAGAACTAGACTGGCAAGGATCTTATGATCCCTTAGTAATCCAATTCATACATGTAATACATAGAAGCCCCACCTAAGTGTGAATCAATAGAAGTAGATTTTCAGACAGGATCTACTCCAGAGTCCTTTAAATATGAGCCATATTCTTTTAATGTGGGAACAAGCCCTCTGGTGGTAAATTGTAATAGTTTGCCAGAGCAAGAAAATCCTCCACAACATGTTATGCGATCCTGGGATTTTATTCCCAATTAACTGTATGATCAGTGAGATCTCACCAAGCAAGAGATCAGTTCAATCTATAAATGTTAACAGTGCATTACTTCTATGAATGTATATACTTTTTCAAAAGATGTGTTTTATTCATTTTCAAAATTATTAATACTTAAAAGTCTGTGAGTTATATTAAAGTATTACCAGGATTCATTCTATATACATTACATAAAATTCACCAAAATTAAAACGTCCTTATATGTGGGTATATAAGAATGTTTAGTCTGAACACAAGACTGTATCTTCTGCACCTTTCAAGTAGTCCATAGCTCAACACTACTGCAAAAAGCCTCCACCTTTTCTTTGCTGTCAAACAATGTAGTCAAACGTGGGAATCAGTAGATCCTAAAATGCAGAGATTGAGCAAGCAGAAAAATTAACAGACTGGTGAAAGAAAAAATGAAACAGACTATTAATAAACATGCCATGAAGAAACATTAAAGGAATGCAATATATTTACCTTGGAATAAGAAATCAGCTCCTGCAATTTAAGCCAATTAAGGTGGATTAATATATAAAACACAATCTTTATTGTCACTTGGGTTAAATGATGAAAACCCAGTATTGTTGAAGTACCTACATGGGTTTTAAGAGTTGTATTAGTAATGATATGAAAAGACATCTACACCAAATGAGAATGATGTAATAACCAAATCCTTCTGTTCCTTACTTACAGGTTGGCTGTATGATTACACACAGACATATGCATGCTCCTTCATTTTGACTGGTATATGTTTCCTTGTTTCATCCATTTCATTATTCTTGGAACCTTTAGCCCAAAAATGGAGACAAGAAAGTTGAATCCACTATATAAGCAGACAAGATTCTGTAATTCTCCAAAGACTGATCTTGTAGAAGTCATACATTTTCAACAATAAACTAATTATGGGACAGTGGCTATAATGTCTTTCAAAAATATTAATATTCTGCATGCCTATAAGCTATGCTGTAATTATATATTTCTGTATTGTTGCATGTGGTCAAATAGAAGCTGCTCAGCTATGGATGCTTTAATTTGATTCCTGCAACCACCAAAGAATCTGAGTTCCACGGTCAAAATGGCCTCTTTGAATTGTTTCATTTAGCAAAGTGTTTAGCAAAGTGTTTTTGAAAATTACTGCAGTTATCATCCAAAGCAAATGGAAAGGTTAAATTAGACATCCCTTCTTGTATCTTGACAGCCGCTTGATCAATATCCCAAAATAGAGGAACAAGGGAGATGCAGGTTTAAGTATAACATCAGCTATATGTAGAAATTCACATGGTGTTACTTTCTCAGTCCAACCTACCTCATAGGAATGTGGTGGGGATAGAATGAAGAGCTATCTTCATGTAAATTGCCTGGAGTTCCTGGAGAAATAGCAGGATAAAATGCTAACAATCAGTTTATTCTTATTAGCATATCATCACTCTTCATTTACAAATAAGCACACAAACTAAAAAAATCATCCCTTCTTTTAGAGGGCAAATAAAACTATATTCTGAGAATTAGGACAAGATTTCATTTTTGCAAAAAAAAAACCATCTCTCCCAATATCAGACCAAATAAGGAAGCAAGTTTTGTAATTCATCAGTTTTCATATTTAATACAGGTAGTCCTCACCTTAAAACCACAATTGAGCCCAAAATTTCTATTAATAAGCAAGACAGTTAAGTGAGTTTTATCCCATTTTATGGCCTTCCTTGCCACAGTTGTAAAGTGAATCAATGAAGTTGTTAAATAAGTAACACGGCTGTTAAGTGAATCTGGCTTTCCCATTGACTCTGCTTGTTGGACAATCACAAGTGATGACATAACCCTGGGACACTGCCCATCATAAATACGTCAGTTGCCAAGTGTCTGAATTTTGATCATGACCATGGGGATGCTGCAACTGTCATAAGTGTGAGAAATGGTCATAAGTCACTTTTTCAGTGCTGCTGTAACTTTGCTGTAACAAATTGTTGTAAGTCGAAGATTACCTGTACGTTGAGGTTTTTAGTGTACCTAAGAGAAAGGTTTGAGAACAGAAGTCATTTTCACTCCTTTGATCTTACTCCAACCTTTTCCAAACAATGTTCTCCAGAAATGTCCGATTATGAGTTCCTTTTTATTTTCAACTAACACGGGTAGGACTTACAGTCCAACATCCAAAAGGCCCCATGTTGGGGGATCTATGGGTGCAGTACTCCAATATCTCTTGAAAGTGTGAAACTGGAGAAAGTTAGTTGTATTGATAGCTGCCAGAATTAGAAAACTCAATTGGTCTTATGTCCAACAAGGGATATTCACTCAAAAGTAAAAATAAAACCTTTGAATTATATGAATGTGCTTATCTCACGTTACAAAGTTTATATAATAGGATTGCATTTGTTCGGATATGAAAATCATTGTAATTTGTTACATATACATATGTGTGTGTATTTATATCACTTCCTTATATGTGTTTGAGGTGAGACATAAATTTGTGGGGGTAAGGTCTTATAGAGTAGATATAAAAAGCCTACACTCCCCTGGTTGAAATGTCGGGTTTTTGAAATGTAAAAAAAAAAATCAGACCAGGATAAATCACTTCCACTTTTAATACGTCTAAGCCAGGGGTGGGCAAACTTTGCAGCTTTAAGTCTGAAGGACTTCAGCTCCAAGAATTCTGGGAGCTGAAGTCCTTCAGACTTAAGTTGCAAAGTTTGCCCACCCCTGCTCTAAGATGAACAACTGAAAAACCATTTTAAGTTTTTTAGGGGAGAAAATAAAAATGAAATACTTACAATAAAATGGTTGCATTAAGTGTGGACATCCTTTCAGAAGTAGGGCTATGGCTGTGTTCAGAATTAACCAATAACATTCAAAGTGATGTTAGTCATGTACAGGTTGACAGTACATACCTGCCATCAATTAAAGTGACTCTGATCAAGTCCATATAAAGTTCAGCTGTTCTTGTCAGATTATTATAAACATTTATTCATTAAACATAAAACTCAAAGTCAACTGAACATTTAAAAATGTATCACAAATATTTACGGGCGCGGATAGTTGATATGGGTTGCTGCCAGCATCCTAGATATCAACCATGTACCTTCTTAAGATATATGATGTTCCAAGTAGCATTTTTTTGCAGTTCCACTGGTGTTATTGCAGGAAGCTGCAATTTATTTATGTATTTTGCAAAATTCTTGGACACGGTACCAAGCGCCCCATAATTGTGTAGGTTCAATGGCCAGGTCGCAATATCTCATTATTGTTGCTGTTGTTATTATTATTTTGATATCTGTTCAGTTGCCTCTTATAGTAGAAGCCATGGTCTGTACAAAGCTTACAAAGCATCAAAGGGATCTCATTGGAAGGTATCAGTCAGGAGAAGGGTACATTTTTCCCCCCATGCGTTGGATATACCATGGAACTACAGTGATGACAGTCATCAGCAAGTAGAGAAAATATGACACAGCAGTGACATTACCAAGAACTGGATGTCCCTCCAAAACGTGATGAAAAAGCAACAAGGAAACTGGTCCAAGAGGTTGCCAAGAGGCCTATAGCAACAATAAAGGTTAAAAAGGAGTCCCTGTGGATTTTACTCTGCTAGTCATTGCCAGCTATAGGGGTCAGTACTCATCATTTTAAGGCCATTGAGTCAGAGCTCTCCGAAGACATTTCTAAGGTCTTGTGGCCAACATGGTATCACAGAATGCTGTTATCTTCCCACTGAAATGTATCTATTTCAAGACCTGAGCTCCACGCAATAGGGTGAGCTCCCATCCTCGCCCTAGCTCCTGCTAACCTAACATTAAAGGAACTGCAGGAAATTCTGGAAAATGCTGATGGTGTACTAGATGTGACAACCATCTCCCGTATTCTTCATGTCTGGGCTATGGGGTAGGGTGGCAAGATGGAAGCCTTTTCTTTACAAAGAAAAAACATCCAAGCCCAGCTACATTTACAAAACCTATTATCAAGTCTGACAAAAGCATGTGGGTCCCGATGAGATCAAGATTGAACTTTTTGGCCATGATTCCAAAACGTATGTTTGGTGTAAAAACAACACTGCACATCAGGGTTGTTTTGTACACTGTGTTTTTGTAACAGTGCTGTTTTGTGCCCACAGTGAAGCATGGAGGTGGCAGCATTATGCTTTGGGGCTGCTTTTCTTCAGCTGGAGTAGGGGCTTTAGTCAAGGTAGAGCGAATTATGAATAGTCCAAATATCAGTCAATTTTGGCACAGAAACTTTCAGGCCTCTGCTAAAATGCTGAAGATGAAGAGCACGACAAGGACCCAAAGCATATCTCCAAATCAATGTCTTCCCCAGAAGATGATCCAAGTTCTGGAATGGCTCAGTGCCTGGACCTGATCCAATTGAAAATCTCTAGGATGACCTGAAGAGGGTTGCGCACAGATGTCCTTGAAAACTGACTGATTGGAGCATTTTGCAAGTGGTAGGCAAAATTCCCAAGGTCAGATATGCCATGCTGATATGCTCCTACCCCAAAAGACTGAATGCTGTCATAAACTCAAAAGATGCTTCAATAAAATGATGGTTTAAGGTACACTTAGGCAACCAGGTTATTGTAGGTGCTTTATTTTTATTTTTCCCTTCTAAATGATTTGTTTTTCAATTGAACAGCTTATAGTTTATATTAAAAGTTGGAAAAAATCTGAAGTGATTTATCTTGGTCTGTTGTTCTTTTTTACATCTCACAAACCTGGCATTTTAACAGGGGTGTACAGATAATCCTCAATTTACAAACACCATTCAGGCCAAAATTTCTGTTGGTTGGTAAGTTAAGTGAGTTTTGCTCCATTTTAAGACTTTTCTTGCCACAGTGAAGTGAATCAATAGAGTTGTTAAGTCACTCATATGGTTGTTTAGTTAATCTGGCTTCCCCATTGACTTTGTCAGGTCACAAAAGGTGATCAGATAACCCCAGGACACTACAGCTGTTATGAGTCAGTTGCCAAGTGTCTGAATTTTGTTCACATGACCGTGGGGATACTGCAACAGTCCTAAGTGAGCAAAATGGTCATAAGTCTCTATTTTAAGTGCCACTGTAACTTACTAAACAAATTGTTGTAAGCTGAGGACTATTTAAATAGACTTTTTATATCCATTGTACTTATATCTTATCAGTTTTAATATAAAAATCAGCTCATAGATAATAGGAAATAGCTGTGCCTGCCATGCAATTTGGATAAACATTACCAATTGTAGCTATTTTACAAATGCATTGGGCTAGAATTCCCAAGCTAATACAGCCACTGACCACAGTTGACATTCAACACAGGTCAATGGCTAGAAAAGTAAAATACTAGTCAGATCTAATAATTTGCCTAGAAAAGCATTATATACCGCATGAACACATGCTTCTAAAGAAGTATGGAGCATGTGAAATAGGCTTTCTACTTAGTGAATAGAGCTTTTCACACTGAACCAGCAGAACAGATTAAATCTTACATGTTGTATCCTTTTTATACTTACATTTGCTGTGAAATTTTTAGAAAAAGTGCCAAAGTTGATGACACTTTTTTATTTGTATATTTAATGCTTCCAATTGGAATCTGAGGTACAGTTGTTTTCTTGTGTCATGTGTGCTTTGTTTGCTTGGCTAGTTGCAATTGCTAACTTCCTAGCCATGTAAACGAACTAACTGACCAATACAAAAACATATTTACACTCTAGCAGGTAGCAATTCCATTGCTGCAACTGCATGTGAAAATAGTAGAATGTATTATTTTTATCTGATGGCAATATCAGTTAAAGGAATACAGCCCTTGAGTCATTTATGGTGGTTTCTCATATGTTCAACAGTTTCTTTTCTGTTTTAGGCTTAGCTCGTTACCTTTCTTGGCTCTTGGCTGCTGTCTGGCTTGTTCAAAATCCCAGTGTGCAGCACTATAATGACTGATGGCATTGGTTAAGAGTGCCTACCAGTTTCATTTCCCTAAGACTGAATTATAATGATGCAAAATATTTGCTTACATCATTCCAATCATCATTCCAGGCTTAACATTTGTTAAGCTTAAAAGTTGTTTATTTGCTGGTGAAGGCCCACTCTGAATGAGAATCTTCTCTTGAGGCGTACAGAAGTAAAAACAAAGTACTGAAATGGATCTCAATATTAACAAAATAAGTTGACTAAACCTACCCAGAAAATACCTGATCCATCCCAATTGTTTTACAAACATAGCAAGAAATATAGTTAGTTCCTCAGTTTTTTCAGCATAAACTTGTTCCTGTTTAACAAAAAAAGCAAGGGAAATAATCTGGATTCCAAGCATGCCAGTGTGAAGTGTGGTCATCAAGGAATTTGTCAGCTGAAATTCTACTCTAATTCAGGGGTGTCAAACACATGGGCCACAGGCCAGATGTGCTGACCACGTCTACCCCCATTTTATCAGAGGGGGAGTGGCAATACGTCATGTGACAAAAATGTAACGCCACGAGTTCGACACCCCTGATCTAATTCATCACTATGGGATTTCTGCTTATTTATGGATATTGCCATTTTTCCATGCAGATACTGCAAAAAACATTGTTTCAACTTGTCAAAGTGTATTGATATGATTTATGGTATTGTAAGGATTGTATATAATCTTTAGAATCACCAATTCCCAGTTTTTATCAGAATGGGGAGAAAAATACAAGTCATTGTTTTTCCTTATATTTACTATTACTAGTTGCCTAAGTTGTCATCCACAGAATAAGGCAATTCTGAACATCGTTTTCTGCAGTGTTTTAGTTCTAGAATGGTTCTTTAAATAATTTTATTTAATACAATTTAATGAAATACAGTAAAACATGCACTGAAGTGACACCTTCTTCCTGTACTATTGCATTTACTGGAAAGGTTAAATCAAGGGTATCCGACCTTGGCAATCTTAAGAGTTGTGGCCTGCAACTCCCAGAGTTCCCCTGCCAGCATGGCTGGCTGGAGAATTCTGGGAGCTGAAGTCCACAAGTCTTTAAGTTGCCAAGGTTAGACATGCCTGGGTTAAATGTTTAATCAGTGGACATTTTCACCACTGTCCCACCATAATTTACCTTAGTCATCATTGCTTTCTACAGTATTTCTACAGTAAATTTGATTATGCAGGATCATTCTCAGATTGTCAGCCAATTGTGAGGCCCCTCTCTAAACAGAGTAGCTTGATGTAAATATGTTGCTTAAATATAAATAGGATGGAAATTTATGATATAAAATAAAATCAGTAAACGTAAGTTTACTTCAACCAGCATTATCATTGCAATTCCATTTGCTAGATTGACTGTGTTCAAACATGTCACTTGTTGGTTAGATTCATTCTAATGTAAAATCATTAGCACAAAGAAAAAAAAGTGTGAAAAAAATAAGCGTGACTGAGCAGTAGTTATATCTAGGATAGTGATTACAGTTCTGCACATAAACAATTCTTTTCCTATACTTAAAGGATCAAAGTGGAAGTATCATTCTTTAAAGTGACCTAGAACTTTGATTTGTCAATGTTTATTAAATAATGTTATAAACTGTTCCTCTCTTCCTCGTGATGCAATCTTTTGCTATGCTTAGGATCGAGGTACATGAACGATTCTCTGAAGCTGTGTGCCTTGGATTTGATTTTAAAAAAATATTTCAAGGCATGCAAGGCCACAAATGTAGCAGCAGCCTGCAGTTGTTGTTTTAAGTAGCCACCTTTTTCCATGACTGAACAATCCTGTGAAAAGGCATGGCTGCTTTTCATTCTCATGTGAAGCAAGTCGTTTTTTGCAAATCCAAAGAACTGCAAATCCCTACATTCCTGAAAACATCAGCAAGAAAGGACTCTTAATGTAGGAAGTACAAGAAGAAATGATCCTGGCGATTATTCTCCCATAATTTTAATTAAACTGCAGCTTAGCCATAACCTGGTACTGAATTCTAGACAATCACCCAATTCTTCTATAAACCAAACAAATAACACAACAGATCCTACCTCCCCACTGGTGAAATCTATTTTTTTTTTTGCCACCGGTTCTGTGGCCGTGGCTTTGGGTGGGCGTGGCCAACTTTTTTTCACCTTTTAAGGCATTTTTTTCCCTGCTGGTTTGGGCAAATAGGTAGGGAAAAAATGTGCTTTTTTTTTTTAAGGGGGGGAGCTTCCAACGATCAGGTGGATAAGTGTGAGTTGTGCAATCGTCAGCTTTTTAAAGCATTTCTTTGCTGCCATTTTGTGCGAAAAGGCAGGAAAAAAAATGTTTTAAAAAGTGTGTTGGGGGGAAGCTTGACAATTGCATGGATCAGCTGTGAGCCGCATAATCAAGCGCTTGTGACATCCCGGCTGGATTACTGTAACGCTCTCTACATGGGGCTCCCCTTGAGGTGCACTCGAAGGCTACAGTTAGTACAGAATGCGGCCACGCGGGTGATTATGGGTGCCCCAAGGCAAGCCCACATAACACCTCTCCTGCGTGAGCTGCATTGGCTGCCTATGGCCTTTCGAGTGCGCTTCAAGGTGTTGACGACCATCTTTAAATCGCTCCATGGCTGGGGCCTAGCTATATACGAGACAGCCTCCTGCCCCATACATCCCTTCGTCCGATCCGCTCCCACAGAGAGGGTCTTCTCTGGGTGCCGTCGGCTGGGAAATGCCGGTTGGCGACACCCAGGGGAAGGGCCTTCTCTGTGGCGGGCCCGGCCCTCTGGAACGACCTACCCCCCGACCTTCGCACTACCTCGGACCTCCGAGGCCTCTTCCACCAACGTCTTAAGACGTATTTATTCCAACAAGCCGGCCTAGCATAGCCCCCGTTTCTGACTTTTTATGTATAAATTGCAATTTGACAGGGTTTTAAATGGGTTTTAGCACGGGTTTAATAATTTAATATGTTTTAATGATGTATATTGTTTTTATTGTGGTTTTAATAATGCCTGTGCGCTGCCCTGGGTCCTAACAAGGAGAAGGGTGGGGTATAAATTCGAAAAAGAAAAAAATAATAATCATGAGCCTATTCGCCCAAACCGGCAGGAAAAAAATGCTTTAAAAAGTGGGGGGGGGGGGGGGGGGGGGGGGGGGGGGGGGGGGGGGGAGAGAACCTTCCGAAGATCACGCAGGTCACAGCTGTCCCTACCGGTTCAGCCAAACTGGGCAGATTTCACCCCTGCACCTCTCCTCCAACTCCCCCTTTGTGTCCTTGGTTTTAATGACTGATTTTAACTTTTTTATGTTTTAACTGTATATGTAATTGTAAGCCACCCAGAGTTAATCTATGGTAAAATGGGCGGCCAATAAATGTTATAAATAAATACATAAATTTTATAAATAAATAAAAAGGATGCTATAAGAAGCCTTCTTGAAGTTTTAGATTCAATATTCTATCTTATGAAGTAGAACAATAGAAATATTCTTATAACGTTCTGTAACCTTACCAATTGTTAACATTTCTTCAAGGCAATTTGCCTTTAAAACTGTAGAAAGGATGTTAGAATCTAGGGGGTAGGGGAAGAAAAGAGGGATCAGCCTAGAAACCCTACGTAGTAGTCACGAGAGAACGAAGTCCAAACTCCCCTTGGGTGCCACTGACCTTTAAATAATTCTAAGCAGGTGTTAACTGACTCCTGTGCCAATTGAAGTCTGTGCATAGGCTGTTAGCAATACATTAATTTTGCTGAATCTTTTGTGTCTGACAAAAACTTGGAACGTTGATAGTTTAAAAATTGTTCAGTTCTATGCTGGCAAAAAGTGTTTGACATAAATAGGCAAAGGTGCAAGAAAAAAAAATCCAATTTAATCTAAGAATTAAAGGGTCTCCAACACCTTACTTCAGTCATCTAGAAGAATTTTCTGAAAAGCTTTCCAAAATATTTGAGAACATTTTGGTGAATAGCAATATATGAATGGAATTCCTAATTTGGGGGATCTTTCTTCCTATAAACAAACATTGCATATCAGAAACTGCTGAAACAGTCCAGGGCATTTTGTGTTTCAATTGTGCTGCCACTCTATTGCCCCCAATGTCATCTATCACTAGAGCAGAGGTTCCCAAACTTGGCAACTTGAAGACTTGTGGACTTCAACTCCCAGAATTCTCCAGCCAGCACAGCTGGAGTTGCCAAGTTTGGGAACCTCTGCACTAGAGGGTCCTGGTAGCATAGCACAGAAATAAAATAACTGGTCTGCAATTATCCAACCAACCACTAGATAGCAGCAGAGAGAGCAAGAAAAATATTAACTTTGATGCTTTTTCAGATTTTTGCAGCCCAGATCTCTAAGTCTACTCTTTAATTTTGTAGTAAAACTTTAACATTGTTTGGCAATTTGTTCACTATCTGTACGCACACATGCAGATAATATCATCAACCACCGTAATAATTAAGCAGATTTAAAAAGAAACTAAAGAGATATATCCTCAAAATGATTTTTGTGCTCCCTACTGTGTGTTCCACTTCCAACAGCTAAGTCAATTAGCTGTTAACGCTGCCTTTTTAACCCAAGACATTTATCCTCTAAGATTTTTTTTTTTTTAAACCTCTTATACACCCAGCATGCCTAAGTATGACTAAAATGATAATATAATGGTGTGATACAATTTGTAGTAGTGTGCAGTGTTTGGGTCTCCTGGATGCAAAACCAAAACCAAAACCCAAATACATACAATAGAAGCCAACTGAGTGACTCTGGGCCAGTCATTCTCTCAGACCAACCCACCTCACAGGATTGTTATTGTGGGGAAAATGAAAGGAAGGAACTTAAAAGGTAATAAAGGGGGGAGGGGGATCTAATAAATAATTTTAAAAAACCTGCAGCCTCTGATGTGTTTCAGATTCATTCTGAAATGAAGATATCTTTATCACTAAAAATTTATCTTAAGTATTTTTCTTACACCTTTGCCTTAAGTATGTAACACATGATGGAAAGTAGAAATGAGCGTACACACAGCACACTGTGCAAGTTATCTTCGTAAGTACCACCAAATTCTTTTTGCATCTCAAAGGTATAAAACAGGGGTGTCCAAACTTGGGAACTTTAAGACTTGTGGACTTCAACTCCCAGAATTCTGGGAGTTGAAGTCCACAAGTCTTAAAGTTCCCAAGTTTGGACACCCCTGGTATAAAATGTATTCAGTGGTACTTGAATGTCTTGGTATATAGACATGTTGTCAGTAGTACATAGAAGCCTTGATATCTTCCATGCCCTATTATTCTTTGAGTTAAAGCCCAATCATTACTGTCCTTAATAATCAAAGTCTGTCATCGCCAGAACCTACCAGCAGCTGGCATTTCCATTTGCCATGTTTGAAGACTTAACACCAAGATTATCATGCAGGCTCCTGGGGACAGTAACTTAGTAAATAATGCACTTGAAAACACCAGGGATTTGCCTGAAATGTTCAACCTGTTCAAGAAGCATGCAAATTTAATTTAAGAATATAAACAAGGAATTTTATTTTCATATTTTTAATTTGATTCCAACCCCACCTGCCATACTAAATAGTAATTGGCTTTAATCAGTGGTTCCAGACCTTTTGCTTTGGCCATGCCCCACCTAAGTATCTCTAAAATCCTGGTGCCCCCCCCCCCAATATAATTCTTACTTTACTCAAAAAGTGAGCTCTACTCACACGGAGGAAGCCTAAAAGGCAATTAACTTGGTTTAAACAAGGTTCAAATTGCCCCCTTAAAAATCAAATTGTCCCCCTATGGGAACAATTGTGTAAATCTACACAGTTGCCTTTTCTTTCTTTCTTTCTTTCTTTCTTTCTTTCTTTCTTTCTTTCTTTCTTTCTTTCTCTCTTTCTTTTTCTTTCTTTCTTTCTCCCTCCCTCCCTCCCCTCCTTCCTTTTCTTTTTCCTCTCCCTCTCTTTCTTTCTCCTTTTTGCACCACTCAGTCTGGTTCACATGACATAAGAAATTACCCAGGATAAAAAATCCAACTCTACAACCATTGCAGAGTGTGCATTTATGCATTCTTCTCTTGAAATTATTCATATACATTTTCACTGAGATAACAGCTAGGTATTTTTTTATGAAATCAGAAATCTTTGGGATCTTGCTTTCTCATACCTTTCAAAAATTCCACTTGTAGATAGGATTATAGCATCCTAACTATGATGAATACTTTCTTATCATGTATCAAATCCTATACTTTCATTATATGTGATAAACCTTTACACATAAGGGTAAAGGTTCCCATCGCACATATGTGCAAGTCGTTCCCTAGCTAGGGGGCAATGCTCATCTCCATTTCAAAGCTGAAGAGCCAGCACTGTCCAAAGACGTCTCCATAGTCATGTTGCCAGCATGACTAAACCCGAAGGTGCACAGAACACTGTTACCTTCCCACCAAAGGTAGTTCCTATTTTTCTACTTGCATTTTTATGTGGTTTTGAACTGACAGGAGCTGGGACAAGTAATGGGAGCTCACTCCATTACACATTACTAAGGATTTGAACCGGCGAACTGCCTACCTTTCTGATCAACAAGCTCAGGGTCTTAGTCACTGAGCCACCGCAACCCCTTTACACATAATGCAACTTTAAAGGGGAGATAATTCTCCAGTTAGATCCAAATTTAAATTATTTGATGAAAATAAATGAAATCAATTTGATGCAAATTAATCAAGAATAAAGACCCACTGATTTCAAAGGATTTTATCTAAATATGCTAAAGTCTGAAATCAAAGTATTTGTAAATATACTTTGTTAAGATATTTTTTAAAAATGCAAAGATATCCTTTAACAAAACCTGGTTCTATCCCAATAACTGCTGAAACTATCCCAGTAATTGCATAGTTTCTAGCAACCATTACAGATATCATTATCTCCTGGGACAGTTTTTTAATTCCTGGTTTAGCCTGAAGCCCTATTTCCCTAGCAATGTCCTGTTTAACTTCTGCCAATTAGCAGCCATCTTTCCTGATCAATTAATTTTAATATGTTACAATCAGAAAGGCTACACACACACACACACACACACACACACACACATCTAAGCATATATGGGATAAAATAATGGAGCAAACCTTAGCTCCATTGTTAAATTAGTGCAGAAAAAATAACATAATTTGCCTGTCTAAAAAAAAAAAAAGAGACTATGGACACAAAGTCAATCATTGCACGACATACACCACTCACAGAATGTCCGGATCTTTCTTTTTACGTGATCCCAAGAATGCCTGTAGAAACATTTAACTCTAGTTAAGCAGAACATCTCATTTTATATGAACTAGAGATTCTGGCTGAATATCAATTATAAATATTTCTGAAACAAGCCAATTCAAAACGCAGGTTAATGTACTATAATTAATGCAAACATCAGAGCATTCAGTGACTTAACTGCAAACTAAAAGCCATACAAACCTATTTTCCTAAAGAGTGTATTATAATCCTGAGGCTTCATAAAGTCATGCACATTACAAGAAATCTTGGTTTATCATGACATTAAATATAGTCAGAGTAGCTATCTTTGTAGTTCATTATATTGAAACATGAATTCTACATGAATTTAATGCAAAGCTATTTTCCAAAATCTTCTTTAAGAGTATACCTATTACAGTACACAATTCAGAAGAACAAAGTGCTAAGTTTGTTATATTCAGCTAGAAAAATGAAGAAATATAAGGATTATTGTACCATTGCAGAGTATATCCTGATGAGGGGCAATATTTCATTTAGATTATGTCTTTTTTAATGAAATACTGTCTGAAATCTTAAAACTGTATAGCCCTAATATTTGGATTGGTAACTAAAAGCTGCCTTTAACTGTAAAAGTTATGTACAGTATTAGCCAAAGTTAATCATTTTTTTCAATTTCGTTGGTTTTAATGGGATATTGTTCTCTGATGAAATCGGTAAGATTTTCTAAAATCAGTATATTAAATGCTGTTTAATATTAAAACTGCTATTCCGCTTTAGTTTTACAGTATACAATTTTAAGACAGTGCTCTAAGGAAATGCAATTTCACAAGTTTCTCAAGTCTGCTTTGAATGATTATACAGCGACATCCATTTTTATACTCTTATGTCATAGTCAAAGCCAACCTAAGCAGCATTTCATTCTTATGGAAAAAATAGTTACCTTTCAGATAAAGATGTCCCTCTAATCAGTCCAGAGGGGCTGACCAATCCTGTGAAGAAATAACTATTATGGAATAGCTATTAAAAGCATTTCCCAGCACCAAAAGCACTGCAGTTATATACTCGGTTGAACACTAAAAGGGAAAATACATCAAATATTGTGATTTAATTGATCTGAAGAATCTTCTTCAGTTTGCTAACTCAACTGTATCTTTCCCTCATCAGAAACTCTTTTAAGCTGCAATTCTATAGAGAAATATGTAGCAGTAAATTCCATTTTACATGAATTATTTCTGAGTAGACAGGAGCAAGACTGTTGTTAGGTTACAATTTTTTAGATTACAATCACATAGGATGTTTAACCAAACCTTTTCTTCTATTTATTAAAATTAGCTGCTTTCTTCCAATAAAGGATGCTTATTGGAACCTGTTACTTACCAATTGAGAAAAATTCTAAAGTTTAGAATTATAACTATTTCTGCCAAGTAGCTTTTCTACTGATATTCTCTAGCATTCCATAAGGAGATTGATTGTATTTCTAGTCACATCTCAATCAACTAGTGAAAAATTTTGAATTATCTAAAAAATGACATCTTCACATTCCAGTCTTTCACTGTACAGAAGGGACAAATTGCAACATATATTTCATTACATATGTACCCAGAAATGCACACCCACCTTTTTTTACATTACTTTTCTTACAGAGAAAGGATAGCCTGGACCTTGTTAAAGATTACTGTATTTGATACAAGCCTCTTAGTAGCTTCTGTAATTTGCTGAACAGAAATGTCACCATAAATGTTCAGCCCTCACAACTACTTACATCATTTTGAAAGTTCGGGAATCAATGTGAAAATGACATTAGATGTTCAAATTAATACTTAATTGTACTAAACCTCATTGCATTGGGGAAGGGGGTACTGTAAAAGTTAGTGAGAACCAGTAATTTAAGACCTTGGAAGGCTACAATGAGCAAAGCCTAAAAGCAGTCAACCCAGTTCCTTATAATTACAATTCACTTTGACCTCTTAAAACCCCCTTACCTGTTTAGGTTTTATACAGCAGTTTGCCATGGGAACCCATATTTTGTGGAACACAATCGTAGCATCCTTGGTTGATAAGCACCTGCTGCCTAGCAATCATCCTGCATGGATATAGGACCGCGCTAGTGTTCTTTATCCACAATAGGTTAAGCATTTCAAGGCAACCAGAGCAAGCTTGCATTTCAAGGTGTCTTCCATCTGCATGTCAAAATGGCAACTAGTTAATTCTAAGAGACTCGGCAAACAAATGCAGTTTCTGCAGCCACGATGCAGGTGCAGCACTGTTCGCTTCCTCTTGACCTCTGGTGATGTGTAGTCAACTGTGCCCCGAAGTCTCCTGCAGCAAACAGTTGTACTCCTGCACAGTGGGAACAGCTTTCCAAAGCTCAAGATCCCCAAATGCAGGAAATATAGCACATTTTTTTTCAAAGTTTCACCACTTTTTTTTCTCCTCCTCCTCCTTTTCTCATCTGTACTACAAACTAAAATGTTTGCAGCGGTACCTACGAAACGATCAGGTTGCATGCACATCCAAGGTGTGTAGACCATTTGCTTCAAAACGGGTCAAGTAAAAGCACCAATAACAATCGTACAGGTTTTAAATGACAGCGCTCTAGCTCTCAGGAACTCTTCTTCCATTCAGAACTACACCCAGGACTGCATAACTTTGAAGAAAAGCCCCTGGTGGTGGAGGAGCTCTTCAACTGTGTGTGGAAACGCGCTATCATTTAATTTTTTTTTTATGAGTTACTTTTTCTTTTCAATTTGGTGAAAAGGTTATGAGCAAGATGCAAAGCAATTTCAAACTTTCTTCAAATTAAAATCAGAACTAAGGCCAAACAAGTTAGGTGAACAAAATAAATCAAGAACTTAAAATTCAGGAACTCCAGCTCTTCAAAATCAACAAAGTCCCAGATCTGCACACTGTTCTGAGACTTAAGATGCTTTCCCTGCTTCTTGCATGCCAGCAACAGCACCATTTCCTCGTAAAGATGAGGAGATAGCAGCCATTGATCCCCATTCACCGTACACAAGAGGACACAGCAACACAACAAACTAGATTTCTTCAGATCTGATACAAAAGATGGTCAATATCAAAGCGAAGGTTTCCCTGTTTCTTGTTTGAGACCCACAACTATCAGATCGAGGAGAAGGAGCAGCAGGAGCAGTTGTAAAGTACCCCCACAGCTGCAAACAAAGGGGTCAAAGGTTTGTCGTCAATTCATTTCCAGGCAGAAAAACCACTTTCCTCAAAAGAAACAATTTATTTAGAATGAAACAAAATCAGCTCGACTGTGAGCGCATGTTTTGAGTGACAGCTATTTTAAGCTGTGTGAGCCATAAAAAGGTTTTTTTTCCTTTACTTTTGCAGAAATCTTGTGTACACAGCACAAAGCAAAGAGGTCAATTTTCCACTTTAAAACATGGGCATTGGCATCACAAATAGCAGATACACAACTTTTTAAGCTGCCATTTTAGTAAAATGCACAAATACTAAACAGATAAGCTTTCTTCCATGAGGCCCATGTAAATTCCACATAAGCCAACGCTTTTCTTCGCAAAGGTCCATTAGAGTTTGGAATCCCTTGTGGTCTTCAGCACTTCACTAGCCTTGCTTTCAGGAGGAAAGAAGAGGTTATTCAGTACAAATGTTTACAAGAGATCTGTTTCCCCCCTACATTTACAGATAACTGTTCGAACTACAAGGCTATTAATGTTCTAGGTAATGTCTGAAAGCACCAATCACCCTTCACTGGCACAAAGCTTTTGAAATGAATTAACATCTGTATATAAATGCACAAACAGTAGTTCAGGGAGTTAAAATATAGGGTAGAGATTGAGGGGAAAAAGCTGTACTAGTTTAAAAAAACATAACAGGAGAAAAATCAACTGAATTTTCACAATTCACACAATTTCTCTCACTTTCAAAAAGTCAAACAAGAACAAGAAATTTAGTGTTCTGTTTGTAAGTGTATTTTTTTCACATTGCTATGTTATCTCCAACTACAGATTTATTACTTACTGGAGAAAACTAGCTAAAATATGCATCAGATTCTCTTCATCCCACATCTGTGTGCATTTTTCTAATTGTTCCAAAATACTTTAGTTTGGATAATGTAAAGGGAAGTGTTTATCTTCAGTGACACATCTGGAGCAGCTAATATTGTTTGCTCTATAGGGGGAAAACCGAAGGCAAGGAAATTAACATACATCAAATTACTTTACAATTTTGCAAACCATTCAATCAGGCACACTACATGGATTATTCATTTGTATACTTAAATGGCTACCCTTAACTTTTCCATTTTTATCCAATTCAGATGTATTCCTACATTCTTTTACTCTTAAAACATAGTCAAACTCCTACTACTTGTTTGAATTCCTAAGGAAGGCTTCTTTCTTTCCCCCTTATATATCTTGGGGGAAAAGATCTATGCTAAATATACTGGCTTTTAAAATGCCAATCTTGCCTCCCGGTGTTCCAAATTTTGACAATCCAAATTGGGAGGCAATTGTATAAACAAAAAGTGGATCCTGGCAAATGAGGTAGCCTTAAATTTATACTCCACTGACAGCCAACCATGTATGATGAACTGTCAAAATACAAAGTTCCTAGTTAAAAGGGGCGGGTGGGTTTGAAAACATTTAAGTTTCCAATTATAGAATTTCAATCCTAAAGACAACATGCCAATTAAGATTTTCCTTTCCAGCTCCTTTCCAAGTGGTATTAAGTTGCTCTCAGGAAAAAAACACATTCTCCATCCTAATGTTAAACTCTAGAAACAAATTTCTGAACATGTGCATCATTCAAATATACATTGTCCTAAAGCTTCATAATACCATATCCAAAAGATCATAATCCTTTTTTTCTGCATACAGATGTGTCACAAAACTTAACTTTTGCTATGCTGAAGTCTTGCAGGTTGGCTCAAATGAATAATTGTACTGCTGTTGTCCTAATACAAAAAAAAAAGCTATAGCAGCTATAACTAAGTGCTGAGCCATCCAATGTTGGTTATCATTTTAATCTAAATTGGACTCCTAACATTCTTTTTCTTTCTATAGCTATTACTGGACTATCTTCTTTCTTTAAAAAAATCTTAGATAAAGGTTTGGAAAACTGAATTGCCCATTTCACATATCCTTTACCCAGTTCAAATCATAAGAAGCAGCATTGAACATAATTTTCAATTAAAATAGAAAAAAAAATCCATGGTGTAGGGTTTTCCAACACCGGTTCCCAAAAGTTGCCTAATATGCACCAGTATGTTCACTTTACCTCAAATTCAAGTTCTGAAGGATTTTTTTAACAAGGAGAGCACATCAGTATGCATACTTTTGCCAACAAGTTCGACTTTCAAATCTGATATTAAACATTTTCCCCAAAAATACAAGGATGGCTTTTAAATTAATATATTAGTTCAACATAGAGCAAATTCCCTCTCCAAATAAATACACTAAGAAAACTCTTTATGTAGCCACTAGCATATTGAATTTGACAAATGCAGTAATATGGATAATCCAATAATATTATGCAGTACAGGCAACACAAATCTGTCTTAGTGACTCTGCCTATAACAGTGGCTAGATTTAATTTGGTTCAATAGTTCCAAGTTTCATTTATTACAGAATAATTTCAGAATTGTGGGATTTCGGTTACCGTACCCACATTCTTAAAGAGTGAAAGGGTGTAATAGTTTTGGAAGTGAGGCTCTACTTGAAAAAAATACTTTTAAGAATAGCATGTTTCTCAATAATATTTCACTGAGCATTAAGCCACTTTTCAACTATCGTAATTGTACTCATTCAAACTTGAGAATTGGTTTACACATGAGAAACATTGTTACTGTACAGTGGCTTTACAAACAAACAAAAATATTGGACTAGAGAGAGACCAAGCAAAAAGTGACACATTTTAAACTGTTGATTCTTTCCTCCTAAATCTTATCACATATTTTTAAAAATGACTGCTTTTAAAGGCTTACTTTCAATCAAATTGTGTTCTTTTAGTAAACTGAGTTGCTTCCCCAACATTTAGAAATACAAGGTGAATGCAAAAGTGTCAAGATTAAAACAGTGCAAACCAGACTATAAAACCTCGCATAATGCCTATATTTTACCTGAAAAATATTGAGCAGGTAAGTTTCCTTTCTATTTCCACAGGGATAGAATGATAATTGAAATGGTTATGTGGCAGAACTTTTCACAAAAGTTGAAAGTTGCATTCCCATTATACTTTAGAATTCATTGTGCCTATTACAATTAGTAATGGGCAAAAACAATGATACCATCATTAACCACCTGCTTCTTTAATACAGAAGTTCATGATGTTCATGGGTTATAGTAAATCTTTCATTACAACCACAACCCCTAAATGCACACAAGTTTTTAAAAAATCAACAAAGCAAATAACATTTAGGGACATTTTTCAAGGGTATGCATTTCTCTGAATTTGGGAACAAAAACTGAAAACCCAGCTGAAAGAAAACTACAGTGCACCATGAAGGCTTAATATCAGCTGTATCAGGGACTCAACCATGAGTTAATTCAACCCAATTTTACATTTTGTAAACTAGGAATTATTTTGAAATCATAACTATAGTTTTATGGAAGCTGCAGGGCTCAGAATGGGCATGAATCATGAATGTTTTAAGTATGGCAATTTAGAATGTAAGTATAGGAAAAGATTTTATACCTACTTTAAAGTTGTGAAATGAACAAGGACAAGTTAAAAAGTAAAAAAAAAAAAAGAGGGAGGCAAGCTTGTTCAATGTTTCATATTTTAGTGAAAGCAGGCCATCCCTTCTTGCTATAGGATAGCCTAGTGAACAGTTAATACATCTGCTCTCTAGTTTATAGAAAATAAAGGGAAAATAAGAGTAACTACAGATCTAAAATTATAGTTAGGGTGTTGGCTAAGGCTTAGCACCTGGCAGACACTGGAGGAGGGGGGAGTTGTATGAAGCAGCAGGATAAGCACAGAAAGCATTAGGACTTTAAGATGCACCACGAACAATGATCATGACCAAATAGTCATCCTCCGATTTAGCCAGGGCCTTTGCTGTAGAATCCAGGAATTGCTGAGAAAAATCACAGGGGGGGAAAGCATGCAAGACCCCACTGTTTTCTTTGTCTTTGTTGCCTCCTACTGGGAGGCTTATCACTCCAGCTGCCTGTTTTTGTTTAAGATAGGACACCAGGTTTCTTAATGGCCGCTGGGTAGAGGTGGTATTAGCTTCACCAGCCCCAGATGAGGCACGGTTGTCTGTGGTACCAGGCACAGCAAGGAGAATAGCATATCCATTGGGTCCTGCTACTTTGATACGGCGGGTAACTTCATCCAACTTGGGCTGGTCCAAACGAAGACGCTGTGTGATCTTTAGCTGGGCCACTTTGCCACCAGTTGTTCCTTCCACCAGCAGATTGCTAGCTACGCTGAGGTCACCTTGTAGTAGGTGCATGTTTGATGGAAAGTTGCTGTTCTTCAACAGAAGCATTCCTTGCCAGGCTAGGGAGAGTTTGGTAGACGATCCCGACTTTGAGGTTCCATCCTGCTGTTGCTGCTTTTGGGGTGGCTTCAGCCGAGATCCACTGCTACTATTCCCTTCAGAAGTATGTTCATCCTTTTTAGCTGGACTCTTGCACTCTTGGATGGCAGTTGATGCAAGTGTGCGGTGTTTTCTTTCTTTTTCCATCAAACTCTTATGTTCCCGCTTTTCATTCTGCCCTCTCTCCAAACTCCCCTTACGTGGCTCTCTCATTGGTGAAGGACGATCCAACAAAAGTAAGCGAGAAGAGGGCCGATCAGTATCAGTATTATAGCGGTCTCTTATTAAGCTTGTTTCAGGACTACGATCTTGAGGAGATGCTACAGCAGGGCAGTGACGCTTACGAGATGAAGATGAACGCTCACTATCTGGCGATCGGTCCAAATGTCGACCCCCATCCTCCACTAGCCTTCGCTTCCTAGGTGGGTCTCTACTACTACCAAGCTCTCTTTCCCCACGAGTTCTTTCTAGAGACCAACCATCTCGACGCCGTTCCAGACTTTCAAGTGCATCATACACAGATGCTCGGTTGCCTCGGTCCCGAACTGGAGGTGGAGGAGGCACCCAGTCTGTTTCAGCATATAAGTCTCTATCACGGTCACCATAGAGCAGTGGTGGTGTTCTATCCCGAGCACTTCGGAGTGGATCTGGTGGGGCTCCACGATGTGCTCCAAAAGCTGATGTTTCTGCTACCAGTTCATAGTGAGCAGGGGGTGGAAGCTGCAATGGCTGCAAATAGGGCTGTTGGTACCGATGCTCAGTGTCAGCAAAGTCCACACGCAGGCGACGGTCTGGCCCACCCAAAGGAAAGCCACGCATGTGGGTACAAGCAGCTTGTGCAGCATCCAAACTCTCGTATTGAATGTAGGCCCACGAGTCACCTTTACGATAATCAATGGTACGAATGGTACCAAAGCGATCAAACTCCCTGGCAAGAGCAGCCAATGGTACCCAGGGTCCCAGACCACCCACCCAGAGTCTCGTGGTGGGGGTTGCTTTACCATAGCCAATTTTAACAGGATTGCGCAACAGCACTTTACCAGACATGGCAAGCTTAGCCCGGTGGGCCATATCCAAGTTCTCAAACTTAAGAAATCCATATGTACTAGTTTGACCCCGGGACGGCCTCTTAATATCCACTTCGGTGATAACCCCAAAGCGATCAAAAGCCCTATGCAGGTCTGAGTCTGTAACCGATATATCCAAATTACCCAGAAACAAGGTACGATTAGCTCTCTGGTCATCTTCAGGACTGATCTCTTCTTCAGTGGCCGTTCCTGTACCAACCCCACGAAACGCAGCCGCCGCCACGCCAGCAACTCGATCCAGACTGTACGTGGGCCTCACCCGATCATAGAAACTGCTGTAGTCTCGTTCTCTTTCCAGCTCCCGGGGCAGAGGCGGTGGGGGCAAACGACCAAGGGCAAGCTGTTGCAATCGGAAGTCTCTGTACCCTAAGCCTGCCCCTCCGCCGGCAGGAGAGAGGGCCCTCTGGGTGGCCCCAGCAGCAGGGTGCCTGATAGTGGCGGGAGATGCCCCCGCCACCCCCACTGCTGAGGCCCCATAGGGAGACTCCTTGTCCAAAAGCGCTGGGGAGCGACTGCCGCGTCGCCGGCTGCTGCCCCCTCCGCTGCTGCCCCCTACATAAACGGCCTCGATCTTCAGCGGCCGATGGTAGAGGACCAAGCGGCCGCGAGCATGCTTAGCAGCCCGCGCATCCTCAGGGCGGCGGAAATTAACAAAGGCCACCCGCTCGTCGCCGGACCCGGTGCCAGGGGGCAGGCGGCTGATCTTGACGCTGACGTCCCCGAAGCGCTTAAACTCGTGGAAGAGGCCGTCTTCGATCGCCTCGTCGCTCAGTGCCGAGCCCAGTTCGCTGATCTTCAGCGTCTTGTACTCACTGCTGCCGGCGGTGTCGGCGGGGGGCGCGCGGGAATCGACGCCGCGGCCGCTGCTGCCACGCGAGGACGAGGAAGACTCCGCGTTTTTGCTGTTGTTGTTCCCGCTGTAGCCGTGGCGGCCGCTGCCGCTCCCAGAGCCTCCCACCGCGGCCGATTCATATTCACGGCTACTGGCCCGGCTCGCTTTTTCCAGATGAAGGCTCCGCCGACTACTGCCGCCACCGCCCTCGCCCGAGCCGCCGCCCGCAGATTTCCCACCGCCGTTGCTGGGCTTCTTACTGCTCCGCTCGGTCCGCGCCGAAGAAGAATCCTCGCCACCGCGGGACCGTTTGGCCTTGGCAGGCGAGCGCTCCTTGCCCTTCATGGCGGCAAGCGCCAGCAAGAGGGAATTGCGCGCGGAGTATCGCGCCTCACGCATCCGCCGCCATCTTGGAACCTCCAGCAGGCTGGAACTCCGCCCACTGGGCAGGCATTGGACAGTTTAATCGGAGCCCATCGTGTTCATTGCACAAAGGCCCTGTCGGTGAAGAAAAGCGTAGAATCTGAAGCGCTCCAAGCACCGGAAACAGAAATCTCGCCTTCCTGCGCTACTTTCACTAGGCCGTTGGATGAACGGCCCATCACTCATCGATTTCTTGAGCGGTAATGGCCCGAACTGGAAGAACTTCCATCCCATTGGCTGAAGCAAGCATCCCAACTCTTTGTTTCCCCACCCCCTCCATGCTCTTATTGACGGTTTTTGTGGAAGGCCTCAATTTCCCCGCCGGCCTGAGCCCGCGCAAAAGTGCTCAGACCACGTGGGTCTGACAGATGAGACAGCCGGGTCGGCGGGAGTAGTTTTTTTTATTTTTATTTTAAGCTGCAGTGGACACAGCTTCGAGTTTTTTTAGCTTAGGCGGGAAACTTGTCGGATGGATATCGTTTCGCCTCTCTCTTTTTTTTCCTCCAGCGAGCGCGGACGTATGTTTGTCTGGGCGGGAAGCGTTTCTCAGCCTCAGCAATTTAAAGATGTGTGGACTTCAACTCCCAGAATTCCCCTCCCTCCAGCCAGTCATTTCTCCACCCAGTGCTGGCGAGGAAATTCTGGAAGTTGGTTGCTGAGGCTGAGAAAAACGGTCTTAGCGGATCATGGAAAAGATCCGAGCCTGTCTTTTCGCATCTCGGAACCCCGTCCCCCCCCCCCCCCCAAAAAGGCCAAGCACGTTTACCTGGAATCCATTCAAATTAGTTTCCCGAGGCAACCGCCTCGCTAAGCTACCTTGAGGGCCTACAAAGGGTTAAAAACACCAAGATATAAAACAGGAGGAATATAGAAAGCATGGAAAATAGAAAGCACCGCGCCGGGGATAAAATCAGCCTTTCACCTTCGGTGGTTTCCTGAAAGAAGCACGGGCCGAGCCATTCGGTCGGTCGATCGATAGATAGAGTTGGAAGGGACCTTGCAGGTCATCTAGTCCAACCCCCTGCCCAAGCAGGAGACCCTACATGTGCCTCTACCTAGGATCAAACTCACAACCTCATGTTTGTGAGGCAAGAGCTCTACCTCTGGTTGCTGTTCTCGGAAATCTCGTTCATTAAATCCATAAATCCCATTAAATGGCTGTAACAAGGAAAGCATTTAGAAATAATAGTAATTTTTAAAAACCGACTGAAAAAGCCTCGCTGGAAAAACAATACAGCGCTAAAAAGAGAATGAACTGCAAAGCCTATACTACTGGTACTATTCTTCCTATATCCTTAGGGGAATAGGATACCATGACCTAGAAATTATTTAATTTATTTGTACAATTGCCTTGCAAAAATTAAGTATGATTTTAGAACACTAAAACAACAGAGGGCTAAACTTCAGAACTGCCTTGGCTTGTTAGTTTGCTTTATTTAGAACTGCACAGAATGTTGCCAGTTATATACTGTAATCACATTTCAAAGTTATCATTTTAAATGAGCAAATGTGTAAAGTACTGCAGTACTTGCAGTTTTTAAAGTTGCTGAAAATTGAAAGTACGGAAGTGAAAGCCAGTTTGGTTGAAGTAGTTAGACTCACTTAGAGACAGAAACTGCAAGTTCTACTTCTGCTTTAAGCATAAATCCAGTTGTTAATCATCAGTGAATCCCCAGATAGAAAGCAAAGGGAAACTTGTGCTGAAAGAATTGGGGGACTTGTCTAGTAATTGTGTCAAGGCTTGTCATACTTTCATTGTAGACATTTACTTGCAGACATTTACTTAATTTTTTTCTGTACTGTTTTTATACACAGAAATAAAGCAGTTTTATTTAAATAGGCATTTACTAATAGTAGTCTATTTTAAGGGGTTTTGGGGGACAGGTGTTTTGTGTATGTGTGTTCCTGAGTTTATGACTCCTAGTGATTGCCTGGATTATTTCCTACAGTTTTCCAAGATTTTTCAGAAGTAGTTTGTCATTGACTCCTTCCTAGAATTGAAAGACAGTGACTGGCCCAAGACCACCTGGCTGGATTTTGTACCTAAGGTGGCAATAGAACTCATGGTCTCCTGGTTTCTATCTTGATGCATTAACCACTCCTGTACATCAAACTTTCTCTTTTAGTTTTATTAGTCTTTTTTTTATTGAAAAAGTTTTATTCAAACAAGTTTTCCCCCTTTTTACCCCCCCACATATAATATAAATCACATAAAAATAGTATACCCCTCCCCTCCCCCCATCTTAGAATAAAATTCTCATTCAAATATTAGATATTATACCCCCTCGCCTCCCGACAAACATGATATAAATTTCTCTTAATATAATATATATCAATCTCCCATTAACACCATCTTCTAATTTAATTAAACATGTATAGAACATAGTATAACCATGTCCCATTATTCCCATCTCTATGTTACTTATCCACATATATTTCCCCACCCTCCATCCTAACCCACCCCCACCTCCCACTCAATCCCACCCCCCTGACTTCCGCTATACACCACTTTAAAGATTCCAAACATCCCAAGTATTATTTACTCTATTCACCTATCAATCCAAACATTCTTACCTAAAGGCTACATGGTATTTCCCAGTCTGGTATTTATTCTGTATATAATTAATCCATTTTGCCCATTCCTGTGTATAATTCTCCTGCTTCTGATCTTTTAAGAAAGCTAAAATTTTTGCCATTTCCGCAAACCCCGCCACTTTCTGAGTCCATTGATCAACTGTCGGTAGAAAATCTTTCTTCCAATGTTGAGCAATCAACAACCTAGCTGCTGTGACCATATACAAAAACAATTTTGTTTCCCCTTTAGTAAAATCCTTAGTTATACCCAGTAGAAACATTTGCGGAGTCTTTATTATTTTATTTATTAATTATTATTTAATATGTGCCAGCTGTGCATCTATTGTTTCAGTGATGTGAACAGAGTTAGCAGAAAATATTTATTTCTGGGCATGGATGATATGGTGGCCTAGCTAGACTTATTGTTGAGATATCATGGCTCTGCTTCCCCTTTGGAGGAAGTTTTTGCCTTCTCTTGCCACCTAGCTGAGTTAGAGATTGTGTAAGCGAAATGCTAATTGGCAGCTTTGCAGCTTCTTAGCTTAATCAATTTTTAAAAAATAATAATTTCTGTTTCTAAGCAACGTGATTGTTAAGTGAGTTACATGGATTAAACGACCTTTTTTGTCATGATTCTTAAGCAAATTGCTGCCGAATCACACAGTCATTAAGTGAATCCACTTTCTCCCATTGGGGAGGTCACAAATGGTGATCCTGGGATGCCACAACCATCATAAATACACACCAGTTGCCAAGCACCTAAATTTTGATAGGCATGCTCTGATGGCCGTAAGTAGGAGGACTAGCCATAAATCACTTTTTCAGTGCCACTGTAACTGAATGATCACTAAATGAATGGTTGTAAGTTAAGGACACCTATATTTTGTCCATTTCCACCTTTTAGACCTGACAAGGTGCATGCTATATGTCAAGTTAGTGGGTTTTCTCATTTTATATTTTCTATACCTTTTATACGTGGTGGCTCAGTGGCTAAGACGCTGAGCTTGTTGATCAGAAAGATCGGCAGTTTGGCAGTTCAAATCCCTAGTGCCGCGTAACGCAGTGAGCTCTCGTTACTTGTCCCAGCTTCTGCCAACCTAGCAGTTCGAAAGCATGCAAAAATGCAAGTAGAAAAAATAAGAGCCACCTTTGGTGGGAAAGTAACAGCGTTCTGTGCACCTTCAGTGTTTAGTCATGCCAACCACATGACCATGGAGACGTCTTCAGACAGCGCTGGATGGTTGGGAGCTTGAAATGGAGATGAGCACCGCTCCGTAGAGTCAGGAATGACTAGCAGCAAGGGGAACCTTTACCTTTATACCTTTTATAGGGAATTTGGTGGTGGTCAGATTTTTTGTTATTGCAACATCTGAGGTCAGGGCTAATTTTGCTTTTTGATTTGAGCATTTCAGAAATGAAGATAACCACAGATTTTCTTCATAGTGGTTCTGGAAGTTTGGCGAGTGAAAGTAGTTACGGAATGAAAATGTGATCAAATTACTTTTGTATAATAGCAATGTTACATATTATCGCTAGGTTAGATTATGAAATCTATATAGGAATCATTTGTTGATTTAACCTGAGAAGTATTAGGGTTAGAAATCAGTGCCAGATAATTTCACGTTTCAATATAACTTGTCTTCATCCAAACAAAATACTAAGAGCCTGTGTGGGAGTCAGGCAGAAGAACATACTCAGACTGGGTGTCATAGAAACGAATTAATGGTTACCATGAATCTATTTTGAAATCACATTGACAGAACCTCCATTAATTTCTATTTTGAGCAGCTTTATTGGGTTTGGAGAAGGATGACATAGCAGAAGAATATACAAGGCTGAATTTGATCATAATGGAACTGAGACTGTATTCTTATATAACTGTATTTACAGTTCTTTTGAATGATATATAGCATCCTTATTGAATACTATATGGTTCCATTGCTTCTCCCCCCCTCCCCTTTCCTATTTACAACATTTAACACACTGGATAGAAATATATTTTCTGCCAAAACTAAAATATAAGATTACATTTCTCTCCAATATTTATTTATCTATTAAATTTATTGCCTGTCCACCTTACCACAATAAGACAGAATATTGGACTTCTAATATGCAAGAAACCAAACATAGTATAGTTAGCCAGTCAGTGAAGAGTAATATAGCTAATCCTTGACTTACGACCACAGTTGAACCCAAAATTTATGTTACTTTACTGAGAAATTTGTTGGTTTTCTCCATTTCTTGCTGCATTTGTTAAGTGAACCACTGCAGTTGTTAAATTAATAACATGGTTGTTAAGTGAATCTGACTTTCTCCTTTACTTTGCTTGTCAGAAGGTTGCAAAAGATGATCACATGATCCTGGGAGAATGCAACCATCATAAATATTAACCAGTTGTCAAGCATCCAAATTTAGATCACATGACCATGGGAATCCTGCCAGAGTCATAAGTGTGAAAAATGTTCATTATTCACTTTTTTCAGTGCCCTTGTAACTTTGAACAGTCACTAAATGAACTGTTGTAAATTGAGAACTATCTCTCGTTAGGATATTAACATAGGCTGGGACAAAATAAATATGGTTTAGTTCATTGAACAATACAGAAGGTCCCACTATTTTCACCAAATAAATTCGGTGCTTATACGAGAATGGAAATATGTAATCAGAATAGATATCATAACTGGTGGGTACTCAGCTCAGGCAAGGAAGTACAACCATAAGTTTTAAAAATAGTCCAAAGAAAAGCCACAATATAGAGCAGCACACAAGGATTATCCTAGCAACAGGAGTTAATCAGACAAAAGAACTCACAATAACATTCACATATCCTGTCATGAGTTCTGAAAGTGAGATATTCTAGGACCCATCACCCAAAGCAGGTCATCTTCCTTGGTATATGTCAACATACAAAGTAATATAAAAGCTTCCCTATTAGCTACCGTGGAACATCCTGCAGGGACACTCCTGTGTTCATTACCAGAAATCCTGCAGACACCCTTCAACTCCCCTTATAACCCATATAAGATGAATCTGCGACTCATGCTGATATTCTCCTAACTGGGACAGCACCAACACGTCCCATCTTTGTTAAGAATGTTTTCACGATGCTGCCTTCTCCAACCAACCACTGAAGCCATTTATTTAGATCTTCTAATTTTCTCCAACACATTTTTTTGATATTAGTATGATCTTAGTGTGCTGTACTGACAATTGTCATACTGATCCAAATATGATCCCCTTCTTTGAAATCACTGGGCACGAACCTCCGTGGATATTTTGACTCTGAGTGTAAAGGAGAGATTGTACACCTGGCTTCTGCAGAGAATCCTGCTCTAGAACTGCTGCATAATGTCTGACCACTACTTTCCAAAACAGTTGTTAGGCCAGTTCCTTCTGTTCACGCTTGTGCACTCTCCAGAGTGCACCACGGGGGGCAGATCTGCTCATAAGGAATGAGTGGCATCCTGCAGCGTCATCCTGGGCCTTCTCTCACCACCAATGTTGCCTTGCAATTAGATGTCACATCTGGGCAAGTCCAGCACTGGCAGACTATTCACATGAAACACCACCCCGTTTTCCACCAAAGTGATAGCTATTTATCTACTTGCATGTAGCATGCTTTCGAAGTACTAGATGGGCAAGATCTGAGGCAAGTAACAGGAGCTCACTCCACCATGGAGTGTTAGGACTCCAACATGCCAGAGCAAAGACCATTTCCAGTGTCTTTAAGCCATTGAGCTACTCTGCCTATACAGATTTATCTTTTTTTTTTTAAAGAATACTAGTCCTATATTAAACTGGGAAAGAGATAGATGTCCTATCAGTAATATGTTGCTAGTTCTATCACCATTAGCTTTGTTAGTTTTTCCTTCTGCTGACAAGGTTTTGTGTGGCTATATGTATCTGCTGCTTATATCACTTTTGTTATTTCTGAAAACTCGCAAGCATAACTGGTAACTTATCTGTCAACACTTCAAGGATCAGTACCTTATAACTACTGTCTTCATAATGTTTGCAGTTACTTTGTAATCATCCTTATCGCGTAGACGGAATTTTCAATACTTTGTTTAGTTTGGGGGGCAATAAGTGCCTTGGGGAACATTATGGGAAATCATATTTGCATGATTTTGGAACTCTACTATTTGCAAATCCTATTTGCATGATTTTGGAACTCTACTATGTATGTTTTCCATTGTGGTCCACAGCTGCTTTGGGAACATCCAAGCATAAGGACAGAATTAGACACCTTGGTCCTTTGCTAAACTGCTGTTCAAAGATAGTCAGGCAAATTGTCATTTAGCAGTGGAAATGGAGTTGCATAGAGCAGGGAGCATTGGGAGAAATCAGTCCTGATTCATCTTGCGTGTCTCAGCCACATCTATGGCTCATCAGCTAGAGTTCTTTGGGTTCTATGCCCTGTCAGAAAAGTACTGGATTCATATTCAGAAATAGCCTGACTGAAAGTTATATGCCCAAGGAAGCTACATATCTGTTAGTCTGGGTCTGGGAACATGATGAACTAAATAACCTGTTATTTTGAACATGGGAAGAACAAAGCCAAGGTTATTACACCAGTCACCTCCCTTAATTTTTGACTCTTTAATGATGTCCTCCTTTTTATAGAAGAATCAGAATTGGCAATGAGAGCATCTTAATTTATGCCAGCATACTTTTTTGAAGTTTAATTTCCCCTTCAGGACAGGAGATTAACATAGCTTTAACATAGCCAATTGCTTTTGCTCTTAATATTTGTGTTATCAAAATTGTTGATTCTTCTGCAACCAAGATTGGCGGATTAGAAATTTATGGCATTATTTTGAATGTTGTGATTTAACTCCAACAACTTGAAAAGTTATTTGTGTTGTAACTTTATTAAATTGGTTTGCTTTTGGGAAAGATGTAAAAACTGACACTAGTAGAATCCCTGAATCTTTTGCTGTTGTTCCACAAACACTGCAGAGATATCTACCATTGTACATCATTTCCTGAATATCTGTGTTAGGGTGTTGTTAGTCTGGACTGATATAAATTGTCATTCCGCTGTCTTAATGGCAACATATTTTTCCCTCTTCAATATAGAATTGCTTCATGGAATGGGATGAAAACACACAAGTTGTTTTATTTACCATTGATCAGCAGAGGGCAGAAACTGTGTAGGAATTTTTCTAACACTTCCCTGATTGTAGCATTCTATCATCAGTCACTTATCTTATCTTGATAATGACAGCATCCAGGGTCTGAATTGTAACATCTGCTGTAATATTTCATCTCACTAAAATAATTCATTCCTTGCTAAATTTTTCAATCAAATGGCTGACGGCGATGCTAAGTTTGAATAAATAATGAGAGAACTTTAAGACCCATTAATGCAGCCATTGATCTCTTTCTCCTAGAATTCTGAGAATGATCAGGTGCTTTCAAACGGGGTTCCTGGCACTATCTGTCATTGCTCTTCCTCAGTTAGCTGAAAACTGGATTGCAATAAACTGGATTGCAATTGGCTGTCCAAGCATCAGAGGTCCTGTGCATTTTGAAATCCACACCTTGTTCTGTTCTATACATAAAATAGAGGAATAGAGTTGCCAAGCAGGCAAGCTTTCAGCACTAATTATCACACAAAGTTCTCCTGAAATCTTTAATGTCAGTAATTTCTTAACATTATTGTAATACTGCTCTCTCTTTCACCTTTAATTGTAGTTGCTATTATTGTTTTGTTACAATTCTTCTTATTGCCTACAGAACAGAGCTAGAAAATTGCAAATATTCCTATTTCTGAGTATATAAACTGAACTATAAGTCCTGTGGAGCTCATCTCAGAGCAAGGTCTAATCAAACTTTATTGTAAGTTTACATTAGCAGAATCTTGCAAGTCTGAAAATACATTTCTCTCCCATCACCTTTACAGCCCAACAAACTAGGGAAGCTCCCTTCTAAGGCCTTTGCCATATATTTCTGAGCAGGGCTGAGCTGACTCTTACTTGACCATTTTCCTGGTTGTGACCTTTTTTTCCTGTCTCCTAAGGTCATGCTCAGACGCCTAAAAGTTAAAAAAAAAAAAACCTCAGAAAAATTAGATTTCCAAATGTCAATTTTAAACAGGAATTACTGGACACTCGAAAACAAGTGCTTGAGAATACACAGAAGAATGAAGAATTGAAAGGGGGGCTGGAGGGGGCTAAGGGAGAGATTAAAAATGTTTCTAATGAGGTTGTGGAAATAAATGGGCATGTGACTAGGATAGATATGGAAAGGATGACATACTTTTTGAGATTTCAGAATGTTTCTGAGATGGAGGGTGAATGTCTCCCTGATCTTATGAGTACAATTATTGCAGACTATTTACATAAACCTAAAGATGAGATCAGAGGGGACATTGACCTAGTCTACAGAATAAATTCTGCATATGCCAGGATGAATGAAGTACCCAGAGAGATACATGTAAAATTTGTTAGAAGGTCAACCAGAGAGGAAATCTTGAAGGCGCAAAGAGGGAGTCCTATGATTTACCAACAAAAGGAGGTTACCATCTTGAAGCAGATTCCAAGAAAGATTAGAGAAGCCAGAAGGAAATTTTCCTTCTTGTCTAAAACATTGTTTGATCGTGGGATCTGGTTCAAGTGGGTGATACCCGAAGGGATGCTGGTGTTCTGGGAAGGAGGTAGAGTGAAGATTAAAACAGTTGCTGAGGCGGAAGCCTTTCTTAAAAAACATTCCTCTGTCCTGGGAGAAGATCCAGGGGGGGCAGGGGGAGCCATGGCCCCGCCCGCTGGGGGCCCGGGGGAGAAGATGGAAGATACAATTGCCAAGAGACTTAGATCTAAAAAATAACTTTGCCCTGGTTTTTTTTGAGTAATATTGTATGATATTTGTAATCTGGATTTTTGTAATTGACTGACAGTATATAACTGAAAAATTTAGGAATATGTACTTGCTCCCAGCTTGTAGTGTTATGTGAAATGTTTCTTTTCTTTTTTATAATGTAACTTGAGGTACCGGAGGAGCCGACGACTTTGACGTGACCACTCTCAAAATTTCTATGTATCCCTTACCCTACCCCACAAAAAATGTAAACTCAATAAAACTTTTTCAATATAAAAATTAGATTTCCAAAATCTGCAGGAATGCTTTGTTTGAAATAATTTTCTGTCACTTAAAGAGGAGAATAAAAATAGGGATTTCTATGATGGTCATGGGGAGCTGGATGACCTTGAAGGAGCAGAGAAGGCATAGTGTCAGGGATCAGCAACTTGAAACTGAACACTGGATAAATTCAAGTATAGCTGGAACAATGGACTTGGAAATTAAAGTTAAGATTGTCTGCTATCATAGAGAAGCGGGATGTAAACGAGATTATAAAACTGGAAGAAGTTTTACTGGACTGAGGCTAATTTGAATGTGGATTTGAAAATGACAAATTATAAGAATGATATAGAAAAAGATGTTACACTATCCACTATACAAATGAAACCTGCTGATGTCTTAATAATTAAAAGTGACATACAAATAAGAAACCATAAGAGTGACTTACCGTATTTTTCGGAGTATAAGACACACCTTTTTCCCTCAAAAAAGGGGATGAAAACATGGATGCATCTTATACACTGAATACAGTAATTTTTGTCTCCTGAAACACTGCCCCCTTCACAAAAATGGCTATACATAGCCTTTAGGAGGCTTATAGAGTGCTCTTGGGGGCTGGAGATGGCAGAAATGAGCAAAAAATTGGCTGTTTTTTTGCTCAATTTTGCCCCCTCAGCCCCCAGGAGCACTCTATAAGCCTTCTAAAGGCTATGCATGCATGTTTGTTTGTTTTTTTTACAAAAAATGGGCCCATTTTTGCAAAAAACTAGACCTTTTTTGCTCGTTTTTGGGGCCCCACCCTCCTGGAGCACTCTACAAGCCGTCTAAAGGCTATTCATGCCCTCTTTATTTTGAAAAAAGGGCCAATTTTTGTGGAAAATGGGCCATTTTTGGGAGGTCTGCAGAGTGCAAAAACTTTTTTTTTTAATTTGCCTCTTCAAAATCTTGGTGCATCTTATACTCCAATACGTCTTATACGCCAAAAAATATGGTAGATAATTTTATTATTTGGGATTTACAAAAGAGACTTCTTAAAGTTTCAGAGAATTTTCTGAGAAGAGACAACGAGAAAAGAAAATCAAATTCTGGAGCATAATTTAAAGGGATTAAAGTTAAAATAAAAGGGAAGGAATATAAAGTTGTCTTATTTGACCAACATTAAAATATATGTGTTGTTGTTTCTAATAACCCTTAAATGATTTTTATTGACCAAAACCAAATGATGAGGCTTTAAAGGTTTGGAAAAAGATACTTTTTATTGTATATTTTATTTCATTGTATTGTTTGCACTTGCTGTGACGAAGAGGAAAGTCATTTTATATCCAGCGTTTCTTTTCTTTTTTTTATGATATTCTTTTTTTCTCTGTATTTTCTATTTTTCTTTCTATTTTCTTTTCTGCAGTTTCTATTCCTCTTTTTCCATTTTTGTTAGTTTGTTATACTCTCTTATCTTTTTAATTGCAAGTGTTCTTAAAATAATTATTTTTTAAAAAAAATAGAATAATAAAAATGGCATAGGAGGAGGGTCAAGTAAGCATGCTTTGTTTTCCTTTCCCCTGACCTGTGCAGAATACAAAAGAAGTGCACAATTAAATAGGATTAATTAACTTGGAGGGGGTTACTTATTATATATTCTAGTTATTCCAATAGATGGGAAATTCTCTTTCAAGGCAATTTATCTTTTCACAACTGGCTCCAATTCCACCATCATCCCCAGAACTACCCCCCAAAAAACCAAAACAGGAAGTTTGTTTTGTTTCTGACTTCCTCTGCTGGAGAAATGAATTTGATCTGCCTCTGTAAGTAAAACAGCAACCACAACAAACCACAGCCTGGCTGGATCCCTGCTGATGGGGAGAAGGGGTCTTTTTCTTGTCAACCACTTCAGAAGATGGCTCCTACTGACTTACTGTTAGGCAGCTCTTATCAATTTCATCCCTACTCATTTCCCTTAGCTACTAGACTAGATCACCCAAGGAGCAGTGAAGACTGAAAGACAGCATGGATCTCCATTCAAATTAGGTCAGTGAGTGTCTTTTAGATTGGAATCCAAAGTGATGGGAGAAGGAACACTTAATTATCTGTAAGTCTCTTGACAAAACTAGAAGAAAATCTGAGAGTCAATTTGGGGTAGTAGTTAAAGCATCAGGCTAGAAACTAGGAGGCAGTGAGTTCTAGTCCTGCCTTAGACACAAAGTGACTCTCAGCCTGGGGTGGGGGTGGGGACATTCAGACTTGATTCTCTTTGTTCAAATCTTTTACGCAAAAGGTAAATTTATATTTTGTTCTTATATACATATATTAATTCATATTTATATACGTAATATAACTCAGGGGTCTCCAACCTTTGCAACTTTAAGTCTGAAGGACTTCAGCTCCCAGACTTCTCCAGCCAGCTTTGCTGGCTGGAGAATTCTGGGAGCTGAAGTCCTTCAGACTTGAAGTTGCAAAGGTTGGAGACCCCTGATATAACTGGCTATATTCTCATTGTGATAAAAAGTCTGGAAATTACGTAAACTAGAATTGAAAATGTAGATGAGCAAGCTTACATTATTTAAAAATTTCAGTTAAGCCTTGAACAAAAGCACTGATTTTTTTTTCAGAATTGGACAGATGCTTTTAATTTCCTGAAAGCTAATATATAATAATCTAATAATAATGAGATAATAAACTCATATTTGGGGAAGGTAGAATATCAGTTCTATTAATATCAAATTTTAATCCTTTTCTGAAGGGGGGTCTTGTGCTCTAAAGTATTCATCTAAGAATTTTTTTTATTGTTTTGATATAATTCATCTTTATTTTATTTATGTATGAAATTTATTTACCGCTCATCTCATATCCCATGACTCTGGGTGGCTTGCAACAAAAAACATTATAAACAACATTAAAATAATCAATTGGGGGGGGAAACAGATAAAAACATTAACAGATAAAATCATTAACACAAGATGGCAAAGAGGGAGCCAGACACTTGTGGGATTCAAGTTTTAATTAGACAACCACTCGAATATGAAGCTCCCCCATTGGGTCCCTAAGCCGTCTGGCAGAGCGAAGTCTTAAGGCTCTTACAAAATTTCAAGCGAGTAGGAGCCAATATCATCTCAGGGGGTAAAAATGTTCTTCTGCTTGTAAGTTTATAAGATCACTGTCCCCATAAATCCAACTCTTAATGTCATGTTGGAGATCTGGGAAAAAATATGGGTTAAATTGTGAATGTTAAATTTACACAGTTACAGAATTTAAGGGAGAACTTTTATAAAATGTTTTATAGATGGTATTTAGATCCTAAGAAATTATCATGTATGTATCCTAATGTTCAACCAAAATGTTGGAGGTGTGGGTGTTTAGATGCTACATTTTTTCATATATGGTGGGCTTGTAATAAGGTTAAAAAATATCATGTAGCTTTTAGGTAAGAATGAATAGACTGATAAGGTAATAAGCAAGGGGAACAACATGAAGAAAATGAATAACATATGGGTTGTTTGGAATTATTAGAGTGGCGTATAGTGGAAGTCTGGGGGGTGGGGTGGAACGGGAGGTGGGGGAGGGTTAGGGTGGTTAGGGGAGGGAAATATATTTGTATAAGATTTATATGAATTAGCTTAAAAGATGGGGACAAGGGGGTAATGTTATTTTATGAGAAATCTATATTATGTTGGGTGGGAGGAGAGGGGTACAGTATTTGTATCTGAATTATATTATATGTATGGGGGGGGAAGCGGGGGGGGGAATTTGTTTGTATAAAACTCTTTCAATTAAAAAAAAAAAAGATCACTGTCCCAAGGATCAAAAATAAAACCATTCCCAGCTATGTTACCTTCTCTATATTTTTCTTTCTTTCTTTCTTTCTTTCTTTCTTTCTTTCTTTCTTTCTTTCTTTCTTTCTTTCTTTCTTTCTTTCTTTTTTTTGAGGCATAATTAGAGAGGAAGACAGCTGGAGGTTGGAGCTTCACTTTTCAGCCTGCTCACCTGATAAAGCTTTAAATTGCATAAGCGATATTTGGGCAGGCAAGGACAAATGCCAAGAAAAGCAACTAAAAACGCAATGATCATTTTGATTTGAGACTACAAGGGTAAAGTCTTAACATTTTATAATTTTAACGACTATTTCTAAACCTCTGCATTTATGAGCAGCCATTCTGGAGAATCTGAAAATGTTTCACAGTTCCTAGGAGCTTAATTTCTACTGATGCAAGAATGGATAAGGCAAAGGATCTGCCAAATGTGTGGGATGCATGGGGCAAATAGCCAACAGGTTTCATACATAAGGGTTGCCACATTATTTTCTGTTCTTGTTTCCCTACAGTCTTTATGCTACATACTAGAAGTTTCCATCACAAACATGTGTTACATTAGTCACTAAACTTGTGCAGATTGTCAGGAAGCCTCAGTGTAAACTCTCAAATAATCTGACATTATTGAACATTGCTGTTTAACTTGGTACTGTAATTTCAAATGCTCTTCCAATTACTTTAATCATGGAAGAAAGAATTGGGGGACCTGAGTTAAGTCTAGCAGGAGATGCAGATAGGTTTCTCATTGTAATTCTTTTTTGTTTTGCTTTATTTTCTTATAGCTTCTGATTCTCTTTGGTTCTTGTAAGCCTTGCTGAAATGGCATTCTTGCTTGAGAAAATCTTTCAGTTCTTGTCATCAGCGGACAACTTATCAAGACAAAGACTTGACTGGTTGTGCACAGCTACTTAAACATCAGGTTTTTCCAAATTGGAAAGTAATAGGTACATTATATATAATAGTTCCACTCCCCCCCCACCAAAATAATAGTGGATAAGTCATTCTGTTATTTCTGTTGCTGTCCAGAAAGGATGATAGGCTAGGGAGAGATGAAGGAAAGAACAGTAACTTTATTGCATTTAAATCTTACAGCCTATCTGCCTTGAATATATAGGCTTGACTCAAACTGTGTACTCAACCAAAACCAAGCAAAACATGTAAATCATTCAGCATGATGTGAGAAGGAACATTTCTAGTTCCTCATAATATAGTGAATTCTTATTGGCTATAAGAGTTTGCTTTAAGTCAACCAGTTAGTTTTCAAAATATCACAGGAGGTTTTGTATTCTAACTGTTATGATTTAACATGAGTCATTTTTTGAAATGCATTTGTTGTATGCATACATCTCCTCCCTCAGAAGAGAAATATCATCTTCTTTGGTATTTCAGACTTTGCCAAGGAAATTCAGCCAAGATCTTTTTAGTATGTACTTCAAAAACCTATGGATCTGAAGAATCAAGACCATCCCAAGTTTCAGATGGCAAATGTAATGAAGAAAGCACAAGTATCCAACGTGTCATGAAGTGTTTAGTTGACAGAGTTAGGAATACAACACCTGCCAAATATTTAATAGAGACTATTGAAGAAAAAAAGGATAGGAAGCATGGTTGAGGAGAACCAGGAAGAAGAAATTAAAGGAAACTAATATAGAAGCAGGAAAAATGAGTGGTTCAAAAAACAATGTTACTTGATCTGATCCAATCAATATTCATTATCCCATTATTATTTTTAAAAAGGAAGCATCTGAGCCAGAAAATATCTTCAGGAATGGGGACCAAGGTGAATCCTGGGGAGAGCTTGGAAATGGATAAGGACCTCAACCAGCCCCAAGTCTCAGTCAGGACTTCCAGAGCAGTGGTGGGTTTCTGCATGCTCACACCTACTCGCGAGAGCCGGTTGGTGAAATTTAGAGAACCGGTGAGAGGGGGTTCCACCAGCGTACCTGGAAGTAAATCTGGCCCGTCGCTGCCAGTGACCCAATGGGATGGGAAGGAAAGGAAAGGAAGGGAAAGAAAGAAAGAAAGAAAGAAAGAAAGAATGAATTTATCATCACAATTCAGTCCAAAATTTTGGTTGCTAAGCAAGAGCATTGTTAAATGAGTTTCACCACATTTTAAAAGGTGGCCACTCCCACCCTGTCACATGACTGCCAAGCCACGCCCACAAAATAGGCCACACCTACAGAGTAGGTTCTAAAAAATTTGAAACCCACCACTGTTCCAGAGCAGCCCCAAGTCTTTGAGAGTAACAGAAACAAAAGAGATTAAATTACAATAGTGCCAGACCACAGGAGAAGGCTCCTTTAGAATAATGGTCTACCTAGGAGTTATTGGTTTTTCTAAGTAAGACAGCAGTCTCAAAGGGGATAAATATTTCATCAGTTGGAAATGATTCAATACTAGAAAAAACAGCTATATGCTGCTGTGATCAGCTGTCAGAACTTTCTTTGCGCCGTAGACTTGAACCAAGATCTCATGGCTTCTTAATGTATTATCATTTGTCAGTTTCATGAGCAGAAAAGTACACTACACTACACAGTTCTGGTTACAATGGATTTTCGTCCATCACAAATACCTCATAATTGAAGGTGGGGAGGATAACAAGTATGTTAGGGACTATCTACATGGGGCTCCCCTTGAGGTGCACCCGGAGACTCCAGCTAGTGCAGAATGTGGCTGCGCGGGGAATTTTGGGAGTCTTTCGGTACTCCCATGTAACACCTCTCCTGCGCGAGCTGCACTGGCTGCCTGTGGTCTTCTGGGTGCGCTTCAAGGTGTTAGTAACCATCTTTAAAACGCTCCATGGCACGGGTCCTGGTTACTTGAGAGACCGCCTCCTGCCACATACCTCCCTTCGACCTGTCCGCTCCCACAGAGTGGGCCTCCTCAGGGTGCAGTCAGCCGGTCAATGCCGGCTGGCGACTCCCAGGGGAAGGGCCTTCTCTGTGGCGGGCCCGGCCCTCTGGAACGAACTGCCCCCCGATATCCGTACCATCATGGACCTACGCCTCTTCCGTCGGATGTTAAAAGCACATTTCTTTCATCTAGCCGGCCTGACATAGACTAAGGGTATAATTTAAAATTTTGATATTTATTGGTTTTAATCTTTTATATTACTTAAATTTTAGCACAGATTTAATAATTTAATTGTCTTTTATATTTTGTATGTGTTGTTGGGTTTTTATCTTTCTGTGCACCTGAGTCCCCCCCAGGGAAAATAGGGCGGTATATAAATCGAATAAAATGAAAACAAAATGAAATGAAATATCTGGCCATCAATTTTTTTCCTCTTCTTATAGAGCACCTGGAAAGTGTGAGGAAAGATAAATTTTCATTCAGATTAGTAACCTGGATTATTAGTGTGTGTGTGTGTGTGTGTGTGTGTGTGTGTGTGTGTGTGTCCTTGTTAGGAGAAGGGCGGGGTATAAATTTGAAAAATAAAAAAATAAAAAATAAAATAAAATAAATACACACCCACCCACCCACCCACCCATACACACACACACACACATTTGAGCATACCAGGATGTTGTGACACAATATATATTCTTACTCCCTGGCTCAGCTGATATAGGAGGAGAACCTGTGGCTTAGTGGCTAATACAACTGCCTGATATGTAATATCAAATCCCAGTAAGGCAGTGTTTCTCAATTATTTTCTGTCAGGCCCCCCCTAGGAAGAAGAAAACATTTCGCGCCCCCCCCCGCGCGACTGTAAATAGTATCATTTGTCTATAAAATTGTTATAAGTACACCTCTGCATAACACTTATTAAGTATAAGAGAATAAAAAAGAAAGAAATTTCTTTCTCTTTCTCTCTCTCTCTCTTTTTCTCTTTTTTCTTTCTCTCTCTTTTTTCTTTCTCTCTCTTTTTTCTCTTTCCTTTCTGTCTCTCTCTTTCTCTCTCTGTCTGTCTTTCTTTCTTTCTCTCTCCCACTTTTTTCTTTCTTTCTTTTTCTTTCTCTCTATCTCTGTCTGTCTCTCCTTCGTCTGCCCATCTATCACTGTGTGTGTGTGTGTGTGTGTGTCTTGCATTCACGCACTTCCTGTGTCTCTCTCTTTCTCTCCCTGTCTCTCTCTGTCTCTCTGTGTGTGTCTGTCACTCTCTGATTCCTCCCCCCCTCCCTGTCTCTCTCTGTGTCTGTGCCTTTCTCTGTCTGTGTGTCGTCGTCCCCGCCCCGCCCCCACTCCCCGCGGAGTCTCCTCAGCCCGGCTCACCCGCCTTAGCCTGCCCCGGCCACCCGTGCTTGATCGCTCGTTCGCTCGCTCCGCTCCTTCCAGGAGCTGAGAAGCCTCCGTGTGTGCGTGCGTGCGTGCGTGTGTGTGAGGAACGGCAGTCCCTGGAAGACGACGAGTGGCCAGCATGCCGGCTGTGGAGGGAGGGAGGAGGAGGGAGAAAGGGAATCGGCAGAGCCGATTTGCCGAGGTCAAACGCGCCCCCCTTTACAGAGCCTCGCGCCCCCCCAGGGGGGCGCGCCCCACTATTTGAGAAACGCTGCAGTAAGGGTATGGCTAGCTGATGAGAGCTAAATAGCTTGAAATAGATTTATACTAGTCTCCCTTTATTTATTTATCAGCACAAAAAACACAACACACACACACACACACACACATATATGTAAACCTGGGATAATGTCATGAAGACCAGAAGACCATGTAATGTATTTATATAATTACATAATGCAACAAAATTTCCATTTAAAACCAGTGGAGGAGAAAGATTGAACTGCAAATTACCTCATATATGTCAATGATATCATTACAAAAATGATGCAGACCACCATGCAAGACAAACAATTAATAAAATTTAACTGCCTCATCTAAAATTAGATGCATGAAAATGTCCATTATTCCAAGGAGAAGTCCAGACACAAATTTCAATCCTTACATTTGAAGCCTGCTAATCTAGAGACCATGATATGGTAGTTTCACTGCGTTAATACAGGTTACGCCAGTGCATGGTGGTCGTGTGTTATCTCAAAGGCACTTTGTTTCTCAGAGGTGGCATGATTCGTATTACTTGAGGAGCAATCATGACATTCTATCTTTGAGGCCTCTGGCATTTCCAGGAGCCTGAAGGCTTTTGTGCATCTTTTGTAAAAAAGCTTTGATGGCATCTTTGTCTGCAGCAAACTGAACCTATGAAAAAATGACGATACTGTAAATGTGCGGCAAGATCAGGAGGTGAACAAGGCCCCAAGGTTTAATGCAATTTTTAGGTGTGTTTTGCAACATCCATTTTCTCACTACCCTCCTCCCTGTTCTTCTATTGACCCCCTTTTGAATGACTGCTGCAACTGCTTCATCCCATTAATTGTTCCGTCACTTTCAAAAATTTTGCACAGCCCAGATATAAAATCAATTGGCAGAAAATGTTTCTTGCATATGGATACTCCAAAACACTTTCAATTGATTTTTTTTTCAAAATGTATAGTTATACTGAACTCTTTTTAATTGTATTATTGATATCCTGCCCTTCATGATAAAGGCCCTTACAAACATTTTGCAGGCAATATAAACAGGTGGAAATAAAAATAGTGTACAATAGTATTTAAAAGCCATACATCTAGGATCCTTCCCACAGGGTAATTGTTTAGTAAAGCTTGTATCAGGTTGCAGAGGGAGGAAAGAGTCAAACTGGGCAAGCGTCTGTGTTGCTTTTCATCTGCCTTCCTTTCTCTCCTTCAATGTTTATCTTGTCTTGAAACTTAATACAGTCCAGTGGTGGGTTTCTGCAGGCTCGCACCTACTCGCAAGAACCGGATGTTGAAATTTAGAGAGCCGGTGAGAGGGGGTTCCAACAGCGGACCCAGAAGTAAGTCTTGCCTGCCGCTGCCGGTAACCCAATGGGAAGGAAAGGAAAGGAAAGCAGAAAGTAAAAAAGGAAAGAAAGAGAGAGAGAGAGAGAGAGAGAGAGAGTGAGAATTTATCATCACAATTGAGCCCAAAATTTTGGTTGCTAAGCAAGAGTGTTGTTAAATGAGTTTCATCACATTTTACAAGTTGGCCACTCTCACCCTGTCACATGACTGCCAAGCCATGCCCACAAAATAGGCCACACCTACAGAGTAGGTTCTAAAAAAAATTGAAACCCACCACTGATTCAGTCTTATAAAAAAGGGAAAAAAACTTTGTGGTCTTGTTCCCTGGAGAAGCTAAAAGAATGGAACAAGCTTCTGGGGTGGCTGAAATCAATCTGGCCCTTTCTCTCTCTCCTCCAAATTATTGGATTCTACCTCTTAGCTTTAAGATCACTAATACATCTTACAAATTAATACAATAATTAATTATAATCAAATAGCTAATGCTATACTATCACACATTCCACAAAAAACCTCCAATGCATTTATTTCAGTGAAAGCAGTCTCTCTCTGAATGTCTATGGAGATTTTTATCCATCCAGATCCTGCTTGTTCCAAAGGTGCTTTTTAAAAAAAGGGACTTCCTTTGTTTTTCCGTGAAGACGTTTCACTTCTCCTCCAAGAATCCCAGTTGCCTTTTAAAAAAGCACCTTTGGGACAACCTTTGTGAACAACAAGCACAAATTATAGAGAGACAAAGCTAATATGCGCATATACCTAGAGAAAGTTTCGATAAAGCATAATAGGCTATATACATACTGTATACATCTATAAGGAACTTGTTTATGAATTGCAAATAATATCCTGTTTACCAATTACGCAGTGGGTTGAATATATGATGAAAACAACCTTTTAAAATTGTTTAATTTGGGGGTGAGGTCTTTTCAATCATAAAGTCATCTTAAAACATTTTTTTTAACTTCTCATTCCTCTCCTTTAAAACCAGGGGCAGAGCTGTATAACTGCCAGCTATGTCTTTTGTCTCTATGGAAGAATTTTTCCCCCCTAGATTTTTTTTAATGGGTATGTATGTTTCTGTGTTATTTGTTTGTTTCTTGCAATAACATGATGCTAATTGTTTCATAGTTCTTTTGTTACTGAAACATTTTTAAGGATGCACATCTTGCCACTCATGCTTAGATGTGAAGACCTTACACTGGGTGCATCTAAGGTGAATGCACCCCATTTTTTCAAACTAAAGGAGCTATATTTAGTACCTGGCAGAGATAGCACAATGCAGGAAATGAAACAGAGCAAGAATAAAGGAGTATAATCAATCAGAATAGAGCTGAAAGTGACCTTGGAGGTCTTGTAGTCCAGCCCCCTACTCAAGCAGGAGATCCTATACTATTTTAGACAAGTGACTGTCCAGTCTCTTCTTAAAAACTGATGAAAGCCACAAATTCTGAAGGCAAGCTTATACTCCTAAATATATTGTAAATCTGCATGTATTATCTTTAAAGGATGTTCATTCATTCATTCATTCATTTCCATATAAGAAGTGCTGTTGAAAGATCTCTGGATCTTTCTTAACTCCAGTTTCTACTTTGGTCAATTATGGAATGAGTTTGCCCCAATCTTGATGCTCTCCAGATATATTAAATTACAGGTCCTAAGATATCTGATCAACATGCCCAATAATCCTGGGGGAAATGATTTGAATCCAACAACATCCTGTTGCAGAGGGGGAAATTGTATGAGGCAGAAAACAGTTTACATGAAGCAACTGCAGAATATGATTTTAAATATGTTATAAATATCAAGTATTCTAATAAATAAATAAATAATTTAATTTATAACCCGCTCTCTCTCCCCGAAGGGACTCGAGGCGGGGCACAGGGAAATTAAAAAAGCATATAAAACTACAGACAATACAATATTAAAAAAGAATTAAACAAAACCCTGCGCTAAAATCCCATGTAAAACTAAAACAAACCCCTAAAAACCCTTAAAAACAATTAAATTATCCCAAGCCGGCCAAGCAAAAGAAGTGTGTTTTTAATTTTTTGACGGAAGGAGCGGAGGTCCGTAGTTGTTCTAATATCGGGGGGAAGGTCGTTCCAGAGGGTCGGGCCCGCCACAGAGAAGGCCCTTCCCCTGGGCGTCGCCCGCTGGCACAGCCTAGTGGACGGCACCCGGAGAAGTCCCTCTCTGTGGGAGCGAATCGGCCGTAGGGATGTATGGGGCAGAATGCGATCCCGCAGATAACTAGGTTCCATGCCATGGAGCGCTTTAAAGATGGTAACCAACACCTTGAAGCGCACCTGAAAGATGACAGGCAGCCAATGCAGCTCGCGCAGGAGCGGTGTTACATGGGAAAACCTAGAGGTTCCCATAATTGCCCGCGCGGCTGCATTCTGGACAAGCTGAAGTCTTCGGGTGCACCTCAAGGGGAGCCCCATGTAGAGAGCATTGCAGTAGTCCAGTCGGGATGTCACGAGAGCATGAGTGACTGTGCAAAGGGCACCCCGGTCCAGTAGGGGACGCAACTGGTGGACCAGGCGAACCTGGTAAAAACCCCTCCTGGCTACGGCTGTCACTTGATCTTCCATGGACAGCCGTGCATCAAGGAGGACGCCCAAGTTGCGTGCCCTATCCACGGGGGCTAGATGTTCGCCCCCTATGGCCAGTGATGGAGTCAACTGGCTGTACCGGGATGCCGGGAACCACAGCCACTCGGTCTTGGACGGGTGGAGTCTGAGTCTGTTCCTTCCCATCCAGGCCTGCACGGCTTCCAGGCACTGGCACATCACCTCTACGGCATCGTTGGGGTGGTTTGGGGTAGATATATACAGCTGCGTGTCGTCAGCGTAGAGGTCGTACTCTACCCCAAAACCATTCTCTCATTCATTTAAAAAACCCCTCAGTAAATCTTGAACTGATCGGAAAATTTTCCAACAAAGTTAACAGGAACGCAAATCAAAATCAGAGGAACATAAGAAAGGTGGATGAAGATTTGGGGATGGCAATATTTGTGGAAGAAAATGCAAAAACGTAGCAACATTCATCTCAATATAGGACAGGGGAATATGCAGTCAGTAATTTAAAAAATAGAATATTGATAAAATTTGCATAGATTTAAAGTACAGCCAGTCAAAAATCCAAAAGGGTAGGACTGTCTCAGGAATATACTGATGCTTGTTCTGAGAATTCATTGAAAAAGTAAACATGATATGAGGAAATAAGAAAATGAGAAGTATAATGGCTGTATTTTGGGGAGGAGAAGGGCATAACCGGAATTTTTAAGCTGATCCCTTTAACTTCATGCTAATGAAGGTAATGAAATGCTGATTTGTATTTCATGCATTTAGGAGTAGTTGTCATTAATCATTACTAATAGCAAAAAAATAGATTTGCTTTATATGCTGAAGTGTTATGTTTTTCAGGTTGCACTAAAAATGTGAACTTTCCACCAGCTTGGAGAATCTGGTCAGTTAGGAAAGCAGTCTTGATGCTTAGAAAAACAGGGTGAAATCATTAAAATGAAATGCAACCATATATGTAAGTGCATACATGTAATGAAGCATAAGTGATGTTTTCACAATGTTGTTAGAACCAATGTGCTTTTTCAACACAACAGCAGTAATATGGGATGAGTGGTGAGAACATTTGATAACAACTTGCAAGTCATATCCTGGGAAGCAGAAAAGGAAGATGCTTTCATGGTGGTTTTGATATTGTAAATTTAGCTTCAAGTTTGAAGTATACGACTAACTTGAAGCTACCCAGTAATTCTTAAAGTATTTCTCCCATTCTGTTGCTGAAATTCTTCTTAACTTTCAAATTCTTCTTAAGTTTCATTATTCTTCCATCTTCCATGTTAAGTTATTTTACTTTCTACTTAAAATGTACTTGATTTCTTTTAAGTACAGTTGAGGATTTTTACTTTGGGCGGCTTTTGAATGAGGGGCTTTGGAACTAAAAAGAAGAGTCCCACTCTCATTAAAAAAGAGAGCAGAAAAACAATTTTGGGGATATACAGTATGTAGCATTTCAATTATGCTTTTTACAAACCATGTTCTCCATGGAGATCATGAAACCAAGTATCCTAAATTTAATGGAAATTGTATCTCCCAGATAGTCTACGAATGAGATTGGTTTTTTTAAAGACGACCCATACCACATTATTTCAGGTGATTATGTTTCCACAGGGCCATCTTTCTACCTGTGCAGCCACTTTCTGACACAAAGTTCTGTTGCCCTGGAGCTGGGTCTCCATGGTTACGTTTGCTTTTCAGACACTCAATGGAAAATTCTGGTGTGGAGAGACTCATGCTGAAATACTGATTCCATCTAAGTGTCTGCAACACAGAGTGAATTTTAATGCTATTTTACTTGCCTATTGGCTAAAATATATGTCAGTTCTCTTACTAAACTTTAATAAGGATCTTAAAATAATTCCTATTGTCACATTTCTATGAATTGACTACATTTAAGCCTAACTGAGTATTTAAAGAAATATCCAGGTAAAACAACCATTCATCCATTTAGTAACATGCAATGATTTTTAAAGAAATTAGGTGGGGGGAGAGACACGACCAGAAACAGGAAGTGCTTTGTAGTAATTCAGAAAGAGAGAGAGAGAATTAGTGAGTCACAGCACAATAATATTGTGATACATAGAACAGAAACCTCTGGGACCTACCAACAAATATGGTAATTATCACAAGTTGTGGTTCTGGCTGCCAGCTTGGACCAGTTTCAAAAAAGGATTGGACTAATTTGTGGAAGTCATGGGGATCAATAGCTATTAGCCTTGATTGTTCTGGGGCTACTCTAGAAGGCTGTCTGGCGACAGACTAGTTGTGCTTCCTTGTTCAGTTGGTTGCTCACTGGAGGAACAGATTGGTGGATTAGATGGGACAGAGATCCAGTCCAGAAGGGCATCACCTATGTGCTTATGTTCTTAATAAATCAGAAAACGGTTTTATTCACAGTGGAGAGGAGGTATAAAAACAGTTTTTGTACTTCTTTGAACTCTGAGGTTCCCTCAAATAGTGCTGATGCCTGTCACTTGCAAAAATGGTATTATTTTAGTTGCATAAATTGTCAGCACACGTACTCAAGCATTGGGAATCGAAGGAGTTAATCAGGGAGGGAGGAAGTGAGGGGGAGAGAGAGATGGGAGTTATTTCCAAACATTTTTGGAGGTGCCTTATTTTTTCCCCCAAGCCCATTGGTTTTCTTATTTATTTATTTTATTTTATTTTATCAAATTTATACCCCGCCCTTCTCCTTGTTAGGACCCAGGGCGGCGCACAGGCATCATTAAAAACCATTACAAAAACAATACAAACTCTTAAAAGCATATTAAATTAACCTAAAACCCGTGCTAAAACCCTTTAAAACCCTAAAAATTTAAAATTTATAAATATAGTCAGAAATGGGGGGCTAAGCTGGCTTGTTGGAATAAGTACGTCTTCAAGCGTTGGCGGAAGAGGCGGAGGTCCGAGATGGTACGAAGGTCGGGGGGTAGGTCGTTCCAGAGGGCCGGGCCTGCCACGGAGAAGGCCCTTCCCCTGGGTGTCGCCAACCGGTATTGCCCGGCCGACGGCACCCTGAGAAGGCCCTCTCTGTGGGAGCGGATCGGACGAAGGGATGTATGGGGCAGAGGGCGGTCTCGTATATAGCTAGGTCCCGAGCCATGGAGCGATTTGAAGATGGTCGTCAACACCTTGAAGCGCACTCGAAAGGCCACAGGCAGCCAGTGCAGCTTGCGCAGGAGAGGTGTTATGTTGGCATGCCTTGAGGCACCCATAATCACCCGCGCGGCTGCGTTCTGGACTAGCTGTAGCTTTCGAGTGCACCTCAAGGGGAGCCCCATGTAGAGAGCGTTACAGTAATCCAGCCGAGAAGTCACAAGCGCTTGAGTGACTGTGCGAAGGTCCCCCCGGTCCAGTAAGGGGCGCAACTGGCGTATCAGGCGAACCTGATAGAACGCCCTCCTGGCCACGGCCGCCACATGGTCCTCCATGGACAGCCGGGAATCCAGGAGGACGCCCAAGTTGCGCGCCCTCTCCACGGGGGCTAGTTGTTCGCCCCCAATGGCCAGTGTTGGACTTATCTGGCTGAACCGGGGAGCCGGAAACCACAGCCACTCAGTCTTGGACGGGTTGAGCTTGAGTTTGTTACTACCCATCCAGATCCGTAAAGCCTCCAAACACCGGTACAGCACCTCGACGGCATCGTTGGGGTGGTTTGGGGTGGATATGTACAACTGAGTGTCGTCAGCGTACAGATGGTATTCCACCCCAAAGCCACGGATGATCTTGCCCAGCGGCTTCATATAGGTGTTGAACAGAAGGGGAGAGAGGACCGACCCCTGAGGAACCCCACATGTGAGGGGCCTCGGGGACGACCTCTGCCCTCCTGCCAACACCCATTGCGACCGACCAGAGAGGTAGGACGAGAACCACCGTAAAACGGTGCCTCTCAGCCCCAACCCCCCCAATCGGTGCAATAAGATACCATGGTCGATGGTATCAAAAGCCGCTGAGAGGTCTAATAGGACTAGGATAGAGGAACACCCTCTATCCCGCGCCCTCCAGAGATCATCAACCAACGCGACCAATGCCGTCTCAGTGCTGTGTCCGGGTCGGAAGCCGGACTGGTGCGGGTCTAGATAATCAACTTCCTCCAGGTGTCGAAGGAACTGTTGGGCCACCACACTCTCAACAACCTTCACTAAAAAGTGAAGGTTGGAGATGGGACGATAGTTCTCTAATAGAGCCGGGTCCAGGAATGGCTTCTTGAGGAGGGGCCTCACCACCGCCTCTTTCAAGACGGTAGGCAAGTACCCCTCACTCAGAGATGAATTCACAATGCCCTGGAGCCAGCTTCGCGTCACCTCCCAGGATGCCAGTACAAGCCAAGAGGGGCACGGGTCCAATAAACATGTGGTGGCTCTAAGGTTCCTCCGCAACCTGTCCATATCCTAGGTAGTAACAAAATCAAACTCCTCCCATGATGTTATCTCAAGACCAGCACCGGACAAACCGACTGGATCACTTTCAGTGGAGGGCAGCTCGTTCCGAATCTGAGTGATTTTGTCCTGCAGAAACTCTCCAAATTCCTCTGCTCGACCCTGCAAAGGGGCTTCCCGCGGCCTCAGATGAAGGAGGGAGCGGGTCACTCCAAACAGGGCGGCAGGGCGGTTTTCTGCGGACGCGATAAGCGTGGCACAATACTCACGTTTGGCCACCCTTAACGCCACTAAGTAAGTCCTAATATGGTCTCTCACTAGTGTTCGGTCAGTTTCGGATCGAGAAGATCTCCACCTACTCTCTAGGCATCTCTTGCGGCGTTTCATCTCCCGAAGCTCCTCGGTAAACCAAGGGGCCTGGGTGACTCGACGCCGCATGAGAGGCCGCAAGGGCGTGACCCGGTCCAAGGCCCCCATGGCCGCACTATACCATGCGGCCACTAGGTCCTCAGTCGAGTCACGGGGCAGGGACACAGGTATTGGCCCAAGCTCCCTCTGGAACCTTTCAGGGTCCATCAGGCGCCTGGGGCGGAACCAACTTGATGTTTCCGGTTCCGCCTCCCCGCGGTGGGGTGTGACGGTTGGAAAGTCCATCCGAAGAAGAGAGTGGTCTGTCCATGACAAGGGTGAGATGACTAAATCCCCTGTTCCGAGATCACTTCTCCACTGTCCAGAGACAAAAATCAGATCCAGCGTGTGTCCCCCCTCGTGAGTGGGGCCCTGAACTACTTGGGTCAGGTCCATGGCCGTCATGGAAGCCATGAACTCCCGAGCCGCCTCGGATGTTTCGCCCGCCGACGGCAGGTTAAAGTCCCCGATGACTACCAGTCTGGGGGTTTCTACCGCCATCGCGGCGATCACCTCGAGTAGCTCGGGCAGGGCTGCTCGGGCAGGGCTGCTGTTACATCAGCAAGCCCAACTGCCTCCCTAGGCCCCACTTCACGAAGAGGGACTCACAGCCGGTCGTCTGAGGCACGGTGGTCTCCTTCGGCTCCAGACTTTCCTTAACAATAACCGCCACCCCCCCCCCACCCCTGCCTAGGGCCCTAGGCTGATGAAATGCCCGGTAGCCTGGTGGGCACATTTCCACGAGGGGTAAACCCCCCTCGGGGCCCAACCAGGTTTCCGTGATTCCCACCAGGTCCGGGTCCCCCTCTGACTCAAGGTCATTTATGAGGGGGGCTTTGTTCACCACGGACCTGGCGTTGCAGAACATCAGCCTAGGACCCCGGCTCTGTGATCCCTGACCGCCTAGCCCACAAGTGGAGCACAGGGGGTTGGGGCAAGCGATTGCCCGTAACCAGCGACCACGAGCCCCTAACCCACGATGGACATCCTGTCTCCCACCGCCCCTGCCCCTCCCCACGACCAACCGAATGGGACGGCCCTCAATAGAGACGACCCCTGGTCCCCCCTCCCTAGAGGACCCCTCCTTTATCCTACTTCGGCCAGCCGGCCCTATATCTTGACCCCCCTCTGACTGAATAAACCCTCCCCCCACCCCAGAACCCCTTAAAAACCGAATTAAAAAACTCCCTAAAAAACCCCTCAGTTTCCTTTTCCGCCACCTCTCAAGATTAAGATTAAGAAATCCGTCATTTTAACTTGTAGGACAGAAGCATTAATGGCATAACTGGCAACTGAACAAAATAGGTTTATATGTGCTGGTTACCTTGTTTTATTTCTAGGACTTTCATTGTCATAACAGATTCTATTGGGAGCAATGTGGCTTATGCCCAACTAACTGTAACTGGAGGGCAGCCGATCATCATTTTGACCAATCTCACATAGTTGTGTGTAGCAATCATTCCAATTATTATCTGGTTTCTGTCTTCGTGAGGTTTCCATCTGGTTTCCATCTTCCATCAGGTTCTGGTTTCTACCTTCATATACTCAGGAGCACGCACAAAATATAGAAAATGATATCTGGGTTTCTTAAAGGAGGTAAACAGTGATTGTTGGAAAAGTAAGGCTGTTAAACCTGATGGCTTGCAGAAATTTATCTGATTTTATAGTCATGGGATTACATATCTATTGAGCAGGTATAAATTCAAATGTTCATCATGACTTCCTCAAGGAGTCTTATTAGAATTTTTGGTTGGGAGTTGGGAGATATGGTGGGCTGGTACTTTCCAAAGAAATAGAAAGACATCACAGCTGAGAACAATAGCTGGAAGGAAGAGTCCCTTCGGGGAGAGAGAGCAGGTTATAAATTAAATTATTTATTTATTTATTTATTTAAGATTCTGGAAGCAATAATCTCTCTGGATAAAAGAGAGATTGTGAGGTAATCCATGTGCAATCTGGATATCAATTTTCCTGAAAATTCCCTGAATGTTTTTGTAGCCGAATTAAGAATTGAGTTGCCAGTAGTCCACGATCCTATCTACACTCACAACTGTGGCACAGTCTTCATAGACATTAAGTTCCGCCTTTCTTATTTCTTAGTCACTTTGGAAAATTATTTATTTATTTGTTCAATTCATTCATTCATTCATTCATTCATTCATTCATTCATTCATTCATTCATTCATTCATTCATTATTTCTATAGCATTCAACTCCCTTACAAAGTGACCCTGGGTGACTGACAATTTGTAAAAACAAGTAAAAAATGGTCAACAGATTAAAATAAGACAACATTACAATATCATTAAAAACTGTGCTAAAACCAATTAATCTATAAATATAGAAATATTTCTTCTGTGGCAAAGGTAAGATTTATTTGAAACAAAACTTCTTTGGGGATTAAAAAAAAAGAAAAACAGACTTTAAGGATTGAAAGATCTAAGAATTTTCAGCAGAAAGCTCAACAAAGAGAAGATTTAAGAAAGCTTTAAAGTAGATAAAGGGTCAGTCCGGGTGAAAAACATGGTGCGCGTTGAGGCTTCATTAGACTGAAACTCTTAAAGCCGCAGAAGATTAAAAAAGAAGGCGGCTTGCTTTTTCCTTTGCTTGTTTGAAATACTTTCACTTTTGGATTACAATATACAATGAGATCTCTGAGAAATATAGCAAGAGAAGGCAGAACAGGGTCGCTAGAGCAATTGGCAGTAATAGTTACATTAGTTTTGCTTCAGAAATGGGAAGCTTTTGAAAAAGAATGGATGGAAGCTTTATAAAGTTGCGAGAGGAGATGAAAGAAGATATTTAAAAGATGGAGTGTTGTATGAAGCAAGTATCAGCAGAGGTAAAAGAAATGACGAAGTAGAAACTTTATACAGTAACTTACGGATAGAGAAATGGAAACAGAATTAGATAATCTGGGTTTATTGAAACTGAAAAATAAATAATTTTGTTTGAGATTCCGAGTTGTTTCAGAGGTTTTAAATGAAGATATTAGAGGACAGTTTATTAAAATATTGGCTAATTTTCTGGACTGGGAAAAAGAAGATGAGATTTAAAAAAATCTATAGATAAAGTCTATAGCAGATAAAAGTCTAACCTTTTCTGGACTGAGTGCCCAAAGCATGCATAAATGCATGTGCATACCTGAACTCCCCCAAAGGCAATGCATGTGCAGGACCAATGCATGCATCCTGCCCCCACACATGCACATGTGGCCTTCTGTATGCGCCCCACCCCTGTGCATGCTCCCCATGTGGGCGTCCCCTACATGCCCCCTGTCCCCTGCGCATGTGCAGCAGAGACCCAAAGACCAGCTGGCCGGCGGGAGGCACATTTGAATGTGCAACAGAACTGAACTGGGGTGACGGCTTGTGTGCCATCAGAGAGGATGCTATGTGCCACCTCTGGTACACGCGCCATAGGTTTGCCATCATGGGTCTACAGAATAAATTCTAGATATGCCAGAAAAAGAAATGTCCCAAGGGATAATTTGGTTCATTTTTTGGTTGGAAAAGAGACTAAGTATCAAGTCCTGCAGCAGCATTTTAATAAAAGATTGAAAATGGATAATACAGATGAAATTATTTTGAGATTCCTATTAGAATTCTATTTAAGAAAGACAAATATTTTTCTTGGCTGATAAATAAATTTTAAAAAGATTCCATTTTGATTTGAAATGGGAATTGGAAGATGTGGTTGTTTCTCTTACTTTTACATGGCATAGATTCAGACTGAATTCTGTTCAGAGGGCAAGGGGATTTCTAGAAAGATTTAAAGGAAAATCGGAGGGGGTGCAAATGCAACTCTCAGAGGATATTACAGAAACATCACAGCAGATGCAACACGAAAAAGCGGATACTGAATTAAATGCTACAGGTATTGACTTATCTAAATTTTTAGCCCGCGTGTCAGGTCTGCCTCTAACGATAACCAAGAAAGAATCCACTCAACTCCATTTGTAAGAATTAAGAGTACTTTTACTGGTTATGAAAAGACAGCAGCGAGATAAAGCAAGGTCTGAGATCCAAGCGCGTGAAATCATACATATCAATATATGTCCAACCCCTTTTCCCCAACAACCCCCACCCCATTGTCCAATGCGCGATCCCCTTAGGCGTCATGTGGGTTGCATCTTCAGGAGCATCATCAGGATGGCTTGCAAGACCATTGACCTTGGCCACTGCATGCCCCCAGCCAGTGGTATGAGAAGTAGATGGTGAGAACACACCTCCTTCTCCAAATCTCCCTCCTGCACCATACAATCCCATTCCCAATTACCAAAGCCCCTCCCTCCCAGTTTCAATGGCAGCCAAAGCAAGCAACAAAGCGCAGGCTGAATTATGTTGAGGGGCGGGGTTCTACCAGTCCAAACAGTTCAGATGAAATGGTAACTCTGACGATCAGCTGGGCCCGCCCACCAGCCCCCTGCTCTATTTTGTCCTTTATTTCCTGCATTCTAGTTCATCTCAATTGCACGGCACAGCTGATTCCCCCACCCTCAGCTGTTTTACTTACCGGTGCTGACTTGGAAGGTAAGCAGCTGAGCTTCTAAATGCTCCATTTTCAGCGCTGCGTGCGCCGCAAACCACACATGCACACAAAGTGTGTGCTCACCAAACCAGTTGTCAAACCGGCAGCATCCCACCACTGATTATGTTTAACATGGAATATAAATGAAGCAAATGTTCCTCAAAGGAGAAAATAAATGTCTTTATTTGAAGAAATTAGAACAAGATATTATTTGCCTACAAGAAAATCATATCAGAAAAAAAGATATAAAATATTTGTTTTACAAAGCTTTAGGTGAAGAATTTATTTCGATAGGTACAAAAAAGAGAAATGGAGTTGTGGTGTATATTAATCCTCAACTTTGCCTGATGAATATTTATTTATTTATTTATTTTATTAAATTTATACCCCGCCCTTCTCCTTGTTAGGACCCAGGGCGGCGCACAGGCATTATTAAAACCACAAAAATACAATAAATATCAATTTAAAATATATTAAATTAGATTAACCCGTGCTAAAACCCATGATTAAAAACCTTCCCAAATTATATTTTTATTTTTTATTTTTTTTTAAAGTCAGGAACAGGGGGCTATCCTAGGCCGGCTTGTTGAAATAAATACGTCTTAAGACGTTGGCGGAAGAGACGGAGGTCTGAGATAGTGCGAAGGTCGGGGGGTAGGTCGTTCCAGAGGGCCGGGCCCGCCACAGAGAAGGCCCTTCCCCTGGGTGTCGCCAACCGGCATTGCCCCGTCGACGGCACCCGGAGAAGGCCCTCTCTGTGGGAGCGGATCGGACGAAGGGATGTATGGGGCAGGAGGCGGTCTCGTATATAGCTAGGCCCCGAGCCATGGAGCGATTTAAAGATGGTTGTCAACACCTTGAAGCGCACTCGAAAGGCCACAGGCAGCCAGTGCAACTCGCGCAGGAGAGGTGTTACGTGGGTTTGCCTTGAGGCACCCATAATCACCCGCGCGGCCGCATTCTGTACTAACTGTAGCTTTCGAGTGCACCTCAAGGGGAGCCCCATGTAGAGAGCGTTGCAGTAATCCAGCCGGGATGTCACAAGCGCTTGAGTGACTGTGCGAAGGGCTCCCCGGTCCAGTAAGGGGCGCAACTGGCGTATCAGGCGTACCTGATAGAACGCCCCCCTGGCCACGGCCGCCACATGGTCCTCCATGGACAGCCGGGAATCCAGGAGGACACCCAAGTTGCGCACCCTCTCCACGGGGGCCAGTTGTTCGCCCCCAATGGCCAGTGTTGGACTTAACTGGCTGAACCGGGGTGCCGGAAACCACAGCCACTCGGTCTTGGACGGGTTGAGTTTGAGTTTGTTACTACCCATCCAGATCCGTACGGCCTCTAGGCACCGGGACAGCACTTCGACGGCATCGTTGGGGTGGTTTGGGGTGGATATGTACAACTGAGTGTCATCAGCGTACAGATGGTATTCCACCCCAAAACCACGGATGATCTCGCCCAGCGGCTTCATATAGGTGTTGAACAGAAGGGGAGAGAGGACCGACCCCTGAGGGACCCCACATATGAGGGGCCTCGGGGACGACCTCTGCCCTCCTGCCAACACCCATTGCGACCGACCAGAGAGGTAGGATGAGAACCACCGTAGAACGGTGCCTCCCAACCCCAACCCGCTTTTTCGTGTTGCATCTGCTGTGATGTTTCTGTAATATCCTCTGAGAGTTGCATTTGCACCCCCTCCGATTTTCCTTTAAATCTTTCTAGGACTAGGATAGAGGAACACCCTCTATCCCGCGCCCTCCAGAGATCATCAACCAACGCGACCAATGCCGTCTCAGTGCTGTGTCCGGGTCGGAAGCCGGACTGGCGCGGGTCTAGATAATCAACTTCCTCCAGATGTCGGGGAAACTGTTGAGCCACCACACTCTCAACAACCTTCACTAAAAAGTGAAGGTTGGAGACGGGACGATAGCTCTCTAATAAAGCCGGGTCCAGGGATGGCTTCTTGAGGAGGGGCCTCACCACCGCCTCTTTCAAAACGGTGGGCAAGTACCCCTCACTCAGAGATGAATTCACAATGCCCTGGAGCCAGCCTCGTGTCACCTCCCAGGATGCCAGTACAAGCCAGGAGGGGCACGGGTCCAATAAACATGTGGTGGCTCTAAGGTTCCTCCGCAACCTGTCCATATCCTCGGTAGTAACAAAGTCGAACTCCTCCCAAGGTGTTATCTCAAGACCAGCACCGGACGCCCCGACTGGGCCACTAGTGGAGGGCAACTCGTTCCGAATCTGAGTGATTTTGTCCTGCAGAAATACTCCAAATTCCTCTGCTCGACCCTGCAGAGGGGCTTCCCGCGGCCTCAAATGAAGGAGGGAGCGGGTCACCCCAAACAGGGCGGCAGGGCGGTTTTCCGCGGACGCGATAAGGGTGGCACAATACTCACGTTTGGCCACTCTTAGCGCCACTAAGTAAGTCCTAATATGGTCTCTCACTAGTGTTCGGTCAGCTTCGGATCGAGAAGATCTCCACCTACTCTCTAGGCATCTCTTGCGGCGTTTCATCTCCCGAAGCTCCTCGGTAAACCAAGGAGCCTGGGTGACTCGACGCCGCATGAGAGGCCGCAAGGGCGCGACTCGGTCCAAGGCCCCCGTGGCCGCACTATACCACGCGGCCACTAGGTCCTCAGTCGAGCCGCGGGGCAGGGATACAGGTACTGGCCCAAGCTCCCTCTGGAACCTTTCCGGGTCCATCAGGCGCCTGGGGCGGAACCAACTTGGTGTTTCCGGTTCCGCCTCCCCGCGGTGAGGTGTGACGTTTGGAAAGTCTATCCGAAGGAGAGAGTGATCTGTCCATGACAAGGGTAAGATGACTAAATCCCCTGTTCCGAGATCACTAATCCAGTGTCCAGAGACAAAAATCAGATCCAGCGTGTGTCCTCCCTCGTGAGTGGGGCCCTGAACTACTTGGGTCAGGTCCATGGCCGTCATGGAAGCCATGAACTCCCGAGCTACCTCGGATGTTTCGCCCGCCGATGGCAGGTTGAAGTCCCCCATGACTATAAGTCTGGGGGTCTCCACCGCCATCGCGGCGATCACCTCGAGCAGCTCGGGCAGGGCTGCTGTTACATAGCGGGGAGCCAGGTATACAAGCAGCAAGCCCAACTGCCTCCCTAGGCCCCATTTCACGAAGAGGGACTCACAGCCGGTCGTCTGAGGCACAGTGGTCTCCTTCGGCTCCAGACTTTCCTTAACAATAACCGCCACCCCCCCACCCCTGCCTAGGGCCCTAGGCCGATGAAATGCACGGTAGCCTGGTGGGCACATTTCCACGAGGGGTAAACCCCCCTCGGGGCCCAACCAGGTTTCCGTAATTCCCACCAGGTCCGGGTCCCCCTCTGACACAAGGTCATTTATGAGGGGGGCTTTGTTCACCACGGACCTGGCGTTGCAGGACATCAGCCTGGGCCCCCGGCTCTGTAATCCCTGACCGCCTAGCCCACGAGTGGAGTACAGGGGGTTGGGGCAAGCGACCGCTCGTAACCAGCGACCACGAGCCTCCAACCCACGATGGACATCCTGCCTCCCACCGCCCCTGCCCCTCCCCAAGACCAATCGAATGGGACGGCCCTCAACAGAGACAACCCCCAATCCCCCCTCCCTAATGGACCCCTCCTTTATCCTACTTCCGCCAGCCGGCCCTATATCTTGACCCCCCCCTGACTGAATGAGCCCTCCCCCCGCCCCAGAACCCCTTAAAAGCCGAATTAAAAATTTGTTTAAAAACCCCCTAAGTTTGCGCTGCGCCCACCTCTCTGGATCAATCCATCCTCGAGGTGGGCCCGTGTTAGACCCGGGGGCCAGGCCTGCGAGAGGGGAGACTCCCGCAGGCAAAGAAGGTCTAACCTTGAATACGCTAGCATTCCCAGGCCACACTGGCTATAAAAGGAGGAACGCTAAAGATGGTAAACATGCTTAAGATGGTAAAATGCATAAAATTATACAACAGCAAGCCCGACTAAAGTGGCGACAGTGCAGATCGAAAATATATACAGGACGGACGGGTAGGAAAGATATTTAAAAACACATGGGATGGAGAGATCTTTTCCAGGGGGAAGGGAGGGGGGGCATAAAGATGAATCCTAGTACGCATAGATGGTAAAAGTTAGTGGATTTGTGCCTAGTTGTTCATAAGGAGGGAGAATGGTCCAAAAGCCCTCCATGAGTCCATATCTCTGTCTCTGGCACACCACTCCAGGCTCCTCTCCAGCTGTCGGCTTGGTTCCACTCCGGCCCGTGCCGAGACAAACGCCGGTGCCGGGGCCATTTCAGGCCGCCCAACCGCTCCCCGCCACTCAACAGAGATCTTCTACCGGGCTGCGCGGCCGCGCCAGGGCCACGATGGGACCGCGCCAACGCCGGGCCGTTCCAGGCCTCCTCGCTGCTCGCCATCGCTCACCGCAGCCTCTCCGCCGCAGATCTTCAGCCGCTCACCGCAGCCGCGCCGGGGCAACGCCACCGCCAACGTTCCAGGCCGATTCCGAGTCGCTCTGCCACTCGCCACTCGTCCGGCCGTTCCAAGCCTCCCCTGCCGCTTACCGCCACTTGCCGCGACCCCCCATGGCCTCAGGTCTTCCGTCGCTCACCGCAGTCTCTCCACTGGACTGCAGGGCGAGCTACGAGGCCGCTTCAGGGCCGCTTCAGGGCCATGCTCCAAGGGCCGCGCTCCAAAGCCACGCCAGCCGCTTCAGGCCGCTCAGGCCGCTTCAGGCCGCTCCGCTCCACGCCGCTCGCCCAAACTCGCCAAGCTCTCCCACCTCCGCCGTCACACCCTCCAACATCAAACTCACCCGATGTGACGGCGGGCTGTCTCACTTGCTGGGCCGACCCTCAAAGCTGGTCACAGAGGGTCGGCAGCGTCCTCCCAGGCCATCCAAAGCCTACCGGGAGCTCCCGCATTCAAAAGCCAGCGCCATTCCTCGCGCACGCGCAAAACAAACTCCAGCGCCATTCCTCGCGCACGCGCAAAACAAACAATATCTATACCTGGAGGAAATTGATTATCTAGACCCACGCCAGTCCAGCTTCCGACCCGGTCACAGTACCGAGATGGCATTGGTCGCGTTGGTGGATGATCTCTGGAGGGCACGGGATAGGGGATGTTCCTCTATCCTAGTCCTATTAGACCTCTCAGCAGCTTTTGATACCATCGAACATGGTATCCTATTGCACCGACTGGGGGGGTTGGGGGTGAGAGGCACCGTATTATGGTGGTTCTCGTCCTACCTCTCTGGTCGGTCGCAATGTGTGTTGGCAGCGGGGCAGAGGTTGGCCTCGAGGCCCCTCTTATGTGGGGTTCCTCAGGGGTCGGTCCTCTTGCCTCTCCTGTTCAACACTTATATGAAGCCGCTGGGCGAGATCATCCGTGCTTTTGGGGTGGGATACCACCTGTACGCTGATGATACTCAGTTGTACATATCCACCCCAGACTACCCCAACAATGCTATCCCGGTATTTGGTGCTATCCCGGTATTTGGAGGCCGTACGGGTTTGGATGGGTAGTAACAAACTCAAGCTCAACCCGTCCAAGACTGAGTGGCTGTGGTTTCTGGCACCCCGGTTCAGCCAGGTAACTCCAACACTGGCCATTGGGGGCGAAATATTGGCTCCCATTGAGAGGGCGCGCAATTTGGGTGTTCTCCTGGATTCCCGGCTGTCCATGGAGGACCATGTGACGGCCGTGGCCAGGGGGGCGTTCTATCAGGTACGCTTGATACGCCAATTGCGCTCCTTACTATACCGGGCTGCCCTCCGCACTGTCACTCAAGCACTCGTGACGTCCCGGCTTGACTACTGTAACACTATCTACATGGGGCTCCCCTTGAGGTGCACTCGAAGGTTACAGTTAGTCCAGAATGCGGCCGCACGGGTGATCATGGAAGCCTCTAGGCATTCCCACATAACACGTCTCCTGCGCGAGCTACACTGGCTACCTGTGGCCTTTCGGGTGCGCTTCAAGTTGTTGACGACCATCTTCAAAGCGCTCCATGGCTCGGGGCCTAGTTATATGCGAGACCATCTTCTGCCCCATACATCCCTTCGACCGATCCGCTCCCACAGAGAGGGCCTTCTCAGGGTGCCGTCGGCCGGGCAATGCCGGTTGGCGACACCCAGGGGAAGGGCCTTCTCTGTGGCGGGTCCTACCCTCTGGAACGACCTGTCCCCTGAACTGCGCACCATCTCAGACCTCCGCCTCTTCCGCCAGCGTCATAAAACGCACCTTTTCCAACAAGCCAGCCTAGCATAACCTCTCCCGTTCTTGACTGTTTTTAGATAGATTTTAATTAGGGGGATTTTATACTATTTTAGCACAGGGCACGGGTTTAATAGTTTTTTAAAAATTTGTATTTTTGTATATCTGTATTGTTTTTAAATTTCCTGTGCGCCGCCCTGGGTCCTTTTTTAGGAGAAGGTGCGGGGTATAAATTTGAATAAATTAAATTAAAAATTATACCTACATTTGTTGGGGTAGAAATTAATCTTCGTGGCATTAACACTATGGTGTTGGGAATCTAGGTCCCAAATGAGGATAATAAAGTGATGTTTTACAAAGAACTAATGGAGAGATCAAGACTTTTCTTATGAAAGTTGGATATATTTAAATTTATATGGCAGAGGGGTGGGGGGGAACCACAAGGTAAATCTAAGGTATTACAAGAAATAAAGGAAAGATGAGGAGTATTGAGTCTCTCTTGATTTGAAACAATGCTCTGCTGTCTGTTGCTTAGCTTGGATGAAAGAGTGGATGTTGCTGAGAAACAGAAGGCTATTAGAAGGACAAGTTTCAGATCTGAGTGGCAGGGATATTTATAGAACTGTGAAGCTGAGGTTAAACTTTAAAAACCATTATGTGATGTGCTATTTGGAGAATATGGAATAAATACAAATCTAGGTTGTGTCCAAAACCTTTGTGGCTCTGGTTCTATATATTCTAGACTTAAGGAATCATTTTTAATAAAATGATGTACTGCTGGTGCATGACAACAGATAAATTATATAGAATGTATAAAGGTAATTTGAATCTATTCTGGAAGGATTCCATTCCAATGAAATCCTTCCATTCCCCACCATCCAGTCAGAGCTGAAATAAGCTCCTTGGATGATAAGTGAAACATCTTCAGAGAAAAACAAGAAAGTCTAGTTGCCTCTTGAAAAAGCACCTTTGGGAGAAAAAAGTGTTTTTGTACACGTAGAGTCAGAGATAATTATGTAATTGTATTTGCTGCAAAAGAAATTGGATTTTTTCTTTTTGCACCTTTGTCCATTCATTTCTTTCTCCTTTTTCCTTTCATTTCTTTTAATCTGTATTAGTTTTTAATTTTTTTTTGGAAACTTTTAATAACATTTATACAAAAAAGTTTTTGTAGACTCTCTGGGAATTTGTTTATAGAAAATATAGCTTTTAATGGGATCTAGGAAATAAGGCAAATACGGTAGCTGGAGCAAATTTCCCACTTTGGAACACATTCACTTAGAATTTCTGCAGAATATTTTCTGTTAGAAATAACTTTGTCAAATTGTTAGAGAGAAAGGAGAAGTTGTAAATGTAAGTGATAATTAGTAAGTGTAAAATATTGCTAATAAGCAGGTATTATTTTGTTTCACCCCCTGTATTAATGGTGAGAGCTTATCTCCATTTGCAACTCATATAAATTCCCCTCTGAGTTCAGCTTACACGTTCCATTTGCTTTCTTTCCAGGTATTGCTGAAATTATTGATTTTGACATTTGCAATTTCTCATAAGCAGTATTCGGCTGCCCATGTCAGAACATCTGTATGTTTCATAATTCTCCAAGGTCTTTATGCTGTGTTTGTTTGTTTGTTTGTTTGTTTGTTTGTTTATATCCCACCATTTCACCCAATGTGGATAATCCATATTGGATAATACAACATCAATATTGGAAAAATATCATGGAACGTTGTTGTTTTTTGTACTTGATAACTTGCACGAATATTGTATGCCAAGGATGGAAATATGTGGCACTATCCGCAATGGAGGAGTGGTTGGTGAAAATAATAGAAATTGCAAATGTAGCTACATTGACTTTTTAATCAGAAAAAAATGCAACAGATGCTTATTGCTAACTAGAAACTCTTATGGACTTTATAAAAAAAAATAAAGTTACTATTTATAGCATTGATGATTAGGCAGGATAGACAATATAAAGAAGAGAATTTTGTTGTAACCATAAAGTAAGAGGTGAATTGATAGTTGTATTTACAACTGCTGTGAAGATCAGTATTACTGATTTGTGTTTTTGTCTTTCTTTTATATTTTTTTCTTTCCTTTCTTGCACTTTTACCTCTGTTGTTTTTCTTTTTCTTTCCTTTTTTCCACTTTGCATTCATTTGTATTGATTTGTATCCCTTTTTAAAAAATTTGTTTTAATAAAATTATATTTAAAGACGACACAATAACAATAGAAAGAGCAAAACCATAGCAACTCAGTCAAACCATAACTAACAAATATGCATGAACACTGAGATGTCCTTAAAGCAGGGATGTCCAAACTTGGGAACTTTAAGACTTGTGGACTTCAACTCCCAGAATTCCCCAGCCAGCATGGCTGGCTGGGGAATTCTGGGAGTTGAAGTCCACAAGTCTTAAAGTTCCCAAGTTTGGACATCCCTGCCTTAAAGCCATTCAAAAGGCCCGGCTGAAGAAGTTCAGGATACATGTTCTGAATTCATTTGACCATGAAAACGCTCGACTCTGAAACCTTCAGGTTTTATCCCTTTTGCTTGTGGGGATGATGGGGCAGGAGAATAGAGTTCAGAGCCCTCTGCATGAACTCCCCTTAGAAAAACCCTTCACTTGCCAGATGCTGTGCTTTGCTTTCACTTAATGCCCTTAAAGTGTAAAGCTCTTAAGTTTCTGTCCAAATGCAAAGGAGGCCTTGCTGTTTTGCTCTTTTCTCTCTCTCATTCTTTTGCACTTGAAAGACACTTGCACGCTCAAGAACATCCTTCTTTGTGCTGGCAGGAACACATGCTATTCCTTTGCTGAGGCTTTATGCCTTAACAGATGCCTGGCATATCAATGTTCAACAAATATGTTTTTCTCCTTCCCTCATCTCCATGTTAGGGAAAGCTCACTGAAATTCTGTCAGGGAAACGTTGACTGTACATAATGGTTGGCATTTTTATTTCTGTTCCTCATTACCGATTTGTTTCCACTCAGTTGTGCTCTTGTGTATTCACTGTTCTGTTTTGGAAGTGTACGCCTGAGCAACTGGGAATGTGTTTTGGGACTATATAGTCTCTCCCCTTGCATTCTTCGGTCTTCAACAAATGAATATTAACTATCATGCCTCTTTCCATTCAGAACTACAAAACTAAAGAGCAGTGACTAATATAATTAGGATTTAAAATTGTAAATCAGAGAAACCTGGTGGTATAGTTAAACCCAATAATCTGGTGATATGACAGACAGACAGACAGACACACACATATTCTTGCAGCAGCCGGGGAGGCTGTGTCCCTAGATCTCTGGGTCTACATATTCTACCTCTGCCTTCCTGTAGTGATTTGGAAGTTCTTACCACCACTACCTTATTTGGCATCTTCCCTCTCCCCACCCTGGAATGTAAGAGAGAAGACTCCCAGAGCCTATAGATTTTACTAGCAAATAAACAGAAGAAAATAATTACATCTGAGATGAATGAATGCTGATTGAACTCAGATGCATCCGGCTTTCACTAGATAGGGGAGGGAGGAATGTGTGGGGTGTGCGTGGGGATGGGCAAGTAACTTGCTTGCTCATTGCTGTAATTCTCTTTCAAGTTCTGGGTGGTTTAAGGAACTGTGAACTAGGAGTCATTTTAAGAATCAACGTTATAATTTAGAGCAACTAGTTCTTGGTTGCATAATATTTGCTGGCCAAATCTTGTAGTCTTCCATCATCAGAGTTCCCAACGTAATGTTCTTTCAGGGTTAGGATCATGATAATTATTAGCTAGCATGGCACTAGCCTAAAATCTAGGATACATTTGTTGGACAATAGCTAAGTTTGGGGAAGATTATACATGAATTCATGCAATATACGAAGCAATATCATTCTTTGCAGAGGTTGTCCAACAAATGATTATTAAGGAAGTCGTGATTTAACATAATGTATGGACTTGGTCTTGTTAATCTTTATATCAAATGCCATCCAAGAATAAAGATGTGAGACATAGACAGCAGGACCCTGGAACTCCATTTGGTTACCCAGCTGTAGTAGAATCCCTGTGAGCTGCATTCAATGCTGAAGAGCTATTTAGACCTACCTGAAATTTCTTTGTCTCAGCCATCAAGGAGTCTGGTTCCAGATGCAGAATGATTCTAATCTCTTCAAAATACAGACAGTTTGAGCTGTTCTTATTGATCAGTAGCAAACTTAGAAAGAGGCCCTGCAATATAATATGATTAGTGCCCAAGCAAAGCAGTTAAAAGCCATTACAGATTCAGCAGTGGCACTGTTTTCAGGACATCCTGACTTACCAATGGCTGTTCCTCATCTCAGTGGAACTAGATAGTTTCTTTCTGTACTTCCCAAAGAATTTTTATCTGTAACTGATTCTTGGCCAGATTCCATAGTGCAATTGTTTAGGATTTGATGTTGTCATTTCCCCCCCCCCCCCCCCCCCAGATTGACAGCTGGAGTTTCAGATGAGTGGGCTTGGTGCCAGCAGCCAAACTGTGTAGCTTTCCAAGTGCTGGGCTTTTAAGGCAATGGGATATAGAAACAATTCATTTCAGCCTACTCGCTGTTGCTAAAATATGAAGCTTAAATCAGAACTGAGAGACAATGAGAACAGATGAGAAGAATATTAACGGGCAGAATTGGGATAGAATAGGGGTGTCAAACTCAATTTCATTGTGGGCTGCATCAGGGTTGTGTTTGACCTCGGGGGACGGGTGGGCGTGACCAGGGTGAGCATGGCCAGCTTGATGTTACTCGTGTTAAGGGCACGTGTGGTGGCCCAAGCACTCTGCCAGCAAAAACGGGCTCCCAATCTCCATTTTCAGCCACAATGGCCTCCTGCAACCCTCAGCCAGTGAAAATAGAGCTCGGGAGGGCCACATGCCTTGAGCTTGACACCCCTGGAATAGAAGGTTTATATTGCTCTGTTAGCCAAGAATTGGTGCTCCAGTAGGATGCACCATCTCACATTGGACCCTTGTGAAGATAACAGTTCTCCTGTATCCCACCTGTAGCTCAATTCTCCTCCTGACCTTTAGAGAGTTCTCTTCAGCCAGGCTACCAAGCATAACTGAAGCAGACAGAGGAACAGCAGTGCCCCTCAAAACATTTTCAATGGTAGCAGCCCAGACAGGAGGAAGCTACAGGGAAAATAATGCCTGCCACGGAACGACCGTTGACTTACCTGAACGGTCCTTCTATGTGTGCTGCGAAGGGGAATCCAAAGCCTGGGTTTAACTTAGCCCTTTAGCCTAGAGAACTGAGTTATTAAACTGTAGACCACGCCTCCTCCGTCTGCGCATGCTCAGTTTTGTACGAAGGGAAGCCGTCCAAGAGCGCAGAAGTCCGATACATGAGACGTAAGTCCGGTAAAAGAAAACAGTCATAATCAAGTAGTCAACAGTCACAATCAAGGTATTCAAACAGTCAGAATCCTGAACAGCCGAAGCCGAACGGGCGGGGTTGGATTCCCCTTCGCAGCACACATAGAAGGACCGTTCAGGTAAGTCAACGGTCGTTCTCCTGTGTGCTGCTTTGGGGAATCCAAAGCCTGGGATATACCCAAGCAGTTAACCTTCAGGGGCGGGAGCAAGGCTGGTCAGGAGTTGGAGGTGTGGTCACAACCCTCTGAAGCACTCGCCGCCCGAACGCCGCCTCAGCCGAGGCGTAAGTGTCAATCCGGTAATGGCGTATGAACGGTGATGGGGACGACCAAGTCGCAGCCCTGCAAATGTCCTCGACAGATGCCTGGGTGGCCCAGGCTGCGGACGTGGCGGCACTCCTGGTAGAGTGTGGTACAATCCGTCTGGGAACTGGTCGCGAGCGGGAATCATACACTAGCGAGATGCAGGCCTTCAGCCAACGTCCAATTGTGGAGGAAGATACCTTCAGACCCATAGAGGCGGGTTGGAACGACACGAAGAGCGCCTCTGACCTGCGAAATGAAGCAGTCCGCTTGATATAACACCGCAGACTTCTACGTACGTCTAGATGATGCCAACGCCGCTCCTGGGGATGTGAAGGGTGCGGACAGAAGTCCGGCAGAACAAGTTCTTGAGCTCTGTGGAACAGGGAGTTAATCTTTGGCATAAAGGCCGGATCCAGTCGAAGGATGACCCTGTCCGAGTGAAATATACAGAGCTCGTCCTTCACAGAGAGCGCGGCCAGCTCAGACACTCGTCGGGCCGAAGTAATTGCCACCAAGAACGCCGTTTTCAGGGTCAACAGTCTCAGACTGATAGTCCTTATTGGTTCAAAAGGCGGCGCCGTGAGCGTTTGCAACACCAGCGCTAGGTCCCATGTGGGGTAACGGTGCACGACCGGTGGACTGATGTTAGTAGCCCCTTTAAGAAACGATCGTATCCTGGGATGGCGAGCCAGGGATCGTGACCGGCCGCAGGCGACTACTGTAGACAGTGCCGCCGCCTGCCTGCGGAGCGTGTTGGGCGCCAGTCCTTTGTCCAGTCCAAGTTGCAGGAATTCCAGTACTTGTGGAATGGAAGCCTTTAGAGGGTCGACGTCGCTTGTGCGGCACCAATTGCAAAAGGCCCTCCAGGTGGCCTCGTAGACGCGGTTCGTCGATGGGCGGCGGGCCGCCTGAATCGTGTCTATAACCTTGTTCGAAAAGTGCTGTTTCAAGAGAATAGACCGCTCACATGCCACACGGCTAGCTGTAGAAGTTGAGGGTTCGGATGGACCAGAGGCCCCTGGGAAAGAAAGATCCGATCGTCTGGAATGCGCCACGGCCGAGACACGGACAGGTGTACCAGATCCGCGTACCACGGACGTCTGGGCCACATGGGGGCGATGAGGAGAACCTCCGCCCGTTCCGCCAGGATCTTCTGGATGACCACCGGCACCAATGGTAGTGGTGGGAAGGCATACAGCAGACCTTCCGGCCATGGGCTGCGGAGCGCATCCGTGGCCTCCGCTCCTGGCGTCTGAAATCTTGTGAAGAACCTTGTCAGCTGTGCATTGTGTGTTTGCGCAAAGAGGTCCACGAGAGGTGGTCCGAACCTCTGGGTGAGTTCTTGAAACAGGGAAGGGTGGAGCTGCCACTCCGCCTGGTCCACAGTGGCCCTGCTCAGCCAATCCGCTTCCACGTTGGCCACCCCCGAAATGTGCTCCGCCCTGATGGACCAAAGATGCCTCTCCGCCCAGTGAAGTAGGAGCTCCGCCTCCTGTGACATAGCCTTGGAACGGGTGCCCCCTTGTCGGTTCACATGTGCCTTGGAGGCCACATTGTCCGTAAGGACGAGGACATGAGTGGCCCTTACCCTCGACCAAAAGCTGCGGAGAGCCAGTCGGATGGCGCGAAGTTCCAGCCAGTTGATGCTGTTGCGCAGCTCTTGGGAGTTCCACCTGCCCTGCGCAACCTGTCCGTCGGAGTGGGCTCCCCACCCGAAGAGACTGGCATCGGTCGTGACCACGACCCTCTCTGGTTCCTTGAACAGGCAACCCCTGGCCAGGTTGGTCGGCTTCCACCACCGCAGGGACAGTGACACCTTGGCAGGAAGGCGAACCCTGACATGGGAGTGACTGGTGTGGTTCCGTTGGTACGGGAGTAGGAACCATTGGAGGGGACGCGCGTGGAATCGTGCCCAAGGCACGGCGTCGATGCACGAAATCATCTTCCCGAGCAGTTGGGACAGGGAAGCCAGGGAGGGCGATCTCAGTCGGAGAATCCGAGCGACCAGGAGGCAAATGTTGTGCTGCCTCTCCTGAGAGATGGAAACGATGCATCTGTCCGAATTGATTACCGTCCCGAGGTGAAGCAGGGACCGGGTCGGGCGCAAGTGGCTCTTTGGTAAGTTTAAAACGAACCCGTGGATTTGAAGGGCATCGATGGTATATTGGAGATCTCGGTGTGCCTGATCGCGGGTCGACGATAGTACTAAGATATCGTCCAGGTAACAATTGACTCTTACGGGTACTGACCGCAGGGAAGCAGCTACCACCGCCAGCAGTTTGGTGAAGGTACGCGGGGCTGACGAAAGACCAAACGGAAGAGCCCGGTACTGGAAATGGCGACCGGCGAATTCGAATCTTAGGAAGCGACGATGAGCCGGGTGAATGGGTATATGGAGGTAAGCCTCCTTTATATCTATGGACGCCATGAAGTCGCCTTGGCGTATTGACAAAAGAATGCCTTTTAATGATTGCATTTTGAATTTTTGGTATCTTATGTAATAATTGAGCCGTTTCAAATCGAGAATAGCTCGCCATTCCCCCGAGGGCTTCGGGACCAGAAACAGAATGGAATAGAAACCTAGCCCTTCCTGCCCCACTGGTACCTGCTCGATGGCGTCGATCTCCAACAAATGAGTGATCTCGGCGTCCATAAGTCGCCGTTTGGTCGGACAACTGGGTACCGGGCAGTGAATGAAGCGTCTCGGGGGGATAGAGAGAAATTCCAGAGTCAGACCCTGGGACACAGTTTGAAGGGCCCAGGCGTCCGATGTGGTTGAGGCCCATTGACGTGCGAACGCTGTTAGTCGCCCGCCAATAGGGCCAACCCCCAAGGAGTCATCGGTATCGACGAAAGGAACGAGTTCCGGAGCCACGAAATGGCCTCCGGTTCTGTGCCTGGGTGGCCTGCTGTCTGTTCCTATCCCTGGCAGCTGGCCTATCCTGGTTCCTATCCTGTGGTGGAACATATGGTCTGGCATACTGTTGGTTGTAGGGGGCAGTAGTGAAGCCTGAATCCCCTCCCCGAAAGGACTGTCTCCTAAGGTAGGGTTGGTGTCTACGTTCCGTACGTCTAGCCACTGAAGGAAGCACCTTCCTCTTATCCCTAGTTTCGACCAAGATGGGGTCGAGAGCGGCCCCAAAAAGGGATCCCCCTTTGAAGGGGGTGGAAGCCAGGCGCCACTTAGATCGGACATCCGCCTGCCAGTGGCGGAGCCACAGAAGGCGACGGGAAGCTACGTTAGAGGCTATTGCTCGAGAGGCAAACTTGGCCGCTGTGAGTGTGGCATCCGCTGAGAACTCCAGAGCTGCCACCAGTTTGTTAACGTCCTGGTGCAGGCGTAAGTCCTCGGGGGCCAATCTATCTTGTAGCTGCCTCAACCAAATAATCGAAGTCCTGTTAAAGAAGGATGCAGTCGTGGCAGACCTCAAAGCCCAGGCCGAAGCCTGGTGAGTCTTTCTAATGACCAGTTCGGCTTTCCTATCCTCCGCTTTGAGACCCTCCGAGATCTCAGAGGGAATCAGAGCCGGGGACGCCAAGGCCGCCACAGGGGGGTCTACAGTAGGAAATTGCAGGAGGGTGTCTAATTCCGAAGTAGAGGCATACAGCCTTCTATCCCCGTTGCTGGGTGGAGAAACCGCAGTGGGTTGTTCCCATTGTTTCTGAATCGTGTCCATAAATAACTTTGGGCAAGGGACCAGGTCTTGTTCCTTGATTTGCTCTGCAAAGAGGCGATCTGTGGCCTCCAGGCCCACATCAGTGCCTGCTTCCGCAGAAACCCCACCTAAATGGGTGGTAGCCTTGGCCTTGAATAGTAGAGATTTGAACAAGGCCGGACTGAAAAGGCCTGAGTGAAGAGTAGACCCTTGGTCAAGCCCTTCATCATCAGAAAGTTCGAGCTCAGGGAGCTCCCCTTCCTCATGCACTTCGAGTCCCTCGCTGTAAAGCGAGTGAAGAGGGGAAGCAGGCTCCCCAGGGGATACAGAAATCTCCCTGGACAGGGCCGAAGATGCAGGTCGCTGGGTCCTACGCATCAATTCGGCATCCACACCTTGCGAAATGGCAGCAGCAATCATGCTGCGCACGCTGGGGGAAAGGGTCTCCCCAGAAGTCTCCTCCCCTCTAAGCCCAGCTGCAGTGGGAGTGAAGGTGGCCGAAGGCCTGTGCCTGGAAGGCCCAGGTCCGGAATATGCCTCAGAAGCCCCTGATGACATGGGGTTCCCAGCATCCACCTCCACCGGGCGGGGCCCCTGCCCTAAGGACGCATCCGGGGACCATCCCCTCACCGGAGGTGCAGCCAAGGTCAAAACCGGGGGGGGTAGCTCTGGCAAGGGAACCGGAGGGGCCCTGGGGATCACACGAGCCGCTGTGCTTGATTTCCCTTTATCTGTCTTCTTTGTGGCCTTCCCTGATGGCGCAGATGAGCCACGCGGTGGCAGGGAGGAGGCCCTGGTCGAAGCCCTACTCACCCTCGAAGTGGAAGGGGTGGGAGGGGGGACAGAGGAAACAGCACCTTCAACAGTTTGCTCATCCATGGCAAGCAGATTTGAAATGGCCCAATCTCAAAGATAGATAAATCACCGCCGAATCAAAGGCTAGCCGAAGCAAGGCTCAATAAACGCTTACGGAGAGAGGGAAAAGCGAAACTAGTCCTCCAAACTCCGCCGCGACAATCTGGCTCCACGAGCTGGAAGCGAGTTCGCGCCTGCGCAGCACAGCCTGGCGCGAAAGGCGCCGGCCAATGGCTGCTTCCGCGCTCGAAAAGCGGCGCCAATTCAAACGGGCGGCAATTTTCTGCTGCGCCGAAGCGCGCGCCAAGCCGCGGCTGCAACAGCAAGCCAGGCGGAAACCTTATCCGTCCCCAAGCCGAGCGCCCAAACGCGGCTACGCCGGCAACGCCTTCCCGAGCGCACTTGCCGCGCCGCGAACGATCGAGGAGAGGATTGGGGGGGGGGGTAATGCGGCAGCGCCGCGCGAAGTCGCCTTCCCCGTCGCCCCAACCTAGGCTGCCAAGCCTCTTCCGAACGCGAAGGCGGCGAACCTGCCTTCATCTGCGGAAATGTACTGCCTGCAGGCGGCGAACCAACCTGAGAAGCAACCCCCGAAACGAAGACATTACCCCCTTGGCCACTGGAGCCATCGGGAGTAGAAAGTAAAGAATCACTTACATCTGTGAACGTCTAGACCAAATCCAGCTGTAAATGAAAAGAAACCTAAACTATGAATAAAAATAGAAATTCCTCCTGGAGAGGAACTGAAGTGTGTCTCTTTAGGCTGAACTGAGTTAAAAAACTGAGCATGCGCAGACGGAGGAGGCGTGGTCTACAGTTTAATAACTCAGTTCTCTAGGCTAAAGGGCTAAGTTAAACCCAGGCTTTGGATTCCCCAAAGCAGCACACAGGAGAATGCCTGCCACATCTCTCAAGTCATAATATAAAAAGCAGTTGAGTGGGGAGTTGAAAAGGCAAAGCTCCCCAGTGGTTCAGTCCCATTTGCTTGGATGACTCTGCATTTAACATACATGCAAACAAGCAATCATCTTACTTAGCAATTTGGGTTTGTGTTATTATGTAAAAGGACCTCCTGCTTGGCAAACAGTGCGATATAGTAGCTTTGGAAGGTATATAAACTGCTCTAATAATAATGTACCGATGCTGCAACATGCAGCTGGCAGTGCAGCTTGGTTTTGTTGCTTTGATGAAGAGCTGAAACCTGATATTTCACTAAATTAGCTTACCTCAATCTGGTATTCTCCAGCAGTGTCAGTTGCCATGATGGCTTGGAATGATGGGCTCAACAAGCTGGGAGGGAATCAGCTTTAAATGTTTTGAACCATTTAATTTCACTTTTGTTTTGACAGAGAGCAATAGAATCTTTTCCATGATCCACAAAGGAGTATTTTTTCCCCAAATTTCATAATTATTTTGTGTATATTCTATAAGGATTTTCAGACAATAATATTCCACCGCTATTATTTTTATAAATAACTCAAGGTGACAAACACATCTAATATTCCTTTCTCCTCCTATTTTCCCTAAAACAACCACTCTGTGAGGTGGGTTGGGCTGAGAGACAGTGACTGAAGTCACCCAGCCAGCTTTCATGCAGGACTAGAACTCCCAGTCTACTGGTTTCTATCTTGGTATTTTAACCATTGGACCAAATATCTCTCTCACAGATGTCTCTCATAACTCTATAAGATTATTCTAGTCAATGGAAATCACAGTGAACCCATCTAATGGAAACAATGTTTATACTACTACATGTAAAGTTAGTATTTATTCCTTAGAGGGGAATCCCTTCCTCTACCAGACTTTAAAGGTATGTGTGATCTGACTTTTGCAGTCAAACATGGTATCCACAACATTGGCAGAGCTGCACGTTTTTCAGAATAATAACACATCTTTAAGAATAAAATCGAGAGGAAATTTTCCAAAACAATAAAGTAACGACTGAGCCTGCTCAATGGCATCTGGATGCTGGGTTTGCAAGCAAGCAAAAAATCACCTCAGCAGAATCAAATATCTTAGAATGCAACGCTGATTGGCTGAAATATGGAACTGAGCACCTACAGAGGATTTTGCTGAAGATTTCAAAACAGGAAATAATTCTACTGTATGGGTCAAAAGTCAACGTGACATGTTTGATTAGATCCAGAAATTCAGAGAAATCCCTAGAAAGCCAGGAAGCCAATACAAAGATTGGGAGCAAGTAGTTTCTCAATCTAACCTACCTTTTTAGGTTACAGCTGTTTTGAGAATAATGAAGCAGGGAAGCCATGATCTCCTTGAGCTAAGACAAAATATAACTGAAAATTAATGAATACTGGGTGTAAAGAGCTAACATATAGAGGGGCTATCGACCAGTTAATAAAGCATTGAGAAGATCAGTGTCCTGTTTCTGCGCCAAAAGGTTTCTGAGACTTGATTCTGAGCCAAGGTTGCGCAGTGGTTAGAGTGCAGTACTTCAGGCTACTTCAGCTGACTCCTAGCTGCAGTTCAGCAGATCAAATCTCACCGGCTCAAGGTTGACTCAGCCTTCCATCCTCCCAAGGTGGGTAAAATGAGGACCCAGATTCTTGAGAGCAATATGCTGACTCTGTAAACTGCTTAGTGGGGGCTGTAAAAGTAGTATATAAGTCTAAGTGCTATTGCTATTCCTCAGGGACTGCTGGAGAGTGAGAGAGGCTATGATATGAATGCAAAGGGTCTTGTGTAGATAATCAAGATCCATATCACTGTCAAGACAATCCAGTGAAACCTTATGCTAGTTGCGGTGGTTCATCAAACAAGCTATTTTTTAAAAGGCCAAAGAAAAATACCCAAAGTTGTAATTCAGTTCCCAGATCTTTTTATTAAGACTTTTTTATAGTTTGACAAGAGCCATGTGTACAGCACAGAAGATAATAGTACTAAATACTGTCTGGGAATGCAGTAACAGCACTGGGGGGAAAACAGTCTAATGGTTCTTCTTTTTCCTTAAATACACCCACAAGCTACTTTCACCTTGCAACATCTTGTGGCTTCAAATTCCCAAATAGTTCCATGAATATCATATACAGAAAGGGAATTTCCTACTGAAGAAGCCAGGAATACACACAGTAGAGTCTAAAACAAATTATTATCTGCAGACAATGCTAGGTTGGCACTTACATGTTGAAGCATCTGCAGGAGTCTGCTGGAAGGTATCTAAGATTAGCAGTATCCATCTGTAATGAAGTCCAGGAACCATTCACATTTCTACAGTGAAATAGCAGCAATGCTGGCCAACAAGTTGGTCCACACAATAAAACGCTGATTGTGAAACATTTCAAATGCTTGTACTGGTTGACAGCCCATCTCGACATTGATAGTATGGAGTAACCCTGGATGTTTCAGATACATTTTTATATATTGAATACACAGCAAGCAGGATTACAGCAAATTGATGGGTCCTTCCAGCTTACATTCTCCTTGTATACATTTTAACAGGAACATTTCTTGAGCCAATCCCAGCTTCTATTGACAGTCACTGAGGATTCAAGAGTCCTGAAAAAACAAGGATTTTCAGATTCTTTCACAGTAAAAGATTACAAGCAGGCAATAAAATAAAATCCAACCAATCCCCCTTTTAAGTTTGTCTTTGTCTCATGACCAAAGTTTGCCTTGGGGTTAGTTTTGATTGAATAGATCTGGCACTGACACAGTATTAAATACCTTTTGCTTCCCATTGACTACTAAGACTTGAATGGATTTAAAATAAACTTATTTATAGCGACATGAAATGAGAAAAATGGGAGCTTTTTTCTGGAGCTTCCAAAGCTGCTTCAAAGGGAAGAGCAGTGATGATTCATTCAGCTTTCTAAAGGCCTCTGAAAATGCCCAGATGCACATAGGGTGGCTTGACTGACCGAGAAGAATAAGACAAAAGCACAGTGGAAACTGAGAGCACCATATCTGACCAACTACACAAAGAGCATTTTCATTATTAGCTCTAGGTAGCTAATATCAAGAAACCTCTATCATAAAACTTAAAACATACTTTTTTCAGCAAGCTGGTCTTGCCTAATCGTTAGATTTTATTGTTACATAGATTCTGCCAAATATGTAAATAGGCGTTGGGTTTTTAGTGGGAATTTTAGCGCAGGCTCTTATTTAATTCTTTTTATCTATTTACTAGCTATACCCGGCCACGCGTTGCTGTGGCCCAGTCTGGTTAAATGGCCAACCAATCTGCACACATACACACAACCACCGTATAACCCCCAACCTACCTACCTACTGTATTTCTCCCTATCTATCCCTCTACCTACCTACCTACCTACCTACTGTGTTTCTCCCTATCTATCTATCCATCCCCCTACCTACCTATTGTATTTCTCCCTATCTATCCCTGTACCTGCCTACCTATCTACCTACTGTATTTCTTACTCTCTATCTATCCCTCTATTTATCTACCTACCTACTGTATTTCTCCCTCTATCTATCCCTCTACCTACCTACCTACCTACCGTATTTCTCCCTCTCTATCTATCCCTGTACTTACCTACCTACCTACTGTATTTCTCCCACTATCTATCCCTCTACCTACCTACCTACCTACCTACCTACCTACCTACCTACCTACCTACCGTATTCTTCCTTCTCTCCCTCTACCTACCTACCTATCTATTGTATGTATCTCTATATACCTGTACCTACCTACCTGTACCTGCTGCATTCATCCCTCTCGTTTATCCCTCTACTTACCTAACTACCTACTGTATTTCTTCCTCTCTCTATATTCCTCTACCTAAATAAATAGCCCTCCCCTCCCCAGACCACCACCCCTCAGTCAACCCCCTCCCTTCCTCCCTCCCTTGTGCCTAACACAGTGGTGGGCAAAGTCATTAGTCTCTTTGTCCCTCTGTTCCTCCTTCCTTCTCTGTCTTTCTCTGTCATTCTCTCTGTCTCTCTCTCTCCTTCCTCCTCCATCTCTGTCACTCTGTTTGCGTATGATTGCCTGTCTATCTTTCCCTCACTCATTCTCTCTGGGTGTCTGTCTCTCCCCCCTCCCTTTCTCTCTGTCACTGTGTGTGTGCCTGTCGATCTCTCTCATTCATTATCTCTCTGTTCGTCTCTCCCTCTCCCTCTGTCTCTCTGTGTATCAGTCTCCCCCCCTCCCCTCCGCAAGCAGCGAAAAGGCCGGCATATCGGGCTGAGGAGTCTAGGGCTGCCTCCTCCCACAGTGAGCGTGGCCGTCCGGGCACCGCATGCCCACCCCCACCAGCCCCGCGCCGCCGCCGCCCCCGAGCCCCACGACACGCAGCCCCCGCCGCCCGGCAGGCGCACCGCGGGCAGGACAGCCGGCCATGCCCCCACCAGCTCTCTCCAACGGCTCCAGAAAGTGCACCTCAGTGGCCATCGGAGAGAGCTAGTGGAGACGCGGCCGGCTGCCCCGCCCGACACGCCCGCCAGGCGACTACCACACGGGGCTCGGACCTGTGGCCCTGCGTGCGTATGTGTGTGGAAGAGAGCGGCTGCAGGCAGACAGGGAGGCGCATGTGTTGCTTTCCACGTTGCCCCTGGCAACGTTCCTTCAAGGCGGTTTTCTGCCGTTACGTGTCCATGACGTACAGCCGGATGGGAGGAGTTACACGGAGCTTAAACCGTGTTCAGTGAGTAACTTTTATTTGTGCCTGCCTTGCACATGATACACGTGTGCTAGGCACAAAATGATTTGCTATTCTATTATCAGAAGTCCTTGTCAACATTGTGTGAAAGTTTGGTGTAAATCGGTCCAGTACTTTTTGAGATTAGTGGATTCGTACAAACTATTTTACATTTTTATTTATATAGATTGTATTGTTTTATTATTTGTTGGTTTTAATTTCCTGTGCACCGCCCTCGGTCCATTTCGATGGAGAAGGCGCGGTATATAAATCGAATAAAATCAAATCAAATCAAACCACATTTCCATCTTCTACCAGTAGAAGGATCATCAGATCATTACAAGGTAGCATCTGCTCACAAAAAGAAAGGTGACTCCTCCCCCCTCCCACATTTTTGACTGTATGAATATTGTTCTGGAACACATCTGTTTCTGGCTAACACATTAAATCTACAGAGTGGAAGAAGGCGGAGCCTCCTGAGCCGACACAACCGGGCTCCCTAAACTGCAGGGACCCGGCTGGAATTCGCCTCCCCCGTGATTCCATAAGGAATCTAAGCCGCCCCGGAGAGGTGGTGATTAGGAGATAAATCTTCGCTGGGTGCAGGGACCACGCAAGATCCCTGCCCGACACGAAGCAAAATCTCTGAAGGGAGACGAATCGCATCCCCCCCCCCTTTCTGGAGGGTGGACCAAAGGCGAAGGAGAATCTTTGAAATAAGAAAGCAAAAATCTGCTGGAATACTTCGGGAAGGTACTTTATTTTGTCTCTGAAACACTCTGCTAAGAAACCTTTTTCTTTTACCAAAGCTTTGAAGTTAAAGATAAGCGGCGAGCTTAAATTGAAGTGTGAGATTCCTCAGGTTCACAGAATGTTTTGAAATGGCCGACTGAACTGATAATAGTTACTTACGTTTGCGCTGAAAAGGATTGGATTATGACTGATTTTTCTAATTCTTTTTTTCTGTCTTTTTGATTTATTTCACTCAAAACTTTGAAACTTGGAGTACTTCCACAATCCTATAATTATTTGGACACTCTATTGCGCATCTTTAAACTTAAATAAGGACCATATCTTATCTTTTTTTTGTCTCTGTTTTCCTTCCAACAAAAAGGACTGAAACACTTTGAAACTATTTAAACTATTTCATACATCGTATCGCTCTTGGAAAAACAGTGGGCGGACATATATGAATAGATTTACTGGAAATATTGTCTAGAAACAAACTAACAGAGATAAACTAAGTGTTAACAAGGTAATTGGAGCTACTTTTTCCTAGTTTGCGGATTCACCAAAATGTCTACGCATATAGATATATACACTGCAGAGAATCAGGAGCTTTCGGCTGAAATCTTGAGGGAATTGAGAGAATTTCGTGCAATACTCGACATTATACCAAGTGAAGAAATTGAACAGATTAGAGAAATTAAAGAAGAAAAGGGAAACGAGGCTGTTTGTGGACTGGATTTAACTGAAGACAAGGGAGAAGATCCAGGAGAGGAGATAAGATCAAGACCCCATCAGAAATTTGAATTTCAACCTGTCTGGCAAAAGGAAGGAAAAGGAGAACAAAAGATAGAGGAAATCACATCAGAGATACACTTGATATTTGAAAATAAATCAAATTTGAGGAAAAGAATTGGTCAGCACTATGATTGTACAGCTATACAGGATCACAATGTGCCAATGGAAGTTTATAAAGAACTTGAGAAGAGGAAAAAAAGTCGATGGAGAATGTGGACTTTAAAAGAGGCAAATTTAATTCATCCTTGGAGAGACAACGGCTGAAAAGAGGAACTTTTATCCCTTGATGAGTAATAATTAGGCTGGGTTTAAATTACCATCAAGGATTATTAATTAATTGATTGTTAGTAATAACTATAGATGCTTATAATAAGATTATGTTTTTGATAATGATATATATTAGTTTATCTATAGATGGGGAATTGGGCTATTTAGATGGTTATAGAAAAATGATGTGTTAATGAATGATATATATCTGCTTATCTATAGATGGGGAATTATGCTACTAAGATGGTTATAGAATACTCTTGGTAAAGGTTGTGTTAATGATATATATTTGTTTATCTATCGATGGGGAACTATGCTATTTAGATGGTTAAAGAAAGATTATGTGTTAGTGAATGATATATATTTGCTTATCTATAGATGGGGAATTATGCTACTAAGATGGTTATAGAATACTCTTGGTAAATGTTTTTGTTAATGATATATATTTGTTTATTTATCGATGGGGAACTATGCTATTTAGATGGTTATAGAAAGATTATGTGTTAGTGAATGATATATATTTGCTTATCTATAGATGGGGAATTATGCGATTAAGATGGTTATAGAATACTATCACTCTTGGTAAATGATCAATCAATTAACAGTTACATAAAATTTTAGATAATTATATGGAATCTATAGAGATATGAGGGGATTAAATAAGGGATATTAATAGTAAATAGGATTTAAAGATATTATTAAAGAAAAAATAGATTGAGGCTAGAATACTTGATAAGACTTGTGGATACTGATATTGAATCACAGGATAAATTGTTAGATTTAAAATTAATAAAATGAGAAAACCCATGAATAATAACCACTCCTGGAAGGCACAGAATTTATGGATACCCGATTAGGTCTTCTTATATTTAAATTTATTTAAATTTATTTATACTGTTTTTGGTTCTTTTTTGTTTGGTTTTATAAATAGAACGTCATACAATTAGGCTTTACTTAAAAGGGTATTAAAACAACTAGCAAGATTTGGGACTGAGATATAAGAATTGTAAATTGAGCGATAAACCTTAAATCTGAAATTATAAATACCATCAACACAAAATAGAACTGGCTCCGAGGCCGAAATACACCAAGTAAATGAGATGGAGTGTGGAGTAGAGAGGTAAGGGAAGAAGAGAGAGAAAGGAGAGAGGGCAAAGAGGGGGAAGAGGAAAAGAGAAAGGAGGAGTGGAAAGGGGAGAGAGGAGAAGGAGAGAAGAAGGGGAAGTAGAGAAGGGGAGGGCGTTAGAGGGAAGAAAGGAGGTAGGGAGGAGGAGGAGAAAGGGGAAATAAAATGGTGGATAAGGCACAAATATGGTGTATGGAGAGCAGAAGAGCCCTCTGGGAGTTTTCTGGGTATTGATGGTAAAATGAAATGATGGTAAAATGGAATGATGTAAACATTTAATAATATTATGTGATGTTGGCTATGTAACAGTATATATGTTGTTATTTACTTTGAAAATTGAAAAATAAAAAAAAATCTATTAAAAAAAAATCTACAGAGTGGACCATTTACTTTAGCATTAGTTTAATAAAAGTTTAGGATATTAGAAATTAAATCAAAGGATATAGTAAGAATGCCATTCTTGAGGCTTAATAAAGAGGGGATAACTAATTCATGCAGTCTCAAAACATTTCAGTATCAATGAAGTAAAAAACGGCAAAAAGACTTATAACACAGCCTTCAGCAATGTAGGTTATGTAGAATATGGCACCTAATGTTTACAGAAATACCAAATACAGCCGGTCAGGATCAAACTCCTGGTAGTGGGCAGAGTTAGCCTGCAATACTGTATTCTAACCACTGCATCGTTAGGGCAAATTAGTCCCTGAAAATATCCTTTCCTTTTGGAGAAACTGTAACCCAAGCTACGCAGGTATTTCTCAACTTATCACCACAATCGGGGCAAGAATTTCCATTGCTAAGCAGGGTGGTTAAGTGAGTTGCACCTGATTTTATGGCCTTTTTGCCATGGTTATTAAACAAATCACTGCAGTAGCTAAGTCAATCATGCGGTTATTAAGTGTATCTGGATTTCACCATTTGAATTTGAATTGAATTTTATTGAATTTTTATACCGCACCTTCTCCCCAGCGGGACTCAGGGCGGTGTACAGGCAAACAGTAAAAGTCAGTTAGTATAAAATTAATGATAAAAACAAGTAAAATGCTATTAAAAATGTATTAAACAGTACGCCTAATTTTCAAATTTTGATAAAAATCCTATCTAAAAGCAAGTTAAAAACTACGCCAGGCCGGCCGCACAAAATAAATGGGTCTTCAAAGCCCGGCGGAAAAGGCGCAGGTCCATGATCGTCCGTAGTTCAGGGGGTAGGTCATTCCAGAGGGCAGGAGCAGCCACAGAGAAGGCTCTCCCCCTGGGCGTCGCCAGCCGACATTGCCTAGCTGACAGCACCCTGAGGAGGCCCTCTCTGTGGGAGCAGACTGGTCGGTGGGAGGTATTAGGTAGCAGGAGGCGGTCTTGCAAATAGCCAGGTCCCATGCCATGGGGCCTGGCATGGGACTAAAGGTGGTTACTAGCACCTTGAAGCGCACCCGGAAGGCCACAGGCAGCCAGTGCAGCTTGCGCAGGAGAGGTGTCACATGGGAGCATCTCGAAGCTCCCAGAAACGCCATCCAGATTCGCACGGCCTCCAGACACCAGGACATCACTTCCACGGCATCCTTGGGGTAGTCAGGAGCCAGCTAGAAAGCTTGCAAATGATGATGTAGCAGCCTGGGATGCTACAATGATCATAAATACATATCAGTTGCCAAGTGCCTGAATGCTAAACCTGTGACTATGAGGATGTGCGATTGTCATAAGTGTGAGAAGCTGTCATAATTCAGTTTTTCCAGTGCCGTTGTAACTTTCAGCAACCACTGAAATATATTCATATTCACAGTTTGGAAAAGAAGAAAGCAGAAAGAGAAAGCATTATTCTCATATTACCAGTTAAAAAATGGGTGTAGACAAAGGGAGTGGTATGGGCTGATAATTAAATAAGTGGATTTTTAATTCATAACTTTAATGGGCAGGCCAGCCTCTTCTTTGAAGTTAAAAGGAACACATTAACACAGGGGTCTCCAACCTTTGTAACTTAAGTCTGAAGGACTTCAGCTCCCAGCATTCTCCAGCCAGCTTTGCTGGCTAGAGCTGAAGTCTGGGAGCTGAAGTCCTTCAGACTTAAAGTTGTAAAGGTTGGAGACCCCTGCATTAACAGATAACTCTTTTCCCTTCCATTGCTGATATTATAGCATTATCTCTTATAAGAAGGCAATGCTCTGAACAGAAGTTTTTCCTGATGAAACAATATGCCTCAAGGGGCTGAACGAATCCTCCTGTCTCTAGAACTAGAGTTCCTTGTTGGGGAAAAGGTTTATTGGTTAAACTTCATCCTGTTAAACAGCTGCTGTTGGACTTGAGGGGAAAAAATGGCAAAACCAAGTTGAAGGGGGACTGAAGCGTTTCATATTGTTGCACAGTATCTTCTATGGTTTTATTTATTATAGCCACGTTATGATCAGAAATCACTCCAGCTGATTCTCATATACATGACAACACTACGTCACTCAATGATTAGTTCTAAGGACAAGTGTTTAATCTCTAATAGCTGTTTCACTTATACAAGGCACAAGCTAAATAGTGTAGTGTCTTGAGTTTGCTGTAAGCAGACTGGAACATTTCTATGAAAGAGGAAATCTATGCAAATCTAATATTGCTTCTAAAATCCCACACCGCTAATAAAGGGCAAATCTGGGGGGGGGGGCAATTAGGGATAAAACGGGTATATTAGGTCATTTCTGTTGAGGTCCTCGACTTGCGACCGGTCCTCGACTTACGACCAGCCGCAAGTCTTCGACCTCACCCTTGTAGGCTTGGTAACAGCCAGTCGCGTCTGATTGGCTCAGACGCGACTGGCTGGAATTAGGTTACCAGACGTCCTGATTGGTTCCCCGTTTGACAGCTCTTGCTTAAATAGCTGTCAAGCGGGGAAGCCCCTGTCTACCGCACCTTTCACTGCTCTTTCTTCGTGTACAAAAGCCAAATAAACGGCTATTCATTTAATTAACCTGTGTCGAACTCCCTCATTATACAAACTCAACAATTTCCCAGCAATCTAAACTTTCAGTTTTTGGCAATCAAAGCACTAACAGCCTCTGAGACAGGGGTGGGTTCTAGCCAGCATTACTGCCAGTTTGCTCGTGGGCATGCTTCATGAGTGGGCGTAGTTCAATAAAAATTGTTCTGCGCATACGCAGAATTCAAAATCAAGATGGCAGCGGTGAGTACGGCGACCGGGGAACTGGGCTGAACCGGTAGGAACCCACCACTGATCTGAGATCTTAAAACTCCAAGTCAGTAGAGCAGCTTGTAATACATGGATGGGGGGGGGGGGGAGTGTATAAAACAGGAATACTCAAATCAGTTCAAAATACATAGAAGGCCCTTGTCAAACTTCAAAGTGTGCCCTGCTGTCACAGCCATCTTTTCATTTCTCAGCTTCCCACAGACTAATGGGGGGAGGGGCAGTTTGGAATGCCAGCCCAGGCAAGAAGAAACCATCCCATGGGAATCAAGGCCATCTCAACATGTTTGGACCTAATTGGATAATATGACCTGGTTGAGGGAGGGGAGGAAAGAATTCATTCTTTAATTAGGTGAAAACAGCAGGAACTAGTTAAGAGTTTATTTTGCTTCACGCGTGCTGAAATGATGTACTCAATAAAGTTATGCTTAAAGAGATCTGATTGTCTCCATTTGCTGGCATGGTTGGCTTCGTCAGTCAGAACCTTGACAATCCTATCTGGCATAAAAATAATATGCTATTTAGCCATAACAGTACAGTGTATTTTTTATACACAACTGAATACACAAATGCTTCATACATAACTACACACAGGCAGGCAAAGGAAGTGCTATAAAAGAACCAGCCCTCAGTTCCTTTCATCATGTCCCTGTTTTACTGAAAGAAGAGATCTAGGAACAATTAAATTCAAGTAATCTACAATGAGAATAAGGACCAAAAGTAACTAAACTATATTTGCCTTGATTTTAAAGTTCCACAAAGAATTGCTGCAGGGTGAGCTTTGCAAAACTCAAGTGGCTGATACATGGGGTCACAGCACTTAGTAAGCTGTTTTTATATTGAGTGAGATATTGGTCTATATAGTTCATTATCTGCAAATACCACCGGCAGCAATTTGGAATGCCAGGCTGGAGTCTTTCTAATCTTATTTGAATCTGTTGGGATTTTTGACATGTATCAACCAGGTGCCTCTCTCTAAACTATTACTTTATTAGAGAGACAGAAGAAGGAGTGGAGATTACAAGAATAAGGAACTTGCAACCTGAACTTCTGCATGTCCCTTCGAAAATATGTTCTGCAGAATATTCCCTAATAAGTATACAGGTAATTGTATTTTTCAGAATCCACTCCCCAAACTGAACTGATTTCTATTTTAGCCCTGAACTTTTTTAAAAAAACCAATACCTAGTAACTGTTATACAAAATTAATAAATTCCATTCAGACCAAGGCACACATATAACTTTGTAGCCTAATCTTTTGGATATATTTGCTAAAAGGGGTAAAACTAGATGAACATTTGAGAGAGAACTCAGATTCTGTGTTTCCATAAATGCGGCAGGAATTAAAGAATTGCTTTATTGCTAAGACTGTACTTGATCCAAATATCTATTTATTACACTAAGCAAACACTAACTGATGTCCTGTTTTTAAGCACAAAAAAAATCTTACTGGCAAGGCAGAAAAACCACTAGCACAGATGATTTCTGGGCAGCTCAATTACTGCTATGCTATTTAAGCAAAGTGGCTAGCTAACACCCTTGTAATTTCCATTTTCTCCACTCTCCTTGTGCCCCTCTGAGAAAACAAAGGTATTTAAGAATTAAATATTCATATGCAAACTATTTCACATGCCCTTTGTGTCTTTGGACAAAGTAACCTGACCCAACGGTATATATAAAGGCTGCATTCTTTGTTTTAAAAGGATCAGACTAATTTTCCACGAGCCTGGTCTGTCAGTGTCACTCATGTCAAAAGAGGCTCCATGATTAGAATCAATGTATTTTTGATTGATCAATACAATGGAGACACAGCCAAGCTATTTTAGCATGTCCTGCTGATATGTTTGCTGTAATATATATTGTGGTTGAATAATTTGCTGAAAATATAATGTTGCCCGGGATCAGAAATGCAAAAATATTGTCTATTGGCATTCCCTCTGTGGACACACCAGAATGACCCATCAAGTTGAAAATGTTGTATCTTTTTTGCATATTGTAAACCTTATGGAGGGCTAAGGGATGCTCACTTTGAAGCATAGCCTTCAACATGCCAGGCAAAGCATGCTGGGGCCTCTCAAATCAACAGATGTTCTGCACCTCCTCACTAGACCAGCATGTCAATTCATATCTGCCTTGCTTTCCTACTAGAGAGCTACATAAAACAGTGTGTATGTATATGGGTAAAATTGATTTATACAGTGTCTTTGCACCATTCCAAAAATCAACTCTGCGCCTGTACAATCCCACACAGTCATCTGTGTCGCTGGCTCAGCTACAGCTAAAATTTCCATTTGTAATGTTTTAATTCTATAGGTAGCCTATTTTTCTGTTGTTGGGAAGCCTTGTCTCACCACATCTCAAAGCAGCCATCATTCTACAGCTCCTCCCTTGTGCAGCTTCTATTTTCTGTTCAAGGTACTTCTCTGTAAGCATTCCAGACAATTACTCTCAACCCCACTCCAGCTACCCTAGTAAATTTGCAAGAATGCTTAGAAATAATGGAGAAAGCCCTGGCTGCAGAAATGCTAACATGCTATCGTGGTAATTTGCAGGAGGCTTTTCAGAGCAACAGCATCTTTGCAGCTAAGATTTTTTTTTTAAGGTCAACCATTCAGTATTTATTTGTAAACAATCAAATGTACAGAACACCGGCTGAAATACAACAGGATGCTGGCACCATCAATTTAACTCATTTCTCTTTTGTGTGGAGTAGAGATGAGAACATGTTTGTTGATCCAGGACTGATGATAGCTCAGGGAATGGGACATTGTTCATATTTTTGTACCATCCTTTTGATTTCCTAGAGATGAACTCCAAATGACTCAAGGTGTTCTTGTGCCTTCAGAATGTGAAGAGAACAGAAATTAAGATGATCACAAGTTGTCTTTTGAATTGTTTTGGGAAAACTGGAGAACAAAAATAGTGGTAGTGTGGAAATATTCATTCATACAGTTTTGCTCTCCTTCCTATTTAAGAAGGAAATACCAGAATGAATTGAGATCTGAGCTCAAGAGCTTTAGGATTCAACAACCATTAGCTTTCCAACAGTTCTTTTCTTATAACAATTCAAAGAACACTCTTCACAGTTGGCAGAATCCATTTAATTAACATCTAACAGTGCTCTCTTCACTTATCAGGGCTGGTCTTACCACTATTGAAAAGGTTCTGCTAAGCTTTCTGGTGTCTTACTCCCTAATTCTAGTTTTTGTTCTCAAAGCAGCAGGGATATTAGTCATGCTTTGTACATTAAGTTGCATAATGCCAAGTCTAAAAATTGCATGGTAGGGCTACATATCACTTCTAATAAACACTGGCTCAAACAATATTGTCCTTGCTGATTAAAAATACTTGGTGCACATTAAGTTTCTTAATGTCAGAAGGGTAAAGGTGCATCCTTGCTTTAAGCAGAGATCAGATTCACACCCAACTTCTGCCTGGTGCCTGATTCTAAGAAAGTAACAACCTCTGTCTACCTATGAGGAACCTAATTATTCCCCCATCCACCATCACGCACCCCTCTTCAACCGACAATCCAAGTTGCTTTTTAAAAAAATGGTAAATCATTTAGCACAACAAAATCATTTGTGTGTGTTTGTGTGTGTTTTTACTGGCTTCCTTACAAGCTTCCTGCATAAGTATGCGGAAATTGTCTGTAAAACATGTACCTGGAATGGTGAAATCTCACTGGGGTAATTTGATTAAACTTCCTGTCTTAGAAAAGGCCACAGCTGTCTAATCAGGAATGAGTAAAATGACTGCTGCTGAATTCAATCTAGGTCTTGATATCATGTGCATACCCTCTATTTTATTGTTGGAGGCTATAAAAATAGATAATTGCTACCTATTGGAAGATGAGAAACCTGCTTTCAAATAGTACAAGAAACAATTTTGTGCAAATCTCTGGATACCAATCAAGGAATAGCAAAAGCACAAATCTATACAGCTGCTGGCCATTAAAGCCATCACTACTCAGGTGTACTAGCTATCCAATCATTCATAAAGGTCTCTTTGCCTTACATCCTGCCTATATGAGCCAGCCTACAAAAGCAAAGCGATGGAAGAGAATATTTGTAACCCAGAATTGAACAATAGAGTCTCTGGTGCTTTCTAAGCTTTATTGTTGTTTACAGATGTTTCATTATCCAACTAAGTAGCATCAGTGTTAGCATCTGTGGGTTTGTTTCCTGTTTATATGCAGTAGTTGTGCCAGAATTGGTGGGGGAATTTCTCCTTTATAGTTTCTGATAAGAACTGCCAAAAGGAGGGGGGGGGGGGGGGAACTACAGCTGGTAGGTAAAACTACCATATATAAAATGAGAGGAAACCTCACACTCACCAGGACTGATAATGTTACCAAGCCAGGTAATTAAATATCTGCAACCAAACAACTACACTGAGAGACCACCAAAGACTGAGCATTTAATGCACTAGGACAGTAATGGCGAACCTATGGCACGGGTGCCACATGGGGCACTGTAACCATTTCTTAGGGCACGCGAGGCGTTGCCCTGTCAGCACTAGCGCACATGTGTGTACTGGCCAGCTGATTTAGGCCTTCTTTTGAGGCCATTTTTCGCCCTCTGGAGGCTTCAGGGAAGTTCCTGAAGTCTCTGGAGGTGGGGAGGGAAGGCTGTTTTCACCCTCCCCAGGCTCCTAGAAAGCCTCTGGAGCCTGGGGAGGGCAAAAAAAGTGCGCCAAAAGCAGGGGTCACACACATAGCATTATGGGTGTGGTACACCCATGCACAGCCCCCCTGCGCTCCCCCCACTTTTGGCACGCAAGCCAAAAAAGGTTAGCCATCACTGCACTAGGACTCAAGAGAAAAAGGCAGTGTCTAACATAGAAGAGGGAGATATTGCTGCAAAACAATCATCCTGTGGGGGATATGCACAGCATAAAAAATTAATTAATTGATCAATCAATCAATCATAGGATTGCTTTAATGTAAGAGCAGCTGACAATTGTTTTTGCTGTTTTCTCTAACAGCTGACAATTAAAAATGCAGAGGGAACTTATTATGAATCAATGGGATCTAAAGATGTATAAAATAATGTATGACAAATCTACAATACCCCTGGCTAAAATGTTGTTAAATTAAAAACGGCAACTTTCAAATCAAAATCCAACTTTAAGTTTGTGCAAAACTATTTTTTCAAACTGTATCTTTGCACATGAATGACAAAAGATAGAAAATTGTGCTCCTGCCTCCCTCAATTGCTCTCTGATATCCTACGAAGTGAAAATATTCAATTTGCAGGCGCAAGCCTCAGGTATTATACGAGTTAGCTACTCGATTTCTAGATGGCACCTACTGTACTTTCTCTGTTCCACAGAATCCTATTATCCTGGTCAGGCATAAAGGTCTAAAAGGCACTGCCGGTTTGGGTATTATTTGAGTGAAGCTGCACAAAGAAAAAGTGTGAGCAAACAGGCCTTTCTTATTTCCTCAATCAGAAATAGCAGGAAGGGTCCTAAGCACGGGTGAAATTCAGCAGGTTCTGACAGGTTCTGGAGAACCGGTAGTGGAAATTTTGGGTAGTTCGGAGAACTGGCAAATGACATCTCTGTCTGGCCCCAGGAGTGGGGAGGGAATGGGGATTTTGCAATATCCTTCCCCCAGGAGTGGGGAGGGAATGGGGATTTTGCAATATCCTTCCCCCAGGAGTGGGAAGGGAATGGGGATTTTGCAGTATCCTTCCCCCAGGAGTGGAGAGGGAATGGGGATTTTGCAGTATCCTTCCCCCAGGAGTGGGGAGGGAATGGGGATTTTGCAGTATCCTTCCCCCAGGAGTGGAGAGGGAATGGGAATTTTGCAATATCCTTCCCCCAGGAGTGGGAAGGGAATGGGGATTTTGCAATATCCTTGCCCCAGGAGTGGGGAGGGAATGGGGATTTTGCAATATCCTTCCCCCAGGAGTGGGGAGGGAATGGGGATTTTGCAATATCCTTCCCCCAGGAGTGGGAAGGGAATGGGGATTTTGCAGTATCCTTCCCCCAGGAGTGGAGAGGGAATGGGGATTTTGCAGTATCCTTCCCCCAGGAGTGGGGAGGGAATGGGGATTTTGCAATATCCTTCCCCCAGGAGTGAAGAGGGAATGGGGATTTTGCAGTATCCTTCCCCCAGGAGTGGAGAGGGAATGGGGATTTTGCTGTATCCTTCCCCCAGGAGTGGAGAGGGAATGGGGATTTTGCAGTATCCTTCCCCCAGGAGTGGCGAGGGAATGGGGATTTTGCAGTATCCTTCCCCCAGGAGTGGAGAGGGAATGGGGATTTTGCAGTATCCTTCCCCCAGGAGTGGAGAGGGAATGGGGATTTTGCAGTATCCTTCCCCCAGGAGTGGAGAGGGAATGGGGATTTTGCAGTATCCTTCCCCCAGGAGTGGAGAGGGAATGGGGATTTTGCAATATCCTTCCCCCAGGAGTGCAGAGGGAATGGGGATTTTGCAATATTCTTCCCCCAGGAGTGCAGAGGGAATGGGGATTTTGCAGTATCCTTCCCCCAGGAGTGGAGAGGGAATGGGGATTTTGCAATATCCTTCCCCCAGGAGTGCAGAGGGAATGGGGATTTTGCAGTATCCTTCCCCCAGGAGTGGCGAGGGAATGGGGATTTTGCAATATCCTTCCCCCAGGAGTGGAGAGGGAATGGGGATTTTGCAGTATCCTTCCCCCAGGAGTGCAGAGGGAATGGGGATTTTGCAATATCCTTCCCCCAGGAGTGGCGAGGGAATGGGGATTTTGCAATATCCTTCCCCCAGGAGTGCAGAGGGAATGGGGATTTTGCAGTATCCTTCCCCCAGGAGTGCAGAGGGAATGGGACTAACTTTAAGATATAATTTTAAAAATGGGAAGAAATGGAGAAGTAAGAGTAGGAGAGAGGGCAGGAAGGGGGAAAATAGGGAAGGAATGGGGGAATGAAAGGTGAAGAAGAGGGAAGGAATGGGGGAGAGGAAGGGGAAGAAGAGGGAAGGAATGGGGAGAGGAAGGGGAAGAAGAAAAGGGAAAGAAGAGGAGGAAAGAAGAGAAGAAGCGAGGGAAGGAGCGGGAAGAGGAAGTAGGGCTGTTGTAAAACAAGTTGGATGTATGGGATGGCAGGAAAGCAATCTTGATTATATTTTTAATTTTAGAAGGAGAAATGAATTGTTATAAATGTTAAAAGATAACATACTATTAACAATAGCTATGAGACTGTATATTTGTGAATGTATGTATGAGAAATAAAAATAAAAAACTTTGAAAGAAAAAAAAAGAATAATTGTAGTTAAGGCACTGAAAAGTCCTGTTCTCTTTTGTAGTCCGTCATTATTAGCATATTCCAACTGCAGCCCCATAATACTTACATTAACCTGACTGTATTTTCCTTTTGAGTACTGTAGACATGAATTAATAATCTTCATGAATTCTTTGGTTTTTAGTCTTTTTGGCAGAATCACATTTGCAAAAAGGCTTGGAAGGAAACAGTAGGTTTTGACTGGAAAACTGATAATGGAATGCTGAATTATAATTTTGAGAATTATCATCTTCATCCTTTGAATAAGATATTTTAAATACAAAACCGAATTATAAATAAAAGGCAATTCGATTCTGCATTGCAGTTATTGCTTTAATTTGCACTGACATTGCAAAGATGACTCCAGGAGGTAAAATTCTACCTCAATGGTTAATGACATTATCCTCCAGTTTTGAAGAGTTTCCTGCACCTTGATTAACCAGAACATTTGGGCCAAGCCGAAAGAAAGATTTCACTGACCTTTTCAGATAAAGGGGACTATGAATCTACCCTTTGTGTTAAATTAGGCCACTTGTTACGTTTAACCTTATATTTGCAGAAATGTTTATACACTGTGCTTCTACGAAAGGAAATGTTTTCAATCTACGGCAGGGGTGTCCAAACTTGGGAACTTTAAGACTTGTGGACTTCAACTCCCAGAATTCTGGGAGTTGAAGTCCACAAGTCTTAAAGTTCCCAAGTTTGGACACCCCTGATCTACAGTGTTGCTATTTTCAATCCAATTTAGTTCCATAAAGCCTGCACACAGAAGGCAACTTGCACACACACAAAACTGATGAAGCAATGAAATGCAGGTTATGTGGCTTTCAGATTGCAAAACTGGTGCATGGTATCCCATGCTGGGTCTGGTCCATAGCTGGCCTCATTACAAATAATGATATTTTGTTCTTCTCAGATGCCCCAATGAAAATAGGAGCTAGATATATCAGTGCCTTATCACTACAGTACACCGATTATACCGTATTATTTCCCTCAGCTGAATAAAGTATACAGCATTCAGCATATTTATTGCATGACTCATTACCTACTGAGAATTGAAAGCTTAATAAGCAAATGAATACACTTAATTAGTCAAATCGCACAATGCCAAAACACACCGTTATGGAACAAATGCCTCACAAACCTGCTGGATTTAAGCAGCATATTACTCACAGTACAAGGCACAGGAATTCATTCACAGCTATCAAAGCATGGGGCTTATACACGTGGTGAAAACCTTGCATTTTTATCTGTCTCCTTCCATGCTTTAGAACCTGAGGTAAACATCCTTCGAAACAGGATAGGGCAGGAGGAGAGCAGAATATTAGAGACCCTCCACTCACATCTCCTAGAAACCTTATGATTATTTTCAGATTTTTTCCCCCCTGGGATTGAAAGTGTCTTCCCAATGATAACTTCAAGATGAAAATGCTATGTGTGCTTCTTGACTTTAGTAACATCCAGACACAGCTTGTGTTTTTCTTTAAAACACTGGCTTTCAGTTTCTCAGGGAGAAGCCCTTTAATGATTGCATCCTAAAGCCAGATGAGTTGCATCAAGACCCATAGTGTCATCCCCTCCCTCCTTCTGAAAGACAAGGGAGAGGAAGAAGATTGAGGAGAAGGAGAAGAAGAGTGAATGGTGCTGGCAGATGTCACAAAGTCTGAATAGCGTTCATTGACATAAGAGAAAATATGACTTGCTTTGTCTGTTCCTGAATCTGTCCTGGATCAAACTAAAAGCACCCAGCACAGTAAGGTGGGCAAGTAGAGCAGCAGAGGAACAAAATAGAACATTTTGTGCTCTGGCATCACAAGCATCCTATTTATATTTGTGTTTTGGGGTTAGGTTTTATGAGGCAACCTGTTAACGCAAGAAGCAAATGGATGGAATAAAGGTTTTGAAATGGCAGCTGTCCTTTTTTATAATAATAATAATCTTTATTGTCGTTGTACTAAAATTACAATGAAATTGGTTTTAACTTCACTGGTGCAAAATTATAACAGAAACAAAAAAAAAGAGAGAAAAGAAAAAAGAAAAAACTAGCATATGCATGGAGTGATTGTGGTTGAATTTAAAAGTCTCACAGTCCAAGGATAGAAGCTATCTTTAAACCTGTTTGTTCGGCTGGCTTTTCACGGAATCATAGAAAAATAGCGTATCTTCATATCAAACCAACTGTATCTTTACACCTGTACAAACCAGGGAAATTAGGATACTCCAAATGCTGTGGGAATTGGAATTTGGGAATATACAGTCTCTCAGCATTTCTAGGTACCAATAATTCTAGCATAATCCAGAGTGCCAAAAGTTACCTACCACCTCCAAAATATGGTTTGTTTCAAAAAGAATGAGAGCAAACTATAACTAACCTAGAATCTGTAAATTTAGGTATGGTGTTGGCAGATCATCATATTGCACCAGATTGTATCTTTCTAAATGGAATTGATGTCCAGAAGGAACAAACATGAAACTCCAGAGCAGGCAGAAGCAATGGGGTCTGGTAGCAAGCTATGCTGACATACCTGTTAGGCAAATGGGAAATGGTTATGAAGAGTTTGTTTTAATAATTTTTGTGCTGATTTTTAACAGCACAAGTTAGATAGGCAACTTTTCCAGCAATATGTACAGATGCTAGTTAAAGTCATTCTAAGTGCATAAAAATGCATTTGTTTGTTGCCAAGTAACTGACTGGATGCATAAAGAGATCTGTGCCATCATTAGTGCTTTTAGATGCATCCTTTATTGTGTAATGTCCTGTCTCAAACATAGGCTGAGTAACTTCCTGTGTTTTCCCCATATTTTTGCTATGCTTTTAACCATGAAAAGAAGTCTATTAAAGAGAAAGATATAAAGATGTGTCTTTTCATTAATATTCCTAAGAATCTTCTCTTTGGATGCATCACAGAAAGACAGGAGATATTATTCTCTCATATCCAACTGTTTTCAAAGTTCAGCATTCTTCATGTGCAGCTATTTGCAGTTACAAATGGTAATATAGGAACCGATGCACATGGAATGAACTACCTAGTCTTATGATCAATTACTCATTTCAGTAACTATATGTGTCTGCTCGCATATTTACCTTTAGTTTATGATTGCTAAAACTTACGAGAGTGGGCAGCTATCAACAGTTGGGAGAATGTGAACCTGATGAAAATTCATGATTCCACATAACTATGAAAATAGGAAGCCTATCATGGCTTGAAGCCAGGACTAACCATATGCTCTTATCTGATATTTACTTACATCAGATCCTTCTATATTCATAGGCATGAATTTGAGCAATTCATATTGTACATTAGATTATGCAAACAAGCACATTCATTGTATATTCGACTGCATATGACTCTCATAGTTTGTTCACCTGCCCTTTAGAAATGATAATTATGTAAATGACCAAAGTCCATAAAAGAGTATTTCCAAAGTGTATGTTTTTAAAAGGTTATCCTCTGCCCTTATCTGCCACCCTCACCCTCCAAATTCCACTGCCCTTTAAAACAGTCTCCCCTAAATATGTCTTACTCTTTCATTTGTTAGTTCCAAATTACCCGGTCCTGTTAACGTAGGGATGGACAGCTTTCATCTACTAAAAGCCTAAATTCTTTAGGGATAAGTTGGGAAAGGAGTAAGATTGAAATAAACACAATCAAGTAGCCCATATATTTCTCTTCCAAGCAGCTAAGAGGTTTGGCCTGATTATTTGCAACATTTTTTAAGCCGAGGGCTACTTGAAGCATGAAAGCTGATATGTTTATGGTGTGTTCCACTCTGACTTGATTGCAATTTCCCTCACCCACATCTGAATGAATATTGATATATTCTACAAAGTTTCTTTATAAATTGTTTCTTGCAGGACACGCACGTCTTCACTGTGACCTGCCATCTACGATGACTGCACATATCATGTATGTCCCTATCTGCTGTGTGAATCCAAAAGGACCAACATAGAGTGAGCTTCATATCTAAATGTCGCAGATATTAAAACAGGCTTTGAATTGTTTATCTAGAACTCAGGAAGCCATTTTATAACCTATCAATTCATTTAGCTCAATAATATCTACACTGAGCAGCACTTTCAGTGCCAAAACTTTCTTGGTTTTGGCACTGAAAATCTTATCTCAGACCCAACTGGAGATACCAAAATTAAGCTGGATTTTATAAATAAATCAATAAGTAAGTAAGTAAGTAAGTAAGTAAGTAAGTAAGTAAGTAAGTAAGTAAGTAAGTACGTACGTACGTACGTACATACATACATACATACATACATATCCTATGGTGCTAGGCTGTTCATACCTGATCCATAAAACTATAGTATGTTTCAAGAGCAAGAACATTAATCTTCTTTGTCCCAAAGGTGCTTTTTTCAAGAGGCAACTAGACTTTCTTGTTTTTCTTTGAAGACGTTTCGCTTCCCATCCAAGAATGGGAATGGATGAGAAGTGAAACGTCTTCAAAGAAAAACAAGGAAATCCAGTTGCCTCTTGAAAAAAGCACCTTTGGGACAACCATGACCTGGATGACTGAGAATCTCCATAGACATTAAAGCTTCTTTATAAAGTTACATGTTAAAAAGAAATTGTGAAAGAAACAGTGACATGTTGCCTCTAAGACAAGCATATATCTACTCTAAGCTCTTTACATGGTAAAAGTAAAGGTTCCCCTCGCACATATGTGCTAGTCGTTCCTGACTCTAGGGGGCAGTGCTCATCTTCGTTTCAAAGCCAAAGAACCAGCGCTGTCCGAAGATGTCTCCATTGTCAGGTGTCCAGCATGACTAAATGCCAAAGACTCACAGAACGCTTTACTTCTCACCAAAGGTGGTCCCTATTTTTCTACTTGTATTTTTACATGCTTTCGAACTGCTAGGTTGGCAGAAGCTGGGACAAGTAACAGGAGCTCACTCCGTTATGCAGCGCTAGGTATTCGAACTGCCGAACTGCCGACCTTTCTGATCGACAAGCTCAGTGTCTTAGCCACTGAGCCCCTTTATAAGCTTAAATTATAATAAATTAAACTTTACGATGCAGAGGGAAGAAAGCAACTGCTGTTCTACCACCATTTTTCCTTAATCCTTACCTTCTTGTTTGCCAGAGCCAGTGTGAAAAAAGTTAACCGAGAGAACCAGGGCAAAAACAAAATGGGAGAGAAAAGCTATAGCTTTTAGGTTTACTATTGCTTGGGACAGGTTGTAGAAATATAGCTTGGGTCTCTACCGATCAACTCTATCACAGACCGAGAAAATGCAGAGAGGTCAATTTTCAAAAGTAGCTAAGCACTGACATTGTTTGTCAGTTATAGCCGACTGCAAAACTTGCCCCCATATACATTACGGCAGGGGTCTCCAACCTTTGTAAGTTTAAGTCTGAAGAACTTCAACTCCCAGAATTCTGAGAGCTGAAGTCCTTCAGACTTAAAGTTGCAAAGGTTGGAGACCCCTTCATTACGGTATTTAATATTTCACAGATTTCCCTCCATTCACCAACACAGATCTTGGAATGTCCTTCATACCTTTCCGGATGCTACCATCAGAAGCACAAGAGAAATCTCCAGTGCTCAGGAGAAAACAGGTTGCTGCTTTCTTGTTTTTGTCCCTGGTACTTGAGCCCCTCATGAGTTGCTTCTCCTCTTGGGGTGACGAAAGAGGTTGATCTTCATCTGACAGAACCACATTGGCATCTCCATTCTGCTTGGTGTCTTAGAAGGAGAAAGAAAGAAAGAAAAACCAACCTTTGGAACCAGAATACATCAAATCTGGACCTGCTTTGCCAACAGGAAAATGAATAATTTATTTATATATAAAAGATTATATATGACATAATCCAGGGGAGGCAGCATTTTAATTTTTAGTGACATTTCCAAAGTATATTGGAATCAATTTCTCACCTTCTTGACATTCAGTCCCTTCAGCAATACTTGTTGGTGAATCCACCAATATTGAGGGGGAAAGTGTCAAAGCATCAGTCCTATATACCCCAATGTTTCAAGAGACATAGCTTACAGAAAATGTCTATAAACATATACCTTGCATTAATGCTATGGTGACTGCAGTATGGTTTCCACAGAAACTGAAGTTTTCTAGAAACAGCATTCTGTTCGTGATGAATGTATAGCCAGATATCACGTATAATATAGTAAATGTTAGCACTCTAGTACTGATAAGGTTATTCTAGGCTAAATCTTTACATCTCATAAATATTCCTTATCTGAGATTGGAAAATAAATGATACAAATAACCTGCTCATATCTCATGTCTCAGACTTCCTGGTTTTCTTGTTGGGAGATTCATACAGAAGCTCAGTCTTTGCAACTTGTGAACATTGTACCATACCTGGTTCCTTTTTTTAGTAACAGAGCAGCCTTCCTTAGCCTACTGTATTTCCCTGAAATTAAGACCAGGTATTATATTAATTTTTGCTCCAAAAGATGCATTAGGGCTTATTTTCTGATTAGGTCTTATTTTCAGGGAAATATGGTGCTAAGTGCGTCCATCTGGCTGACGATTTTAACTGGAGCTTATTTGGGGGGATAGGGCTTATATTGCAAGCATCCTGAAAAATCATGCTAGGGCTTATTTTTGGGTTGCATTTTATTTTCAGGGAAACACCGTAGTATATTAAATGTATTGAAATCCCAGACTGCATTAATCCCAACACATCTGCCAAGGAAGGATTTCACAGGATTTGGAATCAAAACACTAAATCAGGTTTATTGTTCCAGCACACTGGGAAGGCAATAGATCAGGGATGTCCAAACTTGGGAACTTTAAGACTTGTGGACTTCAACTCCCAGAATTCCCCAGCCAGCATAGCTGACTGGGGAATTCTGGGAGTTGAAGTCCACAAGTCTTAAAGTTCCCAAGTTTGGACATCCCTGCAATAGATGGACGGAAAGATGTTATAAACTGAGTACACAATTTGAACTAAGCCCAAATGTGTTTTATTTAGTTTTCACTTATGTCCTCTTTGAGTGATAAATTATGGCTTGGACCTTAGCGCAGTAGGAATCTAGCTAACTGCGGCTTATTCAGTAAACAATGATTAAATGTGACTTTTGAATCAGACCTATGGCTTAGTCACCATGTTTACCCAGCATTGTAGCACAGTCTGTTAATCCAATCTCTGAAATTACTTCATTGGTTTTCAATTACAAACTGAAGAAGCTAGAGACTTAAAATAACGAAAAGAGTTGCTTTCTGTTACATGAGTTGCACTAGGGAAAAACAAAGCGCTTCTTAGAGCTGAGATGTTTTTTAAGTTTTAAATTTGTTTTTATTGAAATATAAAGAAAAGCCATTCAAGGCAACTTCTTTCAGGCCTGGCCCTATGATGAGGCACACAAGGAAGCAACCTCTGCAGGTGAGGACAGAGGGCCTGAGCCCACCCTTGATACTCTGCTGTCCTAGCTGCGGTTCATTTGATGGCCTGAAGGGCTGCAGTAGTCCTAGCCCAGTGATGGCGAACCTTTTTTGGCTCGCGTGCCAAAAGCAGGGGGAACGGGGGGGAGTCGTGTGTGGGCGTGCCACACCCATAATGCTATGTGCGCGACCCCCTGCTTTTGGGGTGCTTCTTTCACCCTCCCCAGGCTCCAGAGGCTTTCTAGGAGCCTGGGGAGGGTGAAAACAGCCTCCCCTCCCCACCTCCAAAGGCTTCAGGAGCTCCAGAGGGCGAAAAACAGCTTCAAAAGAAGGCCTAAATCAGCTGGCGAGCGCACACAAGCGTGCTGGAGCTGACAGGGCAACGCCTCGCATGCCCTAAGAAATGGCTCCACGTGCCACCTGTGCCATAGGTTCGCCATCACTGTCCTAGCCCATCCCATCTCCCAGGCCAGAGAATCAGTCCCCTTCTTCACAATTCTGCTAAGCTGCTGCTACATGCCATCAACAGCTATACACAACTGGTGGTGATGGAATTCCTCAGGGAGAAATGCCATTGCTTCTCTGTCCAAACCCTCACATATTGAAGAACTCTTGTTTTCAATCTCTGCTCCTTGCTGCTTTCCACAACAAATCAGACCAGCAAACCAGTATAAACAAGTATATAAAAAAAGACATTTCCAGTTTTGTCTTACTTTCTAATCCTTCTGCCCTAAGATGCAAGCAGACTAGCAGGTTAATAATAGAAGTCTTATAGGTCGTAAAGATTACAAAAGTTTAGCTCCATTGACTCTCTTTTCCTACCACCAATTAAAGTATCATTTCCAACACTGATTTTTTTTAAACGAGGCCCTATTATTTTCAGCGTGTGTGTGTGTGTGTATGGTTGGCCCAGTCTGGTTAAATGGCCAACCAATCTGTGTGTAGATCTACACCTGCACACACAAACACGTACACACAACCACCGTATAACCCCCAAAATATCTACCTACCATATTTCTCCCCCTACCTACCTACCTACCTACCTACCTACCTACCTACCTGCCTACCTACTGCATTTCTCCATCTCTCTATCCCTCTACCTACCTACCTACCTACCTACCTACTGTATTTCTCCTTGAATCTTATGTAGAATATTTTATGACATAAAGGATGACATAATACCTGTGGCCCACTGCTCTCTCTGTATCCATCTACCTACCTTTTTAAACAATTTTTTACATTTCCGTTGTGTGTACCTGGCACAGGTGTGACATCTACACAATCTATATATATAATTGGTGCCATATTTGAAAAGAATGTTGTGTGAAAATTTGGAAGCGATTGGTGCAGTACTTTTGGAGATTAGTGGTTTTGAACAAACTCGTTACATTTTTTTAAATTTATGTATATGTATATGTGTATGTGTATATGTATGCATGCATGCATGTGTATATTTATATGTATGTATATATGTGTATGTATATATTTGTGTGTGTGTGTGTGTGTGTTAGGTTTTATATGCTTGTATATATGCTTATATGGTTTTATATATATTTATATATATATGCTTGTGTCACAACACCCTGGCAAGCCCCAATTAAGGGAGGATGCATACTGTTTTCCTTTTCTGCCTTTTGGCTCATCACCAGAGACCATCCAGACAGAAAGCTATTAGTTTCATTGTGTCTTGTTTTTTTTTACATGTTTTTACAGTCTCCTTTGTTTATTTATTTATCAGCTCAAAACCTAACACACACACACATATGTATGTATCATAGCCTGTATCTACCACCCCACTAAACATAGTTTGTTTTCACCATGGCTAGTAGAACAAGCCATGGTGGTGTGGTGTTATAATACACTAAGACAAAACCAAAAGAATGCCCATGACCATACACACTGAACCCGAAAAGAGCCAAGTAGTCAAATGTTGCACAAACCCAGCACACGTGATTACTTTATGGTTCAATGTGTTGGGATGAGTAAGCAAGTACATCAAGTGAACATGCAGCTTGCAAAACATATGTTATAGTTTCAATGAGAGAAAAAGAGAAGCATGAGATTTTCTGTATTAAGCGTCAAAAGAGCAGCTTTTGGTTCATGAAAAGGAGGCGCCATTTTCCTCTTCCACTTCAGATACCAAAAGGCCTTGGGCTGCTCTGATTCCACTGCACACCTGAGTTTGGGATATGCAACTATGTATATATAACCACCACACCCCGTTAAATCCATTCTGGGATCACTTACTGGAAGGCTCTTAGCTGCACACTCCAGAGAACAAACCATTAGGGGTTGCCTGACTGACCTTGGGGTTCCGAAGACAATCCTCAGAGGCTTATTGCTGTAGAAAAGGTCAGATGGTTAATCAATGCTTAAGAAGAATGGAGATCATTCAAACAGAGCAGGGGTGATAAACCACTTAAATGCAGCCTTAGATTGCAAAGAACATGACTTTACATATCAGAGGACGCAGGCACTTAGAGCAGGGATGTCCAAACTTGGGAACTTTAAGACTTGTGGACTTCAACTCCCAGAATTCCCCAGCCAGCTATGCTGGCTGGGGAATTCTGGGAGTTGAAGTCCACAAGTCTTAAAGTTCCCAAGTTTGGACATCCCTGACTTAGAGGCTGTGCATTTTCCTTGGCACTTTTACATGCAAGCTGTCAACTTTCACAAAATGCCAAACACATCTTTGTATTCCAAAAAGTGGGATTCTCTTGTTTTTAAAGCAATGTCAGGAGCATGGCATGGGTTTTCAACCTTTTTCTCCTCTACCCAGGGTTTCCCCTGCTGAACTCTCTTACCGCATCCTGCTCTTAATAAAAGAAATGGCATCCTTGGTAGGGGATTCCTTTTTAATGGAGAAAAAGCATGAGTGAGAGAGATTGGCTTAATATGAAGGATAACCTGTGTATCAAAGACACACACACCCTCCCCAACACACTCCAGAACCCCTTTTCGGTGTCCCAGTGCTTCTTCCAATTACAGGATTAATTTTCAATATTGCAGTGCCAAACAATCAGTAGAGTTTTCTTGCCACTTGGAGGTGAGAGAAATATATGAAAATTATAACATTACATCCAAAATACATTGCAGGATCCAATCTGTGTCAGAGGTTCCCTAAAAATGGGCTCCAGCATGAGTCCGAAAGTTCAGACGTCAAAACCTCTGATCCTGGTGGCCAACCCAGATTTGATCCTACAATATTATCCTGGGACATGTATATTCGCCAAAAATACGTTTATTGTGGTTTTAAAAAGAAAGAAAATGTTGATATTCTCATAGCTTCTCCCAGAGCCACAAACATCCAGTGTTCTGGCCCTCTCCATATAATTCAGCCCAACAAACTATGAGTCCACCAAAAAATGTCAAAAGTAACCCAACCGATTGAAAAATTGCCTATAGTTGGCTTAAGTAAGGGTATCATTATCTGTTTTATAAAGTACAGTACAAACTATGGATCAGAAGTGTCAAATTTGCGGCCCGCGGACTAGATACGTCATCTGCTGGCCACGCCCATCTCCATTTTAGTGAAGGGGGCAAAAGTTGTGATATGTCACGGGATGCGAGTTTGACTCCCTTGTTATAGATAGAAGGCAACAAAGGGTTAAATTTCCCTGCATCTCTTTGTTGCCATCTAGTGGTCATCCATAGTCATCTTTCCACCATACTAGGATATGGATCACAAGGTATTTTAATTTCAACAAAAAGAAAAAAAAACCTGACATGATTGACATTAATTTAACCCTTTGTACAGTGCAATGAATGACAACAACGATTTCCCAGATATTTTGGAAAACTTTAGTTTCCTAAAAAAACAGTCTTCAATAACTGTCACGTTTTTTTAAAGTTAATTCTTTTTGAACTAAAGAACTTAACAAAACTATTGATGTCAAATGGTAACTTGAAAGAAGCCAACTCATGTGCTGAGGCACCCAATATACTAACTTTGATGACACCAAGCCATTCTGGACTCTGGAAACCTTACGTATGCCATTGGGTGAAGTTTATGATAGTAGGATGCAAACTGTTCTCCAAAGTAGGGTGGGACATTATCCTTGTTAGACAGACTTCTATTTATTCATCTTCTTCTAAAATGGACAAAACTCAGTCTGGCCTAGTGAACCCACTTTTCTGATTCTCTCCCTATGGACACCATTATAAATACAGCAAAATTAATAATTAATAGAACATTTCTCTGCGCTCACCCCAAACAATATACCTTTATCCAGATCAGGGGTAGGGAACTATGGCTCTTTTATGACTCATGGACTTCACTACCCAGAATTCCTGAGCCAGCATGGCTGGCTCAGGAATTCTGGGTATTTCAGTCCATGAGTCATAAAAGAGCCATAGTTCCCTACCCCTGATCCAGATGATAACTCTACACCAGGGGTCCCCAACCCCCGGGCCGCGGACCGGTGCCGGTCCGTGGCTTGATAGGAACTGGGCCGGAGAGGAGGGAGGAGGGGGCAGCCCCCTGGGCAGAGCATGTGCCGGATGTGGGAGAGCGCAGGCGCGGCCGTTCTCGCCGACTCCCCCCTGCATGCGCATGCACAGGCATGGCCGTTCGCGCCGTTGGAGGCCCTAGAGGGCCGAGTGAGCTGACTCCCCCCCTGCGTGCACATGCGACGTCTGTTCCTCCTCCCCCCGCGTGTGCATGCGCCACCTGTTCCCCCTCCCTCCTCTACGCCAGCCGGTCCGCAGAATTTTTTTAAAATGAAACCGGTCCCTGGTGCAAAAAAGGTTGGGGACCCCTGCTCTACACCATATACACCATAATCTTACATAACATAGATTTCTTCTAGAGCCACTGCTTTATACATCCACAAATTTATGTCCAGAATCTTCCTACCACTGCTATTTATGGGTTTTGTTTAGCCTGAAATCTTACGTCTCACCTGATCTTTTCCTCTCCATCACTCCAACTGCTGTTGCTGCCGCTAGAGGACTGTTGTAACTCTGAATACTGTTGTGAGGCGAGTTGTCCTCCGATTTGCAGAACGTTGGAGAGTCGAGTGGTGCTGGACGGGGTATGTGCTTCTTTTTCTTCTTTGGGAGCTTTTGCTTCGCCATGGCCAATGAGTAATACATTCCAAAGTTGTTGACAATGACTGGAACAGGCATAGCAATGGTAAGAACACCAGCCAGGGCACAAAGAGCTCCCACCAACATACCTGACCAGGTTTTGGGATACATGTCTCCATAACCCAAAGTTGTCATGGTTACCACTGCCCACCAAAATCCAATGGGAATATTCTTAAAGTGGGTATGGTCACTACCACTAGGATCAGATGGCTTGGCACCAATCCTTTCGGCGTAATAGATCATGGTAGCAAAAATCAAAACTCCTAGAGCCAGGAAGATGATGAGAAGGAGGAATTCATTGGTACTGGCCCGGAGTGTATGGCCCAACACCCGAAGCCCCACAAAATGGCGGGTCAGCTTGAAGATCCGGAGGATTCTGACAAAACGAACTACCCTCAGGAAGCCCAGCACATCTCGTGCAGCTTTGGATGATAGGCCACTGAGTCCCACCTCTAAGTAGAAGGGTAGAATGGCTACAAAATCAATGATGTTAAGAAGGTTCTTAATGAAGATCAATTTATCCGGGCAGCAAACAATGCGCACCAGAAACTCCAGAGTGAACCACAGCACACAAACTCCTTCAATACAGGTGAGAATAGGCTCCGTCTCCATCTTTTTCATCACAACAATCTCAGTCGTGTTGCCCACTACTAGGGTCTCAGTCACATTGGTGTCTATGATGAAGGCTTCATGTGTCTCCAGACAAAAAGTTGTGATGGATACCAGAATAAAAAAAAGGGAAGCAAAGGCAATGATCTGAAAAAGAAGGGAAAACATATGCTCAAAGATTAAAAATAAACTATGGGAGAAGAAAAGCAATCCAAGAAACAAGATTACAAGTTTTAAAACTTTTATTCTCTACTTTTTTTCATTTTAAACACTACAAAGAAAGCTTGGAATAAAGAAGCATGCTTCATTTGAATCTAGGATGAATCTAGGATGAGAAATAATCATTGAATGGCTCCTTACACAGTTTTTTTTATTATTATTATTGAAAAAGTTTTATTGGGTTTTTGAATTTTTTTACAAATAGGGTAAGGGTATGGTGTGAGAAAAATATTGTGAGAACTTTCACGTCGAAGTCATTGACCCCCTCCGAGGCTTCATAACAAAATATAGATAATACATAATTTTCAGTTGTACTACAAAGTAGAAAGAAATGCAAACATATCATTGTAAAATCTATGCTAGCAATCATGTATAAACATCCAAACAAAGTTAAACTGTACTAAAATAAAGTCACTTTTGAGATCTAAGTCTTTTGGCAATTGTATCTTCTTCTCCCTGGCCCCCAGTGGGCGGGGCCGCGGCACCCTCTGCTCCCCCATTTTCATCCTCCAGGATTGAGGAATGTTTTTTAAGAAAGGCTTCCACCTCTGCAATTGTTTTAATTCTTACTCTTCCTCCCTCCCAGAACACCAACATTCCCTCTGGCATCACCCACTTGAACCAAACCCCCTGTTTAAATAATCTGCTCCTTACACAGTTTATAGGGCCCTCTTCTTCTCTTTCCTATGATCAATTGTAGACCATCAAATTTGAAGATCCCAATTTTCAATCTGCCCATCTATTAGAACTATTCATAGAATACTTTTTATTGGCCAAGTGTGATCAGACACACAAGGTATTTCTCTCCGGTGCATAAGCTCCCAGTGAACATACAAACAACAAAGTGATAAGTCATAAGACACAAAAAACAAATGGCATTCTATATATTTTATTTTTACGTTAGGCTCACTAAAGTGTGCAACAGTAGTAAGAATAATAATAAATATATTTGTACCCAGGTGTTAGACACAGACTGAGCAAATGAGATTCAGCTTCTCTTAATTCAGTTCAATTCTTTTGCAGCATGAAATTTGTCATCTCACAGTCCGCAGTAAAATTTGTTGGCAGATTTGGTTTTACCTTCTATCCCAAAGGTTAATCTAACACCTTCCCCTGATACTAACAATAAACAGAGAAATTCAATTGCCCAGCTGCGACTGATTACATTTGCTTGTGCTCCAGCCTCATTTATGCTCATTTTCCTCTGCAGATTAGTTTGCCAACAAAGGGAGGAATTAGGCAGGGGTTCCCAAACTTGGCAACTTGAAGACTTGTGGACTTCAACTCCTAGAATTCTTCAGCCAGCAGAGCTGGCTGGAGAATTCTGGGAGTTGAAGTCCACAAGTCTTCAAGTTGCCAAGTTTGGGAACCCCAGAACTAACGCTTATATGAAGATGCAAGATAGCTATTTCTCTGCTTTATTTCATGAACAGTGGCAGAAAAGCCCTGACAATTTGAAAGAATAAGCAGACTATTATTTAAAGTCATGTTATTTATTTATTAATCCATATAATAGTTTTACTGATTTGCTACTAATTGGAATTTTCATGTTACTTACAATAATAATCTAAAAGTCTTCCAAAATCAAATCGACAACATGGGATTTTTTTTGGAGTGGGGGGAAGAGATAGAATTTATATATCACTTATAAAATGTGATTATTTATCAATGTATTTTCATTTTGCTTTTTTCTGTATCTGTGCAGATATATTATGTTTGGACATATAGTTAATTACCCAAGGACGCTGCAGTTTGCCTCCTCTAATCAAAACCACCCACATCATGTATCAAACAAGTTTTGAAAATGAAGTATTTCTAAAGGCAAACGCTGGTAGCTATTGAACAGAACTGTTTTATTTTATGTTATGGGAATAATTGCCAATTTGCATTATTATATAGTGTCACTGTTTCCTATCTTCTGCCCACAACGATATCTTACATGATATCATAACCTATGGATTATGGGAACTAAGTCCCATTTCCAATTATGCAATTAGTGATTATGTAACAGAAATGCAAACTCTTTATCAAATGCAAACTCTTTATCTAATCTGATTTTAAAACATCATTAAATACAGGATCTAACTCAATATGATCCATTGCACTGAGACTTTAAGAAAATAATGTTTAATATTAATAATAATAATCTTTATTGTCATTGTACTAAAATTACAATGAAATTGGTTAAACACACTTTAAAAAAAACCTGTCCATTTGGATTTACTTTGTTTAAGTATCATTTGACTTTGAACCTACTCAATGATGCCGCCCCCTCCCAAATAGCATTTCCAGCTTGTTTTCCAAAGAAAAATACTTGGCTGCAGCTTCTCAAAATGCAGGATATTTCAAAATCTGTGTAACTCGTGGAAGAGGTGGTATAACTGGATACGGGAATGACCGAATAATAACAACTGAAGCAATAATATATGTTTAAATCAGATATTGGTAAATAATATCAATCAGAAATTAAAGGACGAATAAGAACTGATGAAGTAGGTAGGTTAACTAGATGGGCTGTATATAGTGTAAATGTTGGTGTTAAATATTAGGACTATTATTAGGACGGTAATGTTAAGTTTGGTTATTTAACCAAATGTTAAGTTTGGTTATTTAGGTAGTTTTTAAATTGGGTTTTTAAAATTTGGTTTTAGCGCAGGATAGGTTTATTTAATAGTCTTTTAAATTATATTTATTGTATTTTGTATGTTTTTAAATTTCCTGTGCGCCGCCCTGGGTCCTCTGTGGAGAAGGGCGGGATATAAATTTAAATAAATAAATAAATAAATAAATAAATGTTATCGCTTTCTCGCGCTGTGACGGCAATATGTTTAAAATTATGTTTGTATGATTTTATTTTTATAAGAATAAATAAAATATATATATATTAAAAAAACAAAAAAACAAAATCTGTGTAACTGGGACAGTGGTGGGTTTCTGCAGGCTCGCACCTACGCGCAAGAGCCGGATGGTGAAATTTAGAGAACCGGTGAGAGGGGGTTCCACCGGCGGACCCAGAAGTAAGTCTGGCCTGCTGTTGCCGGTAACCCAACGGGAAGGAAAGGAAAGGAAGACAGAAAGTAAGAAAGGAAAGAAAGGAAAAAAGGAAAGAAGGAAAGAAAGAAAGAAAGAAAATTTATCATCACAATTGAGCCCAAAATTTTGGTTGCTAAGCAAGAGCGTTGTTAAATGAGTTTCACCACATTTTACAAGTTGGCCACTCCCACCCTGTCACATGACTGCCAAGCCATGCCCACTAAATAGGCCACACCTAGAGAGTAGGTTCTAAAAAAATTTGAAACCCACCATTGAACTGGGACAAATGTAAAATAAGGACAAGAATATACACACAAATATGCACCATTTTCATCAACCCACTGAAAAACCATCTACCAAATACTCTTACTGAATTAATAACCAACAGGTTGCAAAAGCCAAGAGGTTTTCAATTCTCTTCCATGGCATTAGTTAATCTATAACCATTACAGTGGCATATTGTGTAAATCAACTCAAAAGGACATTAATATAATATAATATAAACATATTAATATATGTGTTCTGGATGGACATCGTAGTCTGAAGGTACAAGTGCAGAATGGAATGCCAGTAACTGTACTTATTTTCCTCCAAGCTCCCACAAAAAAGCCTACTAAAAATAACCATAAAACAACTCATTCTTAATTGAGCATTCTTAAGCTCAATTCTTAAACTTGGAAACAAAGTACCCATTATATTTATATGATACACTAAACCAGAATTATTATTATTTTTCTCCTTTAGTACAGGGGTCTCCAACCTTTGCAACTTTAAGCCTGAAGGACTTCAGCTCCCAGACTTAAAGTTGCAATTCTGGGAGCTGAAGTCCTTCAGACTTAAAGTTGCAAAGGTTGGAGACCCCTGCTTTAGTACATACACATATAAAAGGACAGGTCAAAATAATCCTGCTAAGGTAATAGTATGCTTCCATAAAATATTTTTAATTTAAAATTAATTTAAAATCAGCAGCCAAAAATAAACAGAATTTTGGCAAAACTTGTGTTTTAGTATTAGTAAAATACGTATCAGAAATAGTGGCAAACATTGGCTTCTTTAACATTGTGGCTTCTCTGTGATCCTTTCCAAGGGATTCTCCCCCTTTCAGTGAAAAGAAAATAGCTTAATAATAATAATAATAATAATAATAATAATAATAATAATAATAATAATAATAATAATAATAATAATAATAATAATAATAATAATAATTAATAATAATAATAATAATAATCTTTATTGTCATTGTAAAAATTACAATGAAATTGGTTTGATGGCAAATATGAGATGATGGCATATTAGAGATCCAATTTTCTTTCCTTCCCTGACCTCGAAACAAACAGCATTTATAAATCAAAGCTCAATTCTTGAATCTGGAAACAATATTTATGTGACACACTAAACCAGATTTTTTCAAAATGATCAATAACCACTTGTTCCTCCTGACGTAGCACAACTAACACACCTTGGACAATTCTACTCATCTGCAATTTGGCATGCTGCCTAATCCCGGGACCTTGATTTTCTCCAGTCAAAACAAGCTACCAAAAACCAAATGAACAAGCAGAGCCAAAGAGAGCACTGTAAACAAATACTGGATAGAGCTGTGATTTCTAAGCCACCTTTGTTTATAAGAGGAGACACATCATACAATCAGAAGAAGGTGCAACGAACAGTCCTCATTAGCTGAAAAATTCTGGTGTAAATTGGTCCTGTAAACTCAATAATGTAGTTGTCCTCTTCTGAACCAATTGGGGGGGGGGGGGGGGGGCTTGTGGATAGCCTCCCTATTTAGCTCCAGTACAGTGCAGTATTACAGTGATCAGTTTGGAATGTTATAAATTTAATTTAATTTAAAGGTGCCGCAAAGTTTCAAAGGAGTGCTTTGCCAAAGGGTTTCAATCCTTCCAGAAGGCATTGTAAATGGTCGCCTCACTTCTAGGCATAACATGATGTGAAACAAGGTAAGCAAAAGTTGCCTATCATATTCTACGTAAGGTTCAAAGTGAGAGCTAATAGGTATCTTTAGGATAAATGCTCAGTTTCAATTGCTATAAAATGTTATTACTGGCCTGTCAATTAATTAAAATAGCTTTAGTTTTCTTAAACTCATTTCATTTTGCTTTAGAGCCCCCTTCTGCTTTCTCCTATCAAATTTGCAATCCTGGCCATCATGATTCTAGTCTTCATCAAAGACTATCTGCAGTGGCAGCTGAAGAAGACCAGCCTGGACTAGCCCTCCTGCTCCAATATGTAGCAAAGCTCTTTGTTTGCCGTTTGGCTCCTCTTTCAACAAAAACTACAACGGGCTTATCACTCACATACAAACTGTTTATAAACAACTTTGGCAAGTAATTCAGACGTGGCAAAGGGTACACTCTGCACAAAAGAAGAGGTGATTGGTCCAAAGCTCCCTGCTCTTTTGAACCATCTACTAAAAACGAGCTGAGGTGGCGCAGTGGTTAGAATGCAGTACTGCAAGCTACTTCAGCTGACTGCTAGCTGCAGTTCGGCAGTTCACATCTCACCAGGCTCAAGGTTGATTCAGCCTTCCATCCTTCTGAGATGAGTAAAATGAGGATCCAGATTATTGGGGACGATATGCTGACTCTGTAAACTGCTTAGAGACGGCTGTAAAAGCACTATATAAGTCTAAGTGCTATTGCTGTTGTGTGCCAAAGGGCTAGTCCAGGGGTGGGCAAACTTTGCAACTTTAAGTCTGAAGGACTTCAGCTCCCAGACTTCTCCAGCCAGCTTTGCTGGCTGGAGAATTCTGGGCGCTGAAGTCCTTCAGACTTAAAGTTGCAAAGTTTGCTCACCCCTGGGCTAGTCTAAGTGGCTTATGTAGTGGGTAGTCCCAAAGCCTGGAAGCAATAAGGAAGAAGCTTCATCCCAGATCAAGGCTCATGGTGGTTCCATGGACACCCAAACTGCTTGTACAAGGAAAATGGGACTATTTTCTTACTATGATGACATATTAACCCCATGGCATAAATGATCCAAGTCAATTCATGCAGGCTTTCTACCATTCCCCCCCCCCCAAATAAGACAGGGTCTTTTCTTTTGACCCCCGAAATAAGCGCTTGGACTTATTTTTAGGGAAGTCTTATTCTTTTTGAAGTGCAGGAGGTGGCTAGCGTGGTCACTTCACGACTGCTGCTGCATTGCAATATTTTCAGGGAGATCTTATTTTCGGGGGAGGGCTTATTTTAGCGCATGTGCTCAAAAGCCCAATTGGGCTTGTTATCCGGGGAGGTCTTATTTTCAGGGAAACTAATTTACAATAATTTACAAATAAACAATGAAACTACCATTTTCCATGCTGTGCTGGACATCTAGCAAACCAGTCTTGTAAAAAAAAATGGATTGTGTTACAGAGGTGCTTTTGAACTAAAGAGAAAAGTTGGACAGAATTGATGCAATAGCTCCCCCCCCTCTCCATTATGAACTTTAGTTAGTAAGGGGCAATTAGTTTAATCACTGCAACATTAAAATCATTATGGAATATTGTTTTGAACTATCTTGAAGAAATATAACTCTAGATTTGTGTATACATTTAAAATGAGTGGTATTCTGTATATGAGTCTTAACTGTTTCTGTTTAATCCAACTACCGTATTTTTTGGAGTATAAGATGCCCCAAGGTTTTGAAGAGGCAAATTAAAAAAAAAGTTTTTGCACTCTGCAAACCTCCCAAAAACAGCCTGTTTTTTTTAAAAGGGGCATGAATAGCCCTTAGGAGGCTTGTAGAGTGCTCCTGGGGGGTGGGGGCCAAAAATGAGCAAAAAAGGGCCCGTTTTTCGCTCATTTCTGCCTTCCCCTAACAAGCTGGAAGGAGGCTGTCCTCACCCTGCATTTTGTGAGAAAAACGGCATGGATAGCCTTTAGAAGGCTTATAGAGTGTTCCTTAGTAATATAGATTCTGATCTCAAAGTTATTCTTTTCTTCATCATTTCAAACATCATTTCCTCCAATTGTTGCCAAAACTTTTTAATTTTTCCACATTTATACCACACGTGTTCATAAGTTCCCACTTCCATATTGCATCTCCAACATTTATTACTGATTTTTTAATCCATCAATGATAACCTTAATGGAGTCCAATACCATTTCCAAACTACCTTAAAGTTGTGCTCTTTAATCCTTATAGACATAATCCTCATAATTCGACTTTTCCAATTCACATTCCAATCCAAGTCTAATATTTTAATCTTAAGCTCTTCCTCCCAATTCGTCTTCATTACCATTTGTGGATTTCCATCAAAGTTTATAATCTTATATATCTTACTAACGAGTCCCTTTAACCCAATTTCATTCTTAATAATTTGAGATACTAAACTTTCAAATTCAGTCTTATTTCTGTCTATTTTACATGTTCCCCTTACTTCCGTAGACCATTTTTCTATCTGTATTTTCTCAAACCAATTCAGCTCCAATTTTCAATTATTTCTTTTTTTCTGCTCTCAATTTCTAATGCTCTTAACCAATTTACTATACTTCCTATATTGTCATATTCAATTACTTTCTCTCGACTTATATTGTGTTCCTAAGGGCTGGGGTGGGGGAAAAAATGAACAAAAAACAGCCCATTCTTTGCTTATTTCTGCCCTCTCCGGCCCCCAGGAGCACTCTTGAAAGCCTCCTAAAGGCTATGCATGGCCATTTTAGTGAAGGGGCGGGGTTTTGGGAGGCAAAAAATGCTGTATTCAGTGTATAAGATGCACCAGGTTTTCAGCCTCTTTTTTGAGGGAAAAGGGTGTGTCTTATACTCCAAAAATACAGTATATGTTGTCTTTCTATTTCAGTGTATAACAATACTATAGCTACACTACAAAATATTAAAAAGTTTTAAAATCAAGAAATTTAATACCATTCTTTAAAATCAAAGACTGATAAAAGCCTGATAACAAAGAAAAAATAAAGCCTTCTTCAAGTGTAGCTTTACTCTCAAAAGGTATTAAAACAGCACTAGAATACTAGAAATCTTCCTACCTGCTGGGACCATAACCAACTCACATAATCTAGATTAGGAGCAAACTGTACAAATTAGAAGTCATGTCCCCAGGCAGAATTGAGCCTGGACCCTTTCCTTACCAAAAAGTAACCATTGCTCATTTGCTCTCAAATTATTCCATAATCAGTTTTTACTGAAATGTAAGACAATGCTTATTCTTCTCATTTCCTCAATCCACATGTTGGATAACCAGGTTTATCAAACATGCTAAGCCACAACATATTTGATTTTGATGTTGTGTAAAGTCACCCATGCAATTTGTGAACTATAATTCAAGATTCATTGTGAACTGTGAACCCAGTCAGCCATGGTCCATTCAACAAACTACAATTAAGCAAATTATGTGTGCATCAAGAGGTGTACCAATCTGTTACAATGATTCTTCATTGCAAAATTCACCCTTGGAGTTTTGGCATCACAGCCATCAAAAAGACCAATGGGGAGGAGAGACGGTCTGAGGTGCCTCTCATGCTGAAATTCTGAAATCTTTCACACACTCATTCCTCTACCTACACAAACAGTGAGGTTCCTAATAGTGAGAGCCCTACTTGCATGTTGATATACCCTGTTTCTCCCAAAATAAGACCTCCCTGGATAATAAGCCCAATCAGGCTTTTGAGCGCATGTGCCAGTGGTGGGTTTCTGCAGGCTCGCACCTACTCGCGAGAGCCGGTTGGTGAAATTTAGAGAACCGGTGAGAGGGCATACCTGGAAGAGAGGGCGTACCACTGGCGTACCTGGAAGTAAATTTGGCCCGCCGCTGCCAGTGACCCAACGGGAAGGAAAGGAAAGGAAAGGGAAGGAAAGGAAGGAAGGAAGGAAGGAAGGAAGGAAGGAAGGAAAGAAAGAAAGAAAGAAAGAAAGAAAGAAAGAAAGAAAGAAAGAAAGAAAGAAAGGAATTTATCATCGCAATTGAGTCCAAAATTTTGGTTGCTAAGCAAGAGCGTTGTTAAATGAGTTTCACCACATTTTAAAAGGTGGCCACTTCCACCCTGTCACATGACTGCCAAGCCACGCCCACAAAATAGGCCACATCTACAGAGTAGGTTCTAAAAAATTTGAAACCCACCACTGGCATGTACTAAAATAATCCCTCCCCAAAAAATAACCCTTCCCCTAAAAATATTACAGCACAGCAGCAGCCATGAGGTGACCACGCTCGCCGCCTCCTGCACCTCAAAAATAATAAGATCTCCCCAAAAATAAGGCCCAGCGCTTATTTTGGGGGTCAAAAGAAAATAAGATGCTGTCTTGTTTTCGGGGAAACATGGTACATGATGGAAGAATGGAATGATGTTTGCTGCTTTCTTTTCTGTGGTTTGCCTATCTTGTCCTGGATGCCAAAGATATGCTTTAAGTTCCTGTCCTTGGCCATTTTCCACTACCGAGCTTCCATCAACTCCCTATGGGGCTCCTTGTGATTAAGGACAGCTGTTTCCTTCACTGATGCATTCCCCCACCCCCCAATAAAAGGAGGATGCTAAGAGGATGAGAGTGCTTTTCTCCCCATGGACAGTTTGGAGAAACTACTAATCAGGATTTCGATGGAGACTTCTTGAGATTCTGTATGCCCTCTATGGTTCTACTGCAATGCTTTTCAAACTTGGCAACATTAAGATCAACTAACTGGGGAATTCTGGGAGTTGGAAGTCCACTATCTTAATGTTGCCAAGTTTGAAAAAAAGTGCCCTACAGCAGGGGTCCCCAAATCTTGGGCTGTGGACAGCACTGGGCTGCCAGAAACCGGGCTGCGCAAACAAGTGAAGCCCCATCTGCAGAATGCAGGCAGCATGTGGAAATCCACCCCCGGTCCATGGAGAAACCTCTCTCCATGGAACTGGTCCCTGGTGCCCAAAAGGTTGGGGGCCTACAGGAAGATGAAGAGAGGTGGGAGTCAACAAAATGGCTGTTGTGTAATGAGGGATGGATGGAAGGCAGAAGACTGTACTGAGTTTATGAATAGACATATTTTGGGGGTGATGCTGTCACAGCAAGGTGTTCACATGACTTTCCTTTACAATAGAACTTCTTAGGAAAAAGGGTTTTTTTGCTCTAGCCAATTATAAAACTTTGCTGATTTTTTTCCTAGCTTTTTTTTTTAAAATCCTTATCATAGTTGGAAAGAAATCTGGAAACTAAGAAGAATTGAATCTCAATTGCCAACTGTTGCCAATTCTTTTAGAGTGCAGTGGAATCAGCCAGGACAGGCTGGCCAGATGCTAATATGTATTTTATCTCCTTTAATTTAGGCAATGTTGGATGTTCTTATGTAATGGCTCTGTGCCCTGGAAATCCATGTTTCTTTCCAAATTCTTCATCTGACCTTGACATTGGGTCACTTATTTTTATCTTCTCCAACAGGTTGAAATACTTTCCTAATTAGTAACACTAATTCTTTCCTTTAAAAAAGAAAAAGGAAGGTTTAAAAAGGTAGTTAGCTACTGAGGAAAAACTGAACAGAAATAGCCATGTTTTCATGGATTCATAACAAGCTGGAAGGAGGCTGTCCTCACTCTCCATTTCCTAGCTACCCGTGATCCTTATTAGCAAAATTGTTTCTCACCTGTGATCAACTTTTTATCACCTGGCTGTGAACAATAATCACAGTTTCTTCTTTCTTAAGTGGGCAAGATTCAACCAAAGATGATACAGACAAATCCAGAAGATGGTTTTCAACAAATCTGTTTATATCTTCTGATCAACAGTAGTTGTGGAAATCTAAGGCTTCTGAGACTTAAATAGTTACAAAATCTATTTAAAATGAATCTTTTGGAGATGTGAATGCCTAAATTGTCTGAATTTAGGTGAAAGAAAATATTTTGGATAAATTTTATTGGCACTTCCCAGCTATGGAATATACATGTTGAGATGAACGTTATAAGAAGCAAAATTAGGCTCAGAGTTTACACATTTAAATCTTACTATGTTATTCATCCAAGTATTATACACAAAATGCAAAGGTCAGAATATGTATGGCAGAATGTATGTATATCATGTGACTAAGAAATTCATTACTGGAGGCTTTCAAAAAGAGATTGGACAATCGTTTGTCTGAAATGATATAGGAGCTCCTGCTTGAGCAGGGGTTGGACTAAAAGACCTCCAAGGTCCATTCCAATCCTGTTATTCTATGTTATAAAGCAAATATATGGATATTTGTTTTGAATGTAAAAAGTATATTGTATCGCAAAAATGGACTTTAAAAATATGTAAGCAAAACCAAAGAGTAGACATTGCCCATTACTAATTTATATGGACTTGTTTGGGAATAAAAATGATATATTTGTTTTAAAATGCACAAAGTGTTTTTTTTTTTTTAAAAAAAAGGGAAACAGAATCTCTATAGAAGACTATTACAGGGATTTCTAGCAGACCTCAATTTGTACCAAACAGGTATTGCTGATTTGTTTGCATGTTATTGAAAATATTACGGGTAAATTAATTCAGGTATGGGAAAACTATAGGAAAACATCATACAGCACAATAGAAAGAAAATACAAGACAAAAGTGAGTCTAGTAAGTTTCTTTGATGTTTGTTGTGTGGGTGTATGTGTATGTAAACATGCAGACACAACAGAACTTTAATTGCTTGGACAAATGAAATCTTTCTTGATGGAGCCCCTGTTGAATGTCTCACAGCTTAGGAAGAAATTTTCTGTACCAAACTTAATTCAGACTACAGTTCTTTTATGCAAAAGCCCATTCCTGACTACACAAAACTTACTTGTATTTTAGCTACCAAATTTCAATGGAAAAACCATTTCCCTGTTATTATTCTTTAATAATGGAGAATTAGAAATGTCTAACTAATACCAAGGGATCTACCAGTACCAGCCCTCTTCTAAGGTACACTACATCAGTGGTTCTCAACCTTTGGGTCGCAACCCCTTTGGGGGTCAAACAACCCTTTCACAGGGGTCGCCTAAGACCATCAGAAAACACATATTTTCGATGGTCTTAGGAACTGAGACATCAATTTTATGGTTGGGGGTCACCACAACAAGAGGAAATGTATTAAAGGGTCATGGCATTGGGAAGGTTGAGAACCACTGCACTACATCTTATATCACTAGTAAATTCAGAGTACCTGGCAATGCTGCAGCTAGAATAATAGAATATACAAAGGGGGGAAAATCTAATTAGGCTTTCTCCAAACTCTGTCAAATGTTGGATTCAATGGGGGGGGGGGGGGAAATCTGTTCCAAGGGTGTGGTGGCAGCAGATTTTTCCAAACCTCCAAAGAGACCCCTAAATATAAGCACTGTTGTCGTCTGCAGAGAGTATTTGTGTGCAGCACTGATAAATAACTGGGGAGTATAAAACAGCTAAGTCTTCACCATGCACAATAAAAACAAACACACAATGAAAAGGAGGAAGACCTGTTACCTGAATCAGAAACGGCAAATAAAGGGGAAAATAAGAGAAGCAGCAGCAGAGCAAGCAGAGGTCAGTCTCAGGTGAAGAGCTACACTGAAAACTTTTGAGAGCTTGAAATGCAAAGTAACTATAGTAGTAAATCTGCAAAGAAACCTACGGTGGGGGGGGGGGGGGGCGCTTTTTTGTGTTTTGCATGTCCAAAACAAAGTGATTAATTCAATCCAAGTGATTAATTCAATCTTACCCAATCAGATAAACTACAATAGAATGCCTGTCACCCAAACAGGTCACTGGTAATGTTGCCTGGGAATGATGGGACTTGTAGTCCTACATATCAGAAGGGCATCCAATTGTATCCTAGGCATTAGAAGTGGGGCACGTACCTACCCACCCATCCTAGGAAACCGGCTCTCCCTGCCCTCTTTTACTGACTCACCCGGGCTGCCTTTGATGAATAGGGATCCTCAAAAAGTGCCCACATCTTCGGCTGCCAGTTCCGGCAACAGCCACTTCCTCCTCCTCCTGAGGCCCCAGGAGGCCTATCCTCCATGCCCAGGTGTTGAAGGGTCATCTCCCGGGCCCCTTCATCTTCTGTCTCTTCCCCAGCCAGCCCGCTGCCAGGCTCAGGGCTCTCGAAGATATCCAGGGCTTCCTCCGCATCCCGGTGTTGCCGGTAAGTCATCCAGCAGCAAGGCTCCACATCAGTCTCGTCAATGCCCCAGTAGGTCAGCTCCTCTTCAAAGAGGGGCCCACAGATGTCCGCCGGGCAGTGTAGTTTGCCCGTGCGGTAGTAGTTCAAGACGTAAGAGAAAATGCCCGGGTGGCGGTCAAAGAAAAACTCATTGCTTTTTCCATCAAAGTCGAAATTGCTCTGGGCATCAGGATCCGCCAGCCAGGCCAGGCGGGTCCCAGGCAGAGTGCGCAAAGTGCTCTTGTAGGTCTCATGCCGGGTGCCCCCCACGTTGATCGTGATCTTGTCGGACTCTTCTCCTTTGCCCATCTCTTCCTTCAGGCATGTTTTGGAGGGTGGCTTGTTCCCTGATTTGCGCCCACGGTAAGATGAGACACACACCGAGCTGATCATAGATTAGGTTAGGTGGGCCAGAAGTGCTTCTGATCACCCTTTTCCTTCTGGCCCAGAAGCAGGAGGTGTGGGGGGAGAGGCAGAGAGAGGCCCTGCACCTGCTGTGCCCTGAGAGGGGCTGGTGAGGTGGAGCTGGGGGGTGGGGTTGGGTTTGAACCCCGCCGTTATTTGAGGCGGGAAGGAGGAAAGGAAGTCTCCTCAAGGCTACCCAAACCCCAGCGAGGAGCTGCAACAAGTGCCTAGGAGAGCCGGGAGCAAAGCCCCGAAGTGGAAGGAAACGGCCCTGTCTAGCCAACCAAGACAGCAGGAGGATTATATCTCCTTTTGGGCGGGCTGGGAGCAAATGGCCCCAAACCAGAAGCGGCGGGGCGGCCAATTCCTTCAGGGCACAGGCTCCTGGCCAAGCGAAAAGGAACCGGAGAAGAAAATGCCACCAGCAAAGATTCCTAGGAGAAACGCCTCTTCTGCTTTCCGCCGCCGGTTGGTAAACAGCCCCGTCTTGCCAAGTGAAGAAGAGAAGCTCGACGTGACTTTCGACGCGATTTTAAACTTCGGAAGACCTCCCCGGGTAAACCCGCTCCTCTCTCTCCCACGCACCGCTCGAGATACGCAACCACTTCGCCGGGTCTCGCCTTTGCCTCCCCCTCGCTCCCAAACCCCTGGCTCGAGGGCCCGCCTTTTCCCCTCCCAGGCAATCGGAAGATGACAAAACAACGACCCCTACCCCCACCCCGTCAGCGCAGCGCTAAGCCCCCGGGCCGTTTCCCTAGACGAGGCGAAGAGCCGGTAAGAAAAGCCGGTGTGCCGAGGCGCATCCTCGGCAGCCGCCTCTTTAGGCTGAACGGTTCCGCCGTCGCAAAACGCAGAAGAAGGGCAGGGAGGCTCCGTGCTGGGGCTTGGCTGTCTCCGTCCGGCTGGGCTTAGATAGCCGAGGCTCAGGCTTCCGACAGAGGGGCCCGCTTCCCGTCGGAGACCCTCGGGTCTAAGCGGGAGAGCAGCGGTCTTGCCGCGGCCGAGGCGAAAGGGGGCGGGTGGGCTCGTCGGGCGTCAGGCGCGCTGGCGAGAAAGCGGGAGCAACCCGAGCCCGCTTGGCGCTGTCTCATTTTCAAACTGTGGGAGGGCGAAGAAGAGGGAGTGGAAGGAGCGCACCGCTCGGGCGACTGGGGCTCTCTCTCTCGCGTGCACTGGCGCCGCTTTCCCCTCCTCCAGGGCTGGGAGGGGCTGGCGAGGGAAGGGCTGGCCGCGAGGGGCAGCTCGGCGCAATCCACAAGTTGCTGCGCGAGCAAAGGCGGGAGGAGAGCCAGAGCGCGCGAGTGAGTGAGGGTGTGTGTGTGTCTGCGGGCAGGGGCGCCCGCGCTGTTTTGCCACAAAGCAGCCTATTGCCGGCGGCGTCCAGACGGCGAAGCCGAAGCCGAAAAGCCATAGGAAGCGCAACGCCAAACAGAAGCGTTTCTCTTACAGCCCAGAGAGGGCGCTCGCTGCAGGGCGGCGCGGATTTGGTAGCCCCGGCGCTTTGCCTCCGAATGGCTTTGCGTTTGCCCGTTGCCCGGATACTCGCGCTCGTATATGCCCTGCCCAGCCCAGCCCGTTTTCCAAGCCGAGCGGGAGCCGGCAAGATGCTTTTCTGCCTTTGCACCATCGGGGCGGGCGGACGATTGTGGGTCAGGGTCGCTGCGCATTTCCTTTTGCATTTTATCTCGCAAAGGAGTGGGGGAAACGGGGGTGGGGGGGAGAGACACCCTTTTTCGCTGAGTAGTACAAAGGCGCTTAGTTCCAAAGGAGATCCTAATCCTCCCCCGATCGAATGCAGAAAATGAGAAATCTGCAACCGTGGAGTCGCTTCAGGAGAAGAAGCGCGTTAGCTTTATACCAATAGCCACAAAGAATACGAGGGGCGGATTTAGAGAAGTGAGTCCATACTTTTGCTCCATCCAGCCAATCGCTGCCTGCGTTGCCAGGCAACGGCTATGATTCCTTGTTGCTACTGATGCCTTGCGTTTCGTTTCTTTTTGACTTGTTAGTATTCCTGCCCCAGACGGCATACTCCATGTTACACAAAGAGTGAATTGCAGACAATAAATGCTTGTGGAAGTTACTTTATGCACAAGGTCAGAGAGGCGAATCCAGTGGGTTTAAGTTCAAGGAGGCAGATTTTGGCTGCACATTAGGAAAAATGGTCTGACTATAAGAGGTATTGTAGAAATCAAGAGAGGTGGGCTGTTCTTTGTGGACCTACCCAAACAAAGGCTGGATACTTGGGGCCAAGGTTGGCTTAGAATATCTTCCGAGATTATTTTGAATCCTTCATCTTATTATACTCCTATTCATCTAGCCTATTGAATTCAGGTGTTTCACACCTCATCTGGAAGTGGTGGGAAATAAACCAGGGATTTCCCATAGATACAGTGTATGTTTTACTCCTGGGTGTAAATAAATGTGCTATATAATGTACCATAAGGATATTTCTTATTTTCAACAAGCCGTTCCTGGCCACGCATTGCTGTGGCCCAGTCTGGTTAAATGGCCAAGCAATCTGTGTGTAGATCTACACCTGCACACACAAACATGTACACACAACCACCATATAGCCCCCAACCTACCTACCTACTGTATTTCTCCCTCTCTCCCTCTACCTACCTACCTACCTACCTACCTACCTACCTATTGTATTTCTCCCTCTCTCTCTCTATTCCTCTACCTACCTACCTACATTCCTCCCTCCCTCTATCCCTCTACCTACCTACCTACTGTATTTCTCCCTCTCTCTATCCCTCTACCTACTTACCTACCTACCTACTGCATTTCTCCCTCCCTCTCTCTATTTCTATAGCTGCCTACTTACCTACCTACCTACCTACTGCATTTCTCCCTCTCTCTATCCCTCTACCTACTTACCTACCTACCTACCTACTGCATTTCTCCCTCCCTCTCTCTATCCCTATAGCTGCCTACCTACCTATCTACTGTATTTCTCCTTGAAACTTATGGATAGAGTATAGTACAAAATGTCATACAATAATTCCTGTGGCTCACTGCTCCCTCTGTCTACATTTTTTACATTTTTGTTACATTTTTTACATTTCCATTGCGTGTACCTGGCACAGGTGTGACATCTACACAATCTATATATATCCTTGGTGCTGTATTTGTAAGGAACATTGTGTGAAAATTTGGAAGCGATTGGTGCAGTACTTTCAGAGATTACCTGTTTTGAACAAACTCATAGTTACATTTTTATTTATATAGAAGATTACAAACTTACAAATCATAGGAAACTACACTCTCCTTTACCGATCTTACCAAAATCTCCTTTTCTTCCTTTGCAACTGTGGAAAATCCTCTGCCTCTGATATCTCAGAATTCCCATTAGCTGGGGTTGAGATACTGCTCTTTATTGTGGTCGGTGGCCATGTTTTATAAAACCATTTTAAGAAGATTGCAAGACTTAGGTGTTGAGATGATTAATAGAAAAAAAATGGATCAAACTGCAAAAACCTATAGATACTGGTAGAATACTAATAAATACAAAAGCCTTCTTTATGAGCAAAGTACTAAACCGCTACACTAGAAGATATATATGTATTTTATTTATTTCCACATTGCTACCAGACATAGTATATGTGAATATGTAACTTTATTTCAGCCTGTGACCAGTGAAATGTAACAGAGAAAACATAAAACAATATAGAAAGCATAAGAAAATGTATATTTATAAAATACTACAATGTAGGATAATGTTTCCTTGCTTAAAACAATGGCAACTGCATTAATTGTTGCAACCATCCTGGAAATGTTAGGTAAACAATAAAAAGACAAAGAACAGAGCAGGTAGAAAGACAATATGAAGGTAGGGCAGAGGTTGCTGTAGAAAGGACATTGAATGAACATGTGGGCTAGAGGCCTAGGTTCACTCTGCAAAAAGGTTACCATTATATCTTTCCTCTTGGGTGACAGAAGACAAGGCATTAAAATGGACTAAATAAAAAGTTCCACAGTGTGTTGGGCCAGTAAGAGTGAATAGGCAATTTGCTATGAAGACTTCCTATTTAAATCTTGCCAATATTGACTGGATCGTTCTGTTCTACCTGGAGAGCTATAGTGAACATCCACTGTCAGACTGCAGCTCTACTTCTTGATAGCTCCATTTCCAAGAGAGCATGACAGAAGAAGCTCCCCGGCTGATGTCCTCACAAGTCCAGATGAAAGCTAGTGGTATAAGCTCAATAGAAACCTCATGTAGACAGGATACCTGAGATACCGAGTTGTGGCATCTACAGCTTTGATATGAAAGATTTTTGTTTTCTTTTATATGCCTTCCCCCAAACCTATTTTTAATACAAATAAATATTATAACAAAAGTTGGTATTTCCTCCATCTGGCTACAAATTCCAACTCTGGGCAAACTGAGCCCAGTCACAGATCTCAAACTGATTTCCATGAACATCCCATGGGAACTATTTATCATCTGATCTACTTCAATAACTTCACCCCTACTGGCCTGGACATCCATTAGATACAGTATAATCAGGAACATGCACAAAGACAATTAATTGCACTTCACCAGTGATTTCAGTGCTTTTGTCCAATTGAAATGCAATTTTTTCTGCTGCTGTGATCTTTTCCACCTCAAGTTCTATTACCATTGAAGATCATTCCAGTCTCCACCTAAGCTAGCTATACAGCTGATCTGACAAATCCACTATATTCCTATCAGGCAGAGCTTCCTTTGACAGAACTACTGTCCCAGTCTCCGGGGTGGACTGCTGGGGGTTCACATGGGTTCAGGCGATCCGCTAGTTAGGATTCTGCCCAGTTTGGCACACCCCTAATTGCCATCACTGGCTGGCCACACCCACCCTACTTCTCCCTGTCCCTCCCAGGAGTCTCCACGGGGCCCATTCATCATGCCAGATAAGTCCAGGGCCCACATGGAGGCTCAGGGAGGGAGGGGGAATGGGCCTACCAGAGATCCCAGAAATCCAGAAATAGGCCCGTTTCCGGTTAGGGTTAGGGTTCCGGAGCCTGCGGGAAGCAGTTTTCACCCTCCTGGAGGCTCCTGGAGGCTCGAGAAAAGCCTCCAGAGCCTGGGGAGAGTGAAAAATGCCCCCTCCCTGCTGTGGTGATAGGCCATGCTGCTGATAGGCCATGCCAGTGGTGGGTTTCAAATTTTTTAGAACCTGTAGGTGTGGCCTATTTTGTGGGCGTGGCTTGGCAGTCATGTGACAGGGTGGGAGTGGCCACCTTTTAAAATGTGGTGAAACTCATTTAACAACGCTCTTGCTTAGCAACCAAAATGTTGGACTCAATTGTGATGACAAATTAATTAATTCTTTCTTTCTTTCTTTCTTTCTTTCTTTCTTTCTTTCTTTCTTTCTTTCTTTCTTTCTTTCTTTCCTTTCCTTTCCTTTCCTTTCCTTTCCTTTCTTCCTTCCTTTCCTTTCCTTCCCATTGGGTCACTGGCAGCAGCGGCGCAAATTTACTTCCAGGTACGCCGGTGGAACCCCCTCTCACCGGTTCTCTAAATTTCACCAACCGGCTCTCGCGAGTAGGTGCGAGCCTGCAGAAACCCACCACTGGGCCATGCCCATCTTGGCCGCGCACACCCAGCACCGGGGCAGCAAACCCATTGCTGCAATTTTTGAAGCCTACCCCTGCTTGAGCCAACTCTCAGACCTGAACAAGGGACAAAGGGGAATCTTCCTGATTTCTTACAACATTGCTGGTTAGAAGTCCAAAGAAGGATGATCCTTGTTTTCAGGACATAAGATTGTAAAGAAACTTTTATTTTGTTACAGGAGGCCTGCACTCCATATTATATAATATTACATGATTACTCAGTGAACCCCTTCAATGCTGTTTGCAGTACCACATGGGATTGTGTCTGAGAAGGTGTTGATACACATGGTGTTTAGCTGTTGGGGTTAATTTAGCCAAATGCAATATTGTAATTATAAATATCCATGTAATCCAGTATGTTGATTTTTTTAAACCAAATGCTGGGATACGTTAATGAACTAATTTTCTCAATTCATTTAGGAATATCCAAGTTTTGGTCTTATGCTGGCAGGTGACTTTGACACAAGATTTGATAAGACTTTCTCCTTCTATTTTAATAACTGTAAAACAAAGATTTTTTGGCGATCAGCTGTACTACAGTAAAGAACAGGTTATGAACATAACAAGCAAGCATCTATTATTCATCGTTAGAAGTTTTAACTTTACATAATAAATAGTGACCTTAATTGGGTTTATCTATAGGGGACCTATAAAAGTCAATCAGTTAAGTCTTGATCTTTTATGGTCTTTTCAAATCCGGTAACTTTAGTTACAGTTGACCTATGTCTGGACAGTGACTACTTGCTACTGTTACCTCATTTGAGTCTTGGCCCATATCCAGCCTGTTTGAACAATTCCTGCTAGTCATCCTCGGATTACATGGTCTTAGAACAGGGGTCCCCAACCTTTGCAACTTTAAGTCTGAAGGACTTCAGCTCCCAGAATTCTCCAGCCAGCTTTGCTGGCTGGAGAAGTCTGGGAGCTGAAGTCCTTCAGACTTAAAGTTGCAAAGGTTGGGGACCCCTGTCTTAGAAGACTGCAAGATTTGTCACTATCACTAGGCTCCCCTTGGGGCGCACCCGGAGGCTCCACCTAGTACAGAATGCAGCCACGCGGGGGATCTTGGGAGTCTCTCGATACTCCCATATAACACCTCTCCTGCACGAGCTGCACTGGCTGCCTGTGGCCTTCCGGGTGCGCTTCAAGATACTGATAACCATCTTTAAAGCGCTCCATGGCACGGGACCTGGGTATTTGCGAGACCGCCTCCTACCACACACCTCCCTCAGTCCTGTCCGCTCGCACAGGGAGGGCCTCCTTAGGGTGCCCTCTGCCGGCCAATGCTGGCTGGCGGCCCCCAGGGGAAGGGCCTTCTCTGTGGCGGGTCCGGCTCTCTGGAACGACCTACCCCCCAACATTCGTACCATCACAGACCTGCGCCTCTTCCGTCGGGAGCTGAAAACTCACTTTTTCCATTTGGCTGGCCTGGCTTAGACTCTATTAATAAATTGTGGGGATTTTATTAAGGGTTTTTAGATGGTTTTAAGATGTTTTTAGCACGGGTTTAAATTTAATATATTTTTATTGTAGCTATATTGTATTTTGTATTGTTTGTACTGTTTTAATATTTGCCTGTGCGCCGCCCTGAGTCCCTTCGGGGAGATAGGGCGGGATACAAATCCAATAAACAACAACTAGTAGACACCTGGTCAGTGAATATCAGCTCACTCAGGATTTCGTGTGGATGTGAAGGGTGGATCTTCCATTTTGATGCTATTTCTCATTATTTGGATAATGATGTTTTTCTGTTCCATTCTGGCTGAGTGGGCAATAGGATACAGTGACTTTTCTATTAAGGAAGTAAGGTGTTTCACTACCTCCAAATAATTCTTCAGTCCACTTCAGAATTCCTGACATTATAATGCCACGTTTTAGAATAATGTCCTACATATATAACTCTGGATATTTTAATATAGTCTGAATTTACATTTACTCATATTTTAAAGGGAATCCAAAGTTACACAGGTTGAGAAATATAGATAATTAATGGGTAGTACAACAAGTTCAGCAGCAAAATAGCATTCAAAGGCTACCAATAAGCTAACAATTGAAATTCTTAGAAGAGAACATTCTTCACTTTCCCTACCAAATTTCTTAAGACTTTCCTAGAGTAACCATGATAATACACTATTATTATCTATTCATTTTGGGTTTTTTATTCAGAGTGCTCAGTTCTATTTATTTATAAGACCTTGACTAATTCAAGGCCAAAGCCAGTGTTGTAGCCATGTCTAACTGCTCTTGAAGGAATAATCATATTTCATTAGGCAGTGATATGTGTTGGGAGCAGCGTGAACCCATTTCATCCTTCCCCATAAGAATTGATGTGTTGCTTAAAGTGTGCTGGCCTATAAAGCTGGAACTAATTTTCCTTGTGGTGAGTTGCAAGTATGCAATAGTGAAGGATAGCCTGTATTATGAATAGATGTTATAAAAGAATGTGTGATTTAGACGCACAGCTTATCTGCCGTAGATAGTGATTTTCCAGAGGTAACTGGCTCAGGGAATGTGCAACTTTGTTTGATGTGTTTTGATGTGTTTTTTATGAGTTGCCGCAACTCATGTTGGCATTGATAGAATTGATATAAATTACATCTAAAATTAAATATAGATTAAAACCATATCATATAGCCCCATAATCAAAACAGTCTAACCTTCCCATCTCAAATAAACTCTCTGGGATGTGGGGGGACGGGGGGGGTGTTGTGGCCTACCAGTGGGCAGCAGAGCTTTACTTTACTTTACTTTATTTCTGATTTGTATACCGCCCTTTTCCCTTTCGGGACTCAGGGCGCTGAACAGGCATCAATAAAATCGACAATAAAAGCATCAAAATATATTAAAACACTAAAAATAATATTAAAAAGGATATTAAATGGGTGGCCTGTTCTAAAATCCAGATAAAAACCCCTGGTAAAAAGATTAAAAACTACGCCAGGCCGGCCGCACGGAATAAGTGCGCTTTCAAGGCCCGACGGAAGAGGCACAGGTCTGTGGTTGTGCGTAGGTCAGGGGGTAGGTCATTCCAGAGGGAAGGAGCTGCCACAGAGAAGGCTCTCCCCCTGGGGGTCACCAGCCGACATTGCCTGGCCGACAGCACCCTGAGGAGGCACACTCTGTGGGAGCGAACTGGTCGGTGGGAGGCATTTGGTAGCAGGAGGCGGTCTTGCAAGTAACCAGGTCCCGTGCCATGGAGCGCTTTAAAGGTGGTTACTAATACCTTGAAGCGCACCCGGAAAGCCACAGGCAGCCAGTGCAGCTCGTGCAGGAGAGGTGTCACGTGGGAGCATCTTGAGGCTCCCAGAATCCCCCGCGCGGCCGCATTCTGAACTAACTGGAGCCTCCGGGTGCACCTCAAGGGTGCACCATGTAGAGAGCGTTGCAATAGTCCAGGCGGGAGATGACGAGGGCTTGAGTGACCGTGCGTAGAGCGTCACGATCCAGAAAGGGGCGCAACTGGCGTATCAGGCGGACCTGATAAAAAGCCCCCCTGGCCACGGCTGTCATGTGATCGTCTAGCGAGAGCCGAGAGTCCAGGAGGACACCCAAGTTGTGGGCCCTCTCTGTGGGGACCAGTAATTCACCCCCGATAGCCAGAGATGGCACCAGCTGGCTATATTGTGACGCCGGAAGCCACAGCCACTCGGTTTTGGACGGGTTGAGTCGAAGCCTGTTTCTCCCCATCCAGACTCGCACTGCCTCCAGGCACCGGGACATCACTTCGACGGCATCGTTGGGGTGGTCTGGGGTAGAGATGTACAGCTGGGTGACATCCGCGTACTGATGGAACTCTACCCCGAAACCACGGATGATCTCGCCCAATGGCTTCATATAGATGTTGAACAGGAGGGGCAAGAGGACCGACCCCTGTGGTACCCCACAGGTGAGGCACCTCCACGTCGACCTCTGCCCCCCTGCCAACACAAATTGCAACCAGTCGGAGAGGTAGGAGGAGAACCACCGTAAAACGGTGCCCCCCAACCCCTCCAGCCGGCGCAACATGATACCATGGTCGATGGTATCGAAAGCCACTGAGAGATCTAACAGGACCAGGATAGAGGAACAACCTCTATCCCGAGCCCTCCAGAGATCATCCACCAACACGACCAATGCCGTCTCTGTGCTGTGCCCTGGCCGGAAGCCGGACTGGCACGAGTCCAGATAGACAGTTTCCTCCAGGTGCTGAGGGAGCTGTCGCGCCACCACACTCTCAACAACCTTCACCAGGAAGCGAAGGTTGGAGACAGGACGGTAGTTGGCCAAAACAGCCGGGTCCAGGGAGGGCTTCTTGAGGAGGGGCCTTACCACCACCTCTTTCAAGGCGGTCGGCAGTAACCCCTCACTCAAAGAAGCATTGACAATTCCCTGGAGCCAACCTCGTGTAACCTCCCGGGAGGCCAGTACCAACCAGGAGGGACACGGGTCCAATAAACATGTGGTGGCATTCAGCTGCCCCAGCATCCTGTCCATATCCTCAGGAGTCACAGGATCGAACTCTTCCCAAACAACAGTCTCAAGACCTGCCTCCGTCAGTCCGTCTGAACTAGTCCAATCGGAGGCTAACCCGTCCCAGATCTGATCGATTTTATCATGCAGATAACATCCAAATTCCTCCGCATGACCCTGCAAGGGAGCATCCCGCGCCCCCTGATATAGAAGGGAGCGCGTCACCCTAAACAGGGCGGCAGATTGGTTATCTGCAGATGCAATAAGAGCAGAGAAATAATTCCGTTTCGCCGCTTTTATCACCACTAGGAAGGTCCTCAAATACGACCTTACCAGTGTCCGGTCAGATTCGGAGTGGGTGGTCCTCCAAACGCTGTCTAGGCATCTCCTTCCACGCTTCATCACCCTCAGCTCCTCAGAGAACCAAGGGGCCAGGGTGGATCAGCGTCGAGTGAGAGGCCGCAAAGGGCCCCTGTGGTCGCAGTATTCCAGGCGGCCACTAGGTCCTCAGTCGAGTCGCGGGTCAGGGTCTCCGGTATTGGCCCAAGCTCCATCTGGAACCTCTCAGGGTCCATCAGGTGCCTGGGGTGGAACCATCTCACCGCTTCTGGTTCCACCTCCCCGCGGTGGGGTGTAGCGGTTGGAAAGTCCAGCCAAAGGAGAGAGTTCGATGACTATTTTCCCTAAACCAAGATCACTCAACCACTGGCCGGAGAGGAAAACTAGGTCCAGCGTGTGTCCCCCAGTGTGGGTGGGGTCATGAATTAGCTGGGTCAGGTCCATGGCCGTCATGGAGGCCATGAACTCCCGTGCCGTCTCAGATGCTTCGCCTATCGATGGCAAGTTGAAAACCCCCATGACTAATAGTCTGGGGGTGTTAACCGCCACCTCGGCTATCACATTGAGAAGGTTGGGTAGGGCTGCTGACATGTAGTGGGGAGCCAGGTACACAATCAGCAAGCCCAACTGCCGCCCATGACCCCACTTCACACATAGAGACTCACAGCCGGCTATCTGCGGCACAGTGGTCTCCCTCGGATCCAGACCCTCCTTTATAATGACCGCCACCTCCCCACCGCGACCCTGGGCTCGCATCTGATGAAATGCCCGGGAACCCGGTGGGCACATTTCAACGAGGGGCACTCCCCCCTCCTGGCCCAACCAGGTCTCTGGCAGCAGAGTCAGTGTGGAGGTTGGGGAGGAGCATGGGCCAGTCCTGGGGGCTGAAGGAAGCTCAGACAAGGATTTTGCATTGGAGGCAGAGAGGCAGCTAGAGCAGGGGTCCCCAACCCCCGGGCCGCGGACCGGTGCCGGTCCGTGGCTGGGTGGGAGCCGGGCCGCAGGGCTGGAGAGGAGGAGGAGGGAGGAGGGGGCAGCCCCCTGAGCAGAGCGCGTGGGAGAACGCAGGAGCGGCTGTTCGCGCCGTTGGAGTGTGGCTCTTCCTCCACCCTCGTCGACAGAGGGACTCCTGGGCGCCGCCGGACCGGCCACCGATTCCCTCCCCTGCTGGCATGCCAGCCACTCATTTTCTTCCAGGGACTGCGGAGGCTCCGCGGGCGGGGGAGGGAACTGGCGGCCTCCGGCGGCGCCCAGGAGTCCCTCCGTCGACGAGGGTGGTGGAAGAGCCCCCACCATCCTCCTGCGTTCTTCCGCGCGCTCTGCCCAATGGGCTGCCCCCTCCTCCCTCCTCTCCAGCCCGGCTCCTACCCAGCCACAGAGCCTGACCGAGCGAACGAGCGACCAAGCGCGGCAGGCGTGCTGAGGAGGCTGGGGGGAACGACGACAACGACGACAGACACACATAGAGAGACAGAGAGAGGGAGGGAGGGAGAGAAAGATAGACAGAGACACAGAATGAGTGATTGAGTGAATGCAAGACAGACAGACACACGCACACACACACACAGAGTGACAGAGATGGGCGGATGAAGGAGAGAGACAGAGAGAGAGAAAGAAAAAGAGAAAGAAAGAAAAAGAAAGTGGGAGAGAGAGAAAGACAGACAGAGAGAAAGAGACAGAAAGGAAAGGAACACAGAAAAAGATACAGAAAGAGAGAAAGAGAGAGAAAGAAAGAGAAAGAGGGAAAGAAAAAGAAAGAAAGAGAAAGAAATGAAGAGAGAGAAAGAAATAGAGAGAGAGAGAAAGAGGGAAAGAAAGAGAGACAGAGACAAAGTAAGAGAAAGAGAGAGAAAGAAAGAAAAAGAGAAAGAAAGAAAGAAAGAAAGAAAGAAAGAAAGAAAGAAAGAAAGAAAGAAAGAAAGAAAGAAAGAAAGAAAGAAAGAAAGAAAGAACTTATGACCACAATTGAAACCAAAAGTTTGGTTGCTAACCAAGATCATTGTTAAGTGAGTTTCACATTTTCCAAGTTGGCCACGCCCACCCAGTCACATGACTGCTGGGCCACTCAGCCGGTCCGCAGAATTTTCTTTAAAATGAAACCGGTCCCTGGTGCAAAAAAGGTTGGGGACCCCTGAGCTAGAGAGCAGCGAGGCAGAGGAACAGCTGGAGCCTGTTTCCAGTGTTTGCATGCGCAGAACTGCTAGAAGACAAGAACAACTAGCAAAGCAGGGTCAACCTGGGGGTAAAGCCACACCTTGGAGGTGAGAGTGAACGAGGAGTGGACTTTTACAGGAAACAATTCGTTCCTTCAGTCGTTTCAAGACTGAAAGTTCGGTTTGTGATTGTAAGAGATTCTGTGCCAAGTATTGCCTTGCCCTGTGTTTGGAAACTAGTTATCTGGCAGCTCACCAAGCGAGATAAGGTTCATGTTGATAAATATTCCTGTGAAAGACTGTTTGTCAAGCCTTGCTGACTGTGAACGAAAGGCGTTCACAGTAGTGTAAATAAAAGAGTTTTTGCTGGGACCCAGACTCTGCTTCATGCTTGTTAAGGAAGCCTAGGTCAGAACAGAGGGTGCAACCTGTCTATATTACAGATTTTGATGTATTAGGAGTACTGTGAGTAATAACATGACGTACGAAAAACAGAGATAAATCAATAGTAGAATATTTACATCCCCAAACAGTTTTGTAGTAACACATCCTTGTTACCTTTCTGTGATGGGATTGCCTCTTGTCTGGCCTAAAGCTTTCTGTACAACAGTGACATTATGTCTGTGGTGATAGCAGCAACAGCATGCTGGAAATCACTTGTTGGTATTTCAGCTCTTCTTCCTTATTCTCTATAAAAATGGCAAATTTTTCTAGGTTGTTGATTATTGTTGCTGTTTGATCTGTCGCAAGCTGGAACTTCACTGGTCAAGCTAAAACCTTTGGCAGATATAGTTTATGGTACTCTCTCTGTACATTAAAAAGCTTTTGTCTAATCAACCTATAGTTCCAGTCACAACAATATTTGTTCCGGACATATAAGTGCATGATTTGAGATAACCCAAAGATGCTTGGTGTTAAGAGAGGCCCAAGTACACAGTAATTTATCTGGTTTGAGTAAAAAGTGATACAATATGGCAGTGTTTCTCAATCTTGATAATCTTAAATTTAAGTCTAAGCATTTTAAACTTGCCCAAGCTGAGAAACACTGAAGTGCCATGGTTGACAGCATATAGGCAAATTGAAAACTCTCAATTGGATGACCTGCATCCAGAACTGTATCTTAAACTAAACCAGTGTTTCTCAAACTTGGTACCTTTAAGATCTGTGGACTTCAGCTTCCAGATTTCTCCAACCTACCATGGGGCATTCCGCTGGCTGGAATATTCTGAGAGTTGAAGTCTACATATCTTACAGTTGCCAAGTCTGGGAAATACTGACCTGGGTAGAGTAGAATCCAGAGCCTTTTTGTCTCAAATTAGGCAGGAACATAGCACTATGGGAGGCCAAGAGAATCATCAACAATCTTGTAGGTTCTTACAGTCTCCCCTTTGTTTTTCTCCCTCTTTTAATTGGCTCTGATATAATGCTTGTCCTAGCAGTAAATATTTGTTACAATTGTTTACCTGACCACCTGTCTCCCATTAGTTTATTTTGTGTCATAAAGGAGATTGTTTGGAAGAGTCTCTCAGCATGAGAGGACTTTGGGTACTTTAGCAGCGTGTGAAACTGAAGTCCCTGGGCTTTAGATTGTTATCTTGTGGAGCTGCACCTCAATTTTGATTTGAACAGGAAAGGATTATTAGGAGAGTCCATGATGATGCGAGTCACCTCTATTAATTAGCAGCTCCATAAAAAACCTTAATCTTTTCCTGAAATCTCACAGGTGCATCCTCTTTCTTACACAAGTCAGATTGTGCATTTCTTTAGCTTGTCAAAGACTAAAAATTCTAGAACAACACATCTGCCTCTCTTGTTTTCTGAGGTAGGCCTCGGAAAGCAGAACAGCAGACAAACATGTTAAGCTGCTGATCAGGAAAGATTTTAATCAAGGCAAAATGTTTGTAGCCAGGGCCAGCCCTCCTGATCAGCAAATCAGTATAACTGCCTTAAGAAGCAGATGCTGAAAAACAACAGTAACAGCCACAGATATAATTCCTAAAACCTTTGAGGTTCCTTTCAGTTGTAGAGAAGATAAGTGATTATTAAACAATCTATCAACGAGGATCCTATCAATGCAGATTCCATGCACAAATGTAAGGTAACACAGTTTTGCATCAGTATAAAAAAAATTCCTTTTCTGTTTGTATGGGTTAAAAAAAATGCCTTAGGGAGGAATTAACCCAATGAAAATTGCATACATTAGTTACAAAATGTTGATTAACACTTGGCCAATAAGGGATGAAAATACCAAAAGGAAAATACGCTGGATTAGCCCTGAAAAGAACAAGGCTGATAATTGAGAGAAAAATTAACTCAGAAGACTGGTAATTATATTAGTTTGTTCTGTAACTCAGGGGTCCACAACCTTTTTGGCACCAGGGACCAGTTTCATGTTAAAAAAATTCCGCGGACCAGTGGCCATGGCTCGGCTGGTGTAGAGGGGTAGCAGGGGGGAGGGGGAACAGGAGGCGCATGCACGTGCGGGCGGGTGAGTCGGCCGCACCTGCGCTCTTCTGCCCTCGGTGCACGCTCTGCCCAGGGGGCTGCTCCCTTCTCCTCTCCGACCCTTTCTAAGAGTTGCGCCACTGACTGCGGCCCGGTTCCTTTCAAACCACGGACCGGCACCGGTCCACGGACCGGGGGTTGGGGACCCCTGCTGTAACTTATAATTCAAATCACTACAAGTATTTTTCATGTTATCTGTCTTTACTATGACAATATTTCCCTTCTTTTCCAAGTAGCATTTCCCAACAAGGCTAGAGAAAGTTATTTTGATTGCTGTTGAACAACATACTTGGTAGTTCCTGAAGTTACTTATTAACAAACTAGCTATACCCGGCCACGCGTTGCTGTGGCCCAGTCTGGTTAAATGGCCAACCAATCTGTGTGTAGATCTACACCTGCACACATACACACAACCACTATATAGCCCCCAACCTACCTACCTACTGTATTTCTCCCTCTCTATCTATCCCTCTACCTACCTACCTACCGTATTTCTCCCTTTCTATCTATCCCTCTACCTACCTACCTACTGTATTTCTTCCTTTCTCCCTCTATCTACCTATATACCTACCTACTGTATTTCTCCCTCTCTATCCCTCTATCTACCTACCTACTGTATTTCTCCCTCTCTCTCTATTCCCCTACCTACCTACCTACCTACCTACCTACTGTATTTCTCCCTCTCTATCTATCCCTTTACCCACCTACCTACCTACCTACTGTATTTCTTCCTTTCTCCCTCTACCTACCTACCTACTATATTTCTCCCTATCTATCTATACACCTACCTACCTACCTACCTACCTACCTACCTACCTACGGTATTTATCCCTCTCTGTCTATCCCTCTACTTACCTACCTACTGTATTTCTTCCTTTCTCCCTCTACCTACCTACCTACCTACCTACCTGTTAAATTCTCGGCAGAGAAAAGAGAGTCCAGACCGGTATGACTTAGCAGCTCTTTATTGCAAGGAGAAAGACATAGCAAGTGACCAATTTTCAAAGGTGGCGCCTTCTGCCTTGCAGCTCCTTTTATGGAGCTGCTGGAGGGCAGCCGGCCAATCAGTGCGACCACGCCCTCCAGCCACAGCCAACCGCGGCTGGAGGGTAGCCGGCCAATCAGTGCGACCACACCCTCCAGCCACAGCCAACCGCGGCTGGAGGGTAGCCGGCCAATCAGCGCGACCGACGCCCTCGGCCACAGCCAACCGCGGCCCGTCTACTCCCGTCCAATCAGGACGCGGCTGGCGGCTGCCGGGGCTTCCCGTGTCTCTTCAGGATGCAACACTCCTTCCCCCCCAGGGAGTCCGTCCGTGGTCCTAACATACGTATTCGCTGAGGTATGTGGGACTACGTCTGTTCCGCCCCGAGCGTCTCAATGCCTGCGCCGGGGCCGCTGGGAGAGGGCGTGCTGGGTTGTCATGGTCTGCGCCGTCGCCCGGTGCCGCTGGTGGTGCGTCGTCCGGGGGCGTGTCCTGTGATGAGGTGTCTTGTTCAAGTCCGTTGGGTGATGTTCCCGGGTCGGCCAATCCCGGACGTGGACTCCCGGGGGTGTGCTGTACGGCAGGTGGTTCCCGGAACGTTGGTTCTGGCAAGAGCAGTCCCGGGGATTGTCCCTGGAGAGGATAGTCGGTAAAGGTGTCGGCGGGCGCAGGAGATACGGGGCTGGGCCAGTCGTCCCGCTGGGTTGAGGCCTCGATGGTCGGCGAGTCTGACGGTCGTGATGGTGGCAGCGGGGTTGGAGACGGGATGCGGCGTCTCAGTTGATCCACGTGTCGCCGCCACTCGGATCCATCCGGACGTTCGACCCTGTAGGAACAGGGGCCCGTTAGTTCGCGGACGACAGCGGGGACCCACCGTGGATCCCCAGCGAAGTTTCTGGCAAAAACGGCGTCGCCGGTGGAGAAACGGCGGGGCGATGGGGTCCCCAGGTTGCACGGCTGCATCTCATTGTATTGTGGGTGCAGCCTGTCCAGTTTGGTCCGCAGGCGGCGGCCCATCAGCAGCTCTGCGGGGCTTTTGCCTGTCGCCTGACAAGGTGTGGAGTGCTGTCCCATGAGATAAGCATCTACTCTAGACTGCCAGTCCCCCCTATCCATCCTCCCGAGAGCTTCTTTTGCTGAGCGGACGGCTCTTTCCGCCCGGCCGTTTGCGGCCGGGTGGTAGGGCGCCGTTGGTGCGTGTCGGATCCCCTGTGAGGCTAAGAATTCCTGGAACCCGGTGGCGTGAAATTGGGGCCCGTTGTCGGAGACTAGGCAGTCCGGCAACCCGTGCGTCGCGAAAAGGCGCCGGAGCGCCCGCACGGTGCTCTCGGCCGTGGCAGAGGTCATCAGAATGACCTCGGTCCAGCGAGAGTAAGCGTCTACCACTACCATGAAAGTCTGGCCATGGAAAGGTCCGGCGAAATCGATGTGAACCCTGGACCATGGTGACCTGGGGGCGTCCCAATCCCGATGGGGAGCGGTGGGGGGGGTGGGGCGGGATGCCTGGCATGCCTGGCAAGCGCCAACCCAGGCGGCCACTTCGTCATTCATACTCGGCCACCAGACATAGCTCCTGGCCAATGCTTTCATGCGGGCTATGCCTGGGTGGTTGGCATGGAGGGAGTCGAGTACCTGGTGGCGGAGGGGTGGGGGTACGATGACCCGGTCTCCCCAGAGCAAGCACCCGCTGTGGAGCGACAGTTCCAGCTGGCGGGCCCTGAAGGGCCGGTATACGTCCGGCAGCGAGCCCGGGGGCCACCCTCGCAGGACCCACGTGGAGACCTGCGACAGGACAGGGTCGGCCTTGGTCTGCGCTGCGACGTCGGACGAGGTGAGGGGTAAGTCTGACTCGGCCACGGACAGGACGGATAGGGCCGGCACCGGCGCTGGATCTGTCCGGGGCAGGGGGCAACGGCTGAGGGCGTCTGCGTGTCCTAGCTGTTTCCCCGGGCGATAGAACAGCGTGTAGTCGTACGCTGTCAGGAACTCTGTCCACCTGGTCATTCTGGGGGAGAGGATCGGGGGGGTGGGCCGGTCGCCGGCCAAGAGCCCCAGGAGCGGCTTGTGGTCGGTGAAGACAGAGAAGTGGCGGCCGTACAGGTACTCGTGGAATTTCTTAATCCCGGACACTACAGCCAAGGCCTCTTTGTCAATCTGGCTGTAGTTGCGCTCCGTAGGAGACAGCGTTCGGGAATAAAAGGCAATGGGGGCCTCCGAGCCGTCGGGGCGGACGTGGCTCAGGACGGCCCCCACTCCAAAGGGGGAGGCGTCTGATGCCAACGCTAAAGGCAAACGGTCAGAGTACTGTACCAACACGGCCTTTGATGTCAGCATATCTTTAATTGCCGCGAATGCCTGAGCCTCGCGGTTGCCCCAGCGCCAGGCCGCCGATCGATCGAGTAATCGATGGAGCGGCTCGGCTAGTGACGCCTTGTGTGGAATGAATGGCGCGTAAAAATTGAGCAGGCCGAGGAATGCTTGTAGCTCCTGTTTGGAAGTGGGGGTGGGGGCAGCGTGGATTGCCTCGACCTTGGAGGGGGTGGGGTGAATGCCCTGGGCGTCTACCATGAATCCCAGGAATTCGACCTTAGGCTCAGCGAATTTGCATTTGCTGAGCTTTAATTTGAAACCCGCGCCCCTGAAAATGGTGAGGACCTTCCGTAGTACTTTGGCGAGGTCTGATACGCTGTTGGCAGCTATCAGGACGTCGTCGAAATACGGTACGACCCCCGGAAGCCCATGGAGCAGCCGCTCCATGAGGCTCTGGAAGATCCCCGGGGCCACGGACACGCCAAATTGGAGGCGGCGGCAGCGAAAAGCCCCCCGGTGGGTGACGATGGTCTGTGCTTCAGCTGTGTCGTCGTCCACCGGAAGTTGCTGGTAGGCCTGTGCCATATCTAGCTTTGCGAAGATGCGACCCTGCCCTAAGGAGTGTAGTAGGTGCTGCACTACCGGAACCGGGTAGAGGTTTGCCTGGAGCCCGCGGTTTATTGTCGACTTATAGTCGGCGCATATGCGTATGGACCCGTCGGGCTTAATGGGAACCACGATGGGGGTTTCCCATTTAGCCTGGTCGACCGGCTCCAGGACGCCCTGCGCTACTAATCGGTCGAGCTCCGCGTCCACCTTTGGCTTCAGGGCAAAGGGCAGTCTACGGGCCTTAAGGCGGATTGGGGCGACCTGGGGGTCTAAGTTGAGGGAAACTGGGGAGCCCTTGTAAGTGCCCAGAGTGCCCTCGAACACATTGGGGAAGTCTGCCAGGACTTCGTCCACTGGTGAGGCAGTGGGCACCCGGTGTACCCGCTGGACTGAAAGACCCAGGGCGGTGAACCAGTCTAACCCTATGAGGGCGGCTAGGGGGCGCTTGACGACCAGGATTGGGAGAACCCCGGCGAAGCGACCGTAGCGGACGTGGGCGCGGAGTTGGCCCAACACATCAATGGGGTTTCCCTGGTAGTCTTTTAACAGAGTCCCGGGCTTTGCCAAGTTGGCAGGCTTGATAGTGGGGCAAAGGCTGGTTAGCTGTGGCCAGGAAACGAGGGATCGAGACGAGCCCGAATCAACCTCCATAGTAATGGGCCTGCCGTTTAAAAGAAGGGACGTGGAAATACGCCTACGGTCATCCGTTGGAAGCGGAATCGAGTCCTGGCACTCCGTCATGGCGAAACAGTCTGCCTCCGGCTGTGGTCTGCGGGATGGGCGGTGTTGGCTGAAATTCCGGAACGGCGTGGCGGTTGCAGGATACGTCGGCGGGGGGGCCAGGGTCGGGAGGTTGGCTCTGCAGACGCGTGCGATGTGGCCCTTGCGGTCGCAACGGCGGCAAATGGTGGCCCGGAAAGGGCAGTCGTTCCTTGGGTGACCACCGCCGCACCCGATGCAAGTTGTGGGTGGCCGGCGGGGTGGCTGAGCTCTGGCGCGGCTTCGGCCTGAGGCTTGGATGCGCGCTACCTGGTCGTAGGCCTCGAAGTCGTCCGTCGGGTCGACGAGGTCGTGGTCATCTACCAGGCAGGCCCGTGGGGCGGTCGATGGCGTTGTCTGTTGGCCGGGGCCTAGGTCAGGGGACGTGGCCTCGGCCAGCTCGGCGCCCCTAGCTTCCTCCACGGCCTGCTCCAGGGTGATGTCTGAGCGGGCCATCAGTCGGCGCCTGAGCTTCGTGTCTTTAAGTCCGCAGACGAATTGCTCGACCAGTGACTCGTCGAGGCTCGTGGCGGCGAACTCACATAAGATGGCCGCGGCTCTCAGGATTTGCAGGTAATCTACTGCTGACTGTGTGGGCTGCTGGCGGCATTGTCGGAACGCGAACCGTCGAGAGATTCGCGAGGGTGCGGGGGCGAAGTGGGCCTTCAGGCGGGCCTGCAGCGTGCCCCAATCCAGGGTGTGGACCGGTGCAGGCGCGGCGATATTCCGCGCAACGGCGAAGACTGTGCGGCCTCCACAGCCCAGGAAGAGTCCCAGCCGACGTTCCTGGGTGAGTTCGCCGTGATCTCCCGCGAGGAGGAAACATTCAAATCTGGCCAGGAAGGCTTCCCATGATTCCTGCGAAGCATCGTAGGGAGCGAACGGCGGCAGGGTGGCCATCGGCTTGGCTGCAGTCTTGTAGGCTCGCTGAAGAAGTAGCGAGGACGAGCGGTCTGACGAAGATTCTTCGATCGGTGAGTGACTTCGCTCTGAGTAGTCAGTACCGGCCCCAGTCCTTCGTCGCCAGTGTTAAATTCTCGGCAGAGAAAAGAGAGTCCAGACCGGTATGACTTAGCAGCTCTTTATTGCAAGGAGAAAGACATAGCAAGTGACCAATTTTCAAAGGTGGCGCCTTCTGCCTTGCAGCTCCTTTTATGGAGCTGCTGGAGGGCAGCCGGCCAATCAGTGCGACCACGCCCTCCAGCCACAGCCAACCGCGGCTGGAGGGTAGCCGGCCAATCAGTGCGACCACACCCTCCAGCCACAGCCAACCGCGGCTGGAGGGTAGCCGGCCAATCAGCGCGACCGACGCCCTCGGCCACAGCCAACCGCGTCCCGTCTACTCCCGTCCAATCAGGACGCGGCTGGCGGCTGCCGGGGCTTCCCGTGTCTCTTCAGGATGCAACACTACCTACTGTATTTCTTCCTCTTTATCTATCCCCCTATCTACCTACCTGCCTACCTACTGTATTTCTCCCTATCTATCCCTCTACCTACCTACATACTGTATTTCTCCCTCTCTATCTATCCCTCTACCTACCTACCTACCTACTGTATTTCTTCCTTTCTCCCTCTATCTATCTACCTACCTACTGTATTTCTCCCTCTCTATTCCTCTACCCACCTACCTATCTACCTACTGTATTTCTTCCTTTCTCCCTCTATCTACCTACTGTATTTCTCCCTATCTATCCACCTACCTACCTACTATATTTCTTCCTTTCTCCCTCTACCTACCTACCTACCTACTGTATTTCTCTCTCTCTATCTATCACCCTACCTACCTACCTACTGTGTTTCTCCCTATCTATCCACCTTCCTACCTACCTACCGACCTTATTTCTCCCTCTCTCTATCCCTCTATGTACTTACCTACCTACTGTATTTCTCCCTCTCTACCTATTCCCCTATCTACCTACCTACTGTAATACAATAATACAATAGCAGAGTTGGAAGGGACCTTGGAGGTCATCTAGTCCAACTCCCTGCCCAGGCAGGAAGCCCTATACCATTTCAGGCAAATGGCTATCCAACATCTTATTAAAGACTTCCAATGTTGGGGCAATCACAACGTCTGGAGGCAACCTCTGTTCCACTGGTTAATTGTTTTAACTATCAGGAAATTCCTCCTTAGTTCTAAGTTGCTTCTCTCCTTGATTAGTTTCCACCCATTGTTTCTTGTTCTGCCCTCTGGTGCTTTGGAGAATAGCTTGACTTCCTCTTCTTTGTGGCAACCCCTGAGATATTGGAATGCTGCTACCATGTCTCCCCTAGTCCCTTTTTTATTAAACTGTATTTCTCCCTCTCTCTCACTCTCTATGGGCCACCTGGGAGTTTGCTATCTCAGTGCCTTCTTTTGGCCCTAAGAGGCCTCCATATGAGGCGTCTTCCAACAATGACAGTTGAAAAGCAGCCTGATGGGCGGGGCTACAGGGAGGTGAAAACATGATCAGTGGGTACATTTTACATTTGTGTACCTTGCACATGACACATGTGTGCTAGGCACAAAATGAGTACGTATTCTATTATCGGAAGTCCTTGGGAACATTGTGTGAAAATTTGAGGTAAATTGGTGCAGTAGTTTTTGAGATTAGCTGCTTCATACAAACTATTTTACATTTTTATTTATATAGATAACAGAGTTTGAAGGGACCTTGGAGATCTTCTAGTCCAACCCCCTTTTCAAGCAAGATGCCCTATACTATTATGGACAAATGGCTGTCCAATCTCTTCTTAAAAATTCCAGTGATTTCTGAAGACAAGCCATTCCACTGGTTAATTGTTCTATCAGGAAATGTCTCCTTAGTTCTAGGTTGCTTCTCTTCCTGATTAGTCTCCATCCATTGCTTCTTGTCCTTCCTTCAGGTGCTTTGGAGAATAGATTTATCCATCTTCTTTGTGGCAGCCTCTCAAATATTGAAACACTGTTATCATGTCATCCGGACTCCTCCTTTTCACTAGACCAGATATATCCAATTCCTGCAATCCTTGTTCATATATTTTAGCCTCCAGCCCCCTAATCATATTTGTTGTTAATTGTTGCTTTGTTGTTAATTGTCTTAAAACTCTTCAGCAGAACATTGGAATATCTTGGAGATTTGCTTCTCTTCTGCTACAAAATACATGGTCTTTTGCACGCTTTATGCCAAAGTCACAAAGCTGCAATTAGAAAGGAATAAAATCAACAAATTTTGTTGGAGCTTTGATCAACATCCTGGGAGCAGAGAGACATCTTGTGGTTATTTAAGTCTCAGAGTGGTATCACATTTTCCAGGCTGTGCAGTCTGAGCCTATACGACTTTATTTTAGGCAACTACCTAGCATTGCTACCTATGTGAGGCACTCAGAACAAATCATGCTTTCTGTTCGAGATAGTAGTACAGATTCCAGAGGGGACCAGGACAGAGGTGAGTTTCTGCTGGTTCAGCCCAGATCGGGTGAACCAGTAGTGGTGGCGAGAGGCTCCGCCCATCCACCCAAACACTTCTGTGCATGCGCAAACCGGCAGTAAAAAAAATGGAACCCACCACTGGACCAGGAGTAGGAACACAGGACATGTGTGGCCAGATGTCATCAAGGTTTGTATAGAGTGCTGCCATCTATACCTAGTAGGGTCTTTCCCCAGCCTCTCAGATGCCTCTTATGAAGGCAGCTGAATGAGTAGTATCTTCCTTCTGATGTGGGAGGGCAAAATGATTTTCTACCAACATAGAGGTTTATTGGCCAGGCAAATGTCTACATCCAAATGCCCTCCATGGTTCCCTGCCACCCTGGAAATGCGCTTGGATGGGAAAGGCTTCTTCAGACATACCTTTGGCCAGAGTCAGGAACATTCACGTCAGCCAAAGTGGATAGTATAATGTGGAGGCAAACAGGCTTCCTGAGATTGGTTTGATGAGTGGGTAACCAAGTTTAATTTATTACTTGGTTAGAAGTAGCACACCATGGAAACATTCATGGTACTCCCCACTATAGCTCTTGATCAAGAACCTGTGGATATTGTCCCGAAGCCTTTTGAAACAAGGAATCAAAAAAAAAAAAAAGAGTCCAGAAGACAATGCAAGGTAAAGAAGAAACTCTTTTAATTGCAGGCTTCTATGGGTTGTTACAGTATTTTCTCCCATACAACAGAATTCTCCTGCTGACACAGAGTGCTTGGGATAGTAGTTACACTGACTATGGTGTATATGAGATAAGTCACTACAAATTGTGCTTCCCACTCACCCCCACCCCCACCCAGTTTCATGAGCCATATGTTTTCTAGTTTATTTTTTTCTATGCAGGCAATTCAGAAAATCTTCCTCAAGTTCAGCATCCTCATTTCATGTAGTTTTCTTAGCATGGATTCAAGATGCAAGTCCAGGAGCCACCTGATCCAGTGCTGCAAGATAAACTTAAATCTACACTATCCTCATCCTGATTCTTTTTTCCATGTGATAAGACTATTACAGCATTTAATTCCTCTCCAGCTTTCTGGATTACTGTAAAATCAATGTATAATTGTTCTGTCCCAAAGATGTTTTGAATGACATCAATAGATTCAGGCAATCAAAGTTTCTTCTGACAGCAGTTTCAATAATATTGCAGTTTTCTGATCATAAATGAAGATGACATGTCCCCCTTAATTCTCTATTACTAATATACTCTTATGATATAGTCTATATACTCTATGACACAGGGCTATGGTATGGACTATAGTAGATCGATGGAAATTCCTTGGTGGGAGACAAGAAATTATACCACAGAGAGTTAAATAAGTATTACTACAGGCTTATGATAGGCACTATTTGCAGCTGCCTATAGGACCCAGTAGGACTTTAAAAAGCCTAACATTCAATACTATAAAAAGAATACCTAGTAAAATTTGACAGGTTAAAAATATTCTTCTTAAAGCCTCCTGAGGTGTGTGGGAAGATTATGCATTAAGAGTGTAGGTTCACTATTTGACTTCCTACTGCATTTTGAGTATTTTTTTTCTTGCTAGATGTTTTGTAAAAACTGCAAATGTTTCAGTAATCTGAAAGCAGTGCTTAATTTAAAGATTACAGTCAATGAGGCTGACTGGAATATTAGAACATTGAGGCAAAGAGACAAATGATCAGCTGGTTAAAAAAAAAGCCCATCCAGAATAGAATTGCTGTAGAACTGATAAGCACCAGTCTTAGTTCTGATGTTGAAATTTCAGACTGATAACATATGGGTCTGAAAATACTAACCATCTTTAACTCAGCATTCAGTATGGTGGTTTACAAATTCTAGCAGCTGCACTCACATTTCATCTAAATGGTACCGTCAGAAGGAAGGCTGAGCTTATTCCAAGAGGCTGCCATTAGGGTTCAATGTTGCTGACTTTACTATAAAATAATCCCACTATATTTTTGTTTTACAGAATAATCTGACGCACATTTAGGATTACCATATGTGAGCAACAAAATTTGGATGACAAGGAAAAGTTTCAATGCTGCCATCCCATGGCCATATATGGTAACTAAGCATGCCTATCTTTGCATAGAATCAGACAGATAATATTGCAACCCCCTCCTTACTGTATTTCTATCATAATCATGCCATTTCACCTCATCATAATCTAACCACATATCATCGCACTGGGATTCAACTCATCTTCATTCATTGTTTGCTTTATAAGTCTTTTTTAGAACCTTAGAACGAGGTGTATCTTGGGAAAATTGACTCATTGACTAGAAGGATCAACTCACAATGGCAGAAAGTTGGGCTCAGTTTATGATGTCATAGGTGAGCCAGGAATAGTTATAGGATCCATTTTTGACCTTAAGCATGAATATGGTTCAGACAGCTCATGCTTCCAGATAGCAATAGCGGTTAGACTTATATACCGCTCCATAGTGCTTTAAAGCACTTTCTGGGTGGTTTACAATATCCGCATGTTGCCCATCAGGTATTTTTGATAAGAGAACTACATCATTCCAATGCTGGAAAGGCTGATGAAAGTGCAAGCCCCCAAAATTTAGAGGCCACGACTTGTTTCCAAGACAATAGTTATATGGTTGAAATTTAATAAGATTTGATTTTGGATCAAGATATAGGAAATGTACTGTATAGCATATTGTTTCAGACAAGACTTTTAAATTGCAAAGACCTTGCTTCATTCCTGGAATCTTATGGAGAACCTATATGAAGTTGCCTGCCATTTCAGTCTTCTCATGGTCTCCTACTTCTTCTGGAAGCACATAAAATTAATAGGAGTATTAGCATTAAAAGTATTTTCTTAGATTGCTGGGCTCATTCTTTAGAAGGAAACATGAATATTATCAGATTTGTTCAAGATAGGTTACATGTTGCATTTCTCTTTTAGATACTTGTATTTACAAAAGCTATAGTTTGTGCTATAATATTTTTTTTTGCCTATCCCAAGTGGCTAGATAAGGTTTAGCTAAAGGGTAGCCCAGTGATAAATGGAAGAAAATAGCCTGCCTTTCCTACCTGGAGCCCTTTATTTGAGTTAAATCTCACTTTCCATTATTTCCAGCTTTGAGGTTGGTTAGTTTAATGCAGGGATGTCCAAACTTGGGAACTTTAAGACTTGTGGACTTCAACTCCCAGAATTCCCCAGCCAGCATAGCTGGCTGGGGAATTCTGGGAGTTGAAGTCCACAAGTCTTAAAGTTCCCACATTTGGACATCCCTGGTTTAATGTTAGTTGAGATTACAGCAATTTAACTCTGATAAATGCAGAAGGCACCAAGCTGGAAAGGCTCATTCCATCAATGTATAGCATATTCATTAACTTCTATTGGCTATTTGTTTTACAAAGATTGGACATCTATGTTCCTACATCTGTTAAGCAACAGGCCCTACATTATTCTACACTGACAGAAGATGATATCCCTTCCTGCCATTATCCTTTCCCAAGTTTTAGTTTAGCAACATACAGTACATGACCATATTTTGGGCTCATTCTATTGGCAATATAGCTGAACACAGGCCACAGATTAATGCAGTGCTTCAGTAATATTCCTGTCAGAATAAGCCAGACATTTATCTTGGTCCAAGTCCACAGAGATAGAATATCCATACAAAAGCAACAGAATGGCCTTGAAACAGAGTATATTATAGGAAGAAAACTAACTCTAGTAGAACAAAGATAAGCACAACAGCAGATATGAGTCTTAACACAGAGAGACTCGATGGATCAATTGCTCAAGGCATCTAACACTTATTCCCATCACACCCCAGTTGCTGCTTAGCAAAATGCCACAATGAAATACTGTTACATATTTTCACAGAAATAATGACAGGAGTGCCCTTTTGTGCTCCACCCCCTCCCTCCCACCCCATGGGCAGCTCAGCAGGATGTGGTCACTAATCAGACACTAAAAAATTATAAATATATCAAATGTACAATAAAATATATCTGTACAGCACTGAGAATGAAAATAGTTCACTGATCACTTTGGAATATGTTTCTCAATTAACAGAATTTACACCAACATTTACAGAATAAATATACAATAGAAATAGAATCTATAGATTATTGTCTTCTCTCTTTATATATATATTTTATGTACAAACAAGACGTCCCTTCGTCTTCCCACTGCCACTGATCATACACCACAAAAAAGAAGGAAGGAAATGCTATGGATCCATTGTGGAAACACTTTTCCTAGACTGGCTTCTCCTTGAGAAGCCAATAGAGGGGCATTGCATGAAATTAGCTGCGGTCAACCCAATGTCCCAAGGTGCACAGAGCAAATCAAGAATTGTGGGAATCTCTGACAACTTCCTTCCATGCAAAAGAAGAAGTCTTCAGGAGAGGACAATATGGACAGGAAGGGGAAACTCTGTATTCATTAATTGGCTTCTTCAGTGATTGCCTTTTCACATTTTGCATGATCTCTAGACAACAGGGGCTGGGAGATATTTTTCCCCTCTTAATGGGGGGTGGGGACTATCAAAAGATAAATAAAAATAAATTGAATCTTCGCAAAGTTTTTTTTTTATTCCTACTTGATTCATTCTTTTTTCATGACTCATAAACAAATCAAGTGGTATCTCCTCCACCTTAAAACATAACCTCTTTATAAGAAAGAAAGCAGTCCATTTAATTGCTCCTATCGCAAGCTCATATGATCTCTGCTTATAGTCTTGTCAAAGACATACAGAGAAGTCAGAAAAGGAATCAAAGAACAGGAAACAAAAATCTGCTGAAACCAATAATTATAACACTATTCTGAAAAGAACCTTTGTCGTAGAACTGCCAGTGTCTGTAGTGTAATGAAGAAAAAGAAGGCTTAATGAAAACTACAAGGCCATCCTTGATTGTCTTTCACATCTTAACCAACTAATATCCTTAATTTCTAAAACAGCAGCAAAATATGTTTCTAAGAAAAAGTCCACTCTGAACCCTCTTTAACTGCAGCATTGCTTCTAATTAATTGATTCCAGCAGTGACAATTACTCTATCTTAATTACCCTGAAGTTGACTGTGATTTTTTTTTGCAGTCTGAAAATAAACTTCAGTGATCTATATAAGACTTATTTCTAGTGTCTATAAAACTGAGCATGCTTTGAAAAAGATTGGATGCAAGTGCTGTAAATCAGACAAGTATCCCCCGTTCTGACTCTTATAGGGATAATTTTATAGGGATAATTTTTAAATTTTAGAGTTTTATCAATTTTAGCACAGGGAATATTAAATTAGTTTTTAACAATTTTGGATTTTTGTATGTTTTAATGATGCCTGTGCGCCGCCCTGGGTCCTTTTTTAGGAGAAGGGCGGGGTATAAATTTAATAAAATAAAAAATAAATAAAATAAAGTATAGTTACTATTATTGCTTAAAGCAGTTCAGCTTTTTCAACACTCTGTACAGACCTGGAGAAAGATGCTGTTCTTTAAACTTATATAGAAGCCTTTAAAAAGTTAGGGCGGTTTTAAGAAATAGCATCAAAACTTTTTCTACTTTCTGAGCACTTCTTTCAAATCTTTCTCAAAGCATGCAAAACTCTATAGCACATAGTCATGTGTAAAAATTAATTAGGGCTGAAGTAACAAAAATAAAAACCTGCTTTTTTGTACAATTGTCATAACTACCGATTCAGGGTATATGATAGTTGAAAACTGAAACTACCATAATTCTTATCCTCCTGATCATTAGCTGCTTTGAATCCTCGTTTCAAATTTTCGTGTTTTAGAATAAAGAACTATATAGGGAAATGTTAACATGGTAATATCTGGATGAGTATTTAACTCCAGTGGATGGAGTGAAAAGTATTCCTATCATCTTAAAAATAATTTCAAGTGTTTCTGCATACTATTTAATTCATATTCTTAGCCTGTTGTGATATATCTGCATAAATGACTGGACAAAAGAGTGAAGGGAAGTTGGAATACATTGGCCAACCTTGTAGTGGAAATGGAAAAACAATGCCACACACTGGTACCCATTTGTTGCTTTGAGCAAGTGGCTTACCTAAAGAAATGATCAAGAGATTACAACAACTTCAGATATTTCAAGGGTTGTCCTATAGGTGATGCACTAATGTGTCTTTTCTCTTCTATGTATAGGGCCTAAATGAACAGATTGATTTTAAAAAAGAAAAAGGAAGGTTAACAATTAGAAAAGACCCATTGACAGAGTAAGCTGTTTGCTTGGGGCCAATATGTTACCTGCATGAAGAGAGACTTCATAGCAGATTACTACTGCTGCTGTTGAGATACTAGGTTTCCTAAATAAAAAAAATGGATCTTCAAATATTTGTGAACTCCAATTCCTATCAGCCCTAGCCAGAATGACCGACACTGAGCATTGATCAGACTTGATGGTCACCTTATCTCAAAGGCTCTTATTTATGAACTCTATCCTAATTCTATAATCCTGTCATCAGTAGCAGCCGTCATTTAATTTAATTGATTCCAGTGGAATTATATTGATTCATATCCAAAAGATTTATTCCTGACTAGGAAACATGTAGAGCTCTCACAGAAAATGGCTTATTTTCTTTTTCTTTTTGCAAAATTTCTGCTTTTACAGGACTCCGATAAAATGAAGTAATGTGATACTTTATGACTGGAGTAAAAAAGGCCAGAAACGGACTGAAATATGAACTAAGCTACCTCCATTGTCTATTCAGATTGCAATATATCGCAGGCTTACTTAAATAATGTAGCACGTAGAAAAGGAGAAATTGAAGTATAATTATGCATAATCCTCCAGATTACCTGAGTAGTCAGAAGTCAAATCTGAACCCCAAGAACAAAACGAGAATCCATTGTCTGCTGAAATGAATAAAAATGTTGTGACCTCCTTAAATGCAGTGGTATAGGCAAACCAAATCATCAGGAAACATTCTAGAAAGGCTCCTACTGTAAAAATGCTAAGTCTCTGGAAAGTAGGACATTCTTCATCATTTTCTTGACATCTTGACATTTTCCCACTGACACTTCATTGCCTCTATGGGAATAAACTAGTTGTTTTTCACTATTGCATAATGAATACATCCTGGATAATTGGAGTTCCTGACATTAATTTAATGCATTGTGATATACTGTTCAGTGTTGGGCCACATTGTACTCCGGAAGCCCAATGAATAGAATGAGGTGGAGTTAGGACACCAGATCTTGGCTTCTGTTTAATTGCTGATTTATGCCGAACACAAATTCAAACCTTATTTCTCTAATCCACCGCTTAGAAAAGACTTTGTAAAGTTAAGATATGTTGTATATTCAAAGCAGGATAAAAATCAGCCTTAACTGATGGTGGCAGGCAGCAATGCTCTGAAAATATCATAAGTACTATCCACTGACTAATCACTTATTTAATTTTTCATAATGCCCCAGACACAACTTTAAAGGTATTATTGGTGATTAATATTCCAGCAGATTCAGGCTCTCGGTAATGTTCAAAACGTAAGATTTTTCTTTTTTTGTTATTTTTGTTTACTCCTAGAGAATTGTGCATAACATTAGTCTCAGAAACCAACAAACAGCTGGCCATAGAGAGGCAATCCCAGTAATCATATTTAAAGTGGCCTCTATAAATCTTTTATACCATGATTGCAGGTATCTTGTCAAGATCTAGCCATTCAACTCTCAGCACATCAACTCTTAAAGCATCTTCTGCAAATGATTTACAGCTCCTTCCAATATGTATTATTTTCTACTTTAAAAAAAATCAGACTTCGTGGTACTTCAGCCCACAAGTTGCGATCAGGGGAATATTTAAATATCAAAACTAGAGAAGGACAAAATGAAAAAGGGGAAGTTGTTTAAAATGTTCATTAATTATACGGTTTAGCTGAACAACTTTGTGAAGACTTATAACGATCAAACGCTCACATATACATTGTACAATATTGGAGGAGGAGAATGTTTTAAAACTGGTTTTAAAAATTGGCACTGCTTGTTGGAATCACTAACCGAATCGGGCTAAGTGGGAGGCAAGAACTCTGCCTCTAGACCAGAGGTTCCCAAACTTGGCAACTTTAAGACTTGTGGACTTCAACTCCCAGAATTCTCCAGCCAGCATAGCTGGCTGTAGAATTCTGGGAGTTGAAGTCCACAAGTCTTAAAGTTGCCAGGTTTGGGAACCTCTGCCTCTAGACTTTAGTAATCTTATCAATTCTATCAATTTTCTGATACCGATTGATACATGTGCAGTTAAAGAAAACAGAGGTAACAGTTTGAAGAAAATGCTTAAATTACTGTATCTTAGGTATAAAATATAAAACATTGTTTAGAAAGTTTGATAATCCCACCACACTAATGCTGGCTGGGGGACATAATTCACGTGTGCTATGTTGAAGGAAATGTGCTATCAATGTTTTTAATGTGCTTGTCATTCCTTCCCAAATTATAATATAGGAAGATACTTCCATGTATTTAGTGTGTGCCCACGTAACAGTAGAGAACCTGAAGCCCTTCGGATGTTGTTGCACTGCCATTCCCTGCATTCCTTATCATTAGCCTTCCTAGCTGATGCCAATGAAATCTAACAGTCTGGAGAGCTACTGATTCTCTCCATCTCTATTGTAGAAAAGAGCTACTACTAGAATAGTTCTTACTATGTCCTATATTTCATAAAACATTTAACCTCAGCATTTAGAGTTCTGTGAATAATGTCATGAATGACATCATGAATTCTAGAAAACTACACTGATACAACTACGTCTTGGTTTTGACTGACACGCATGGCACAAACCTGAATTTGTGATAGAGAAACACTGTGAGTCTCAGCGGCATGCATACCACAGCCAGCTTCACTGAAACAAACACCTTTCAGAGTTTTTTCTATCCATCTTCAGCAATAACATCACCTATCTCACATAATGCAACAACAAGCATTCTAATGTGCTGTGTACACAAAATGTATCTTAGTGAAAAGTTGTAAGAACTCTTCACTAAGACTGTACAACATGGATATGGTCCTGGTAGAATACATATAGGGCTTTTTAAATCTTGTGCTATGAATAGTGGTAGTTATTCAGCAAATGGGACAAAAGTCTCTTTTCCTAACTAAAAGTAAGGGATGGAGAAAAAGAGATAGAGTCAGTGAACCAGCTGTTTCTTGGGTTTTTTTTTGGCTGTTTCCTTACTCCATCTCTATCCCCCAATCTCAGATTTCTTGAAACAGGTTTTCTGTGTTTTTCAATACCAATTAGCTAAAAAATTCCCTTTTGCCCATAAGATTTATTGCAATGTCCTATGACTACTATTATTCACTGAGGGAAATTCTGGTATTTCATTTGGAGAGCACCAGAAGGAAAGCAACTTTCCTTCTCAACCTTTTACACTTGATATCATCTACCTCTGGTTGCTATGCAGAATGGGAAGCTTTTTTTTTTTTTAAGAACAAATGTCCTCTTTCAGGACTATCTTCTCTTTCACCCAGGAAGTAGGGGAAGGCTACTGGTTGATGGTCACAGTTCAGATTCAGGAGTGGTATCCATGTGGTACCCACTGCTGTAGCGTCCATTGGCAACATTGCTCATTTCCATTGGGGACGTGCTCCCAGGGCCCAGGTAAGAGCGATGTGCAGGCATTGGAGAAGGGGTTTCACTGGGAACTTTGCTCAAGATGAAACGTGTCTCATCATTGTCTTCTAAGTTAGATATGTCCTTCATCATACGCCCCTTTTTGTATGTGACTGACAGAGCATTAGAACCATCTGACAGCAGATGGAATTGGCGGAGGATAAAGATCACAGGCAGAGGAAGGATGGCCAAGATGATCAGAGATACAAGCATGCCCATTGCCCATTTGGGGTAATAAAGAAACTTCTCTGTTGCCTGGAAGGAAAAGGGAAAAGTAATTCGGCATATATTATTGGTATTATGCATACATTACGTTAATTAGCTTAGTAGTTCTTTGGAACTAAGGCAAGTATAAAATCATTCCTCATCCATCACCTTTTAGAGAAGGAACACATTTTGAAAGGAGATGTTTACAGGAATTAAACTGCTACCAGTAAAAAATATTCCTTTTTCTTCATTTCATATAGGTAAGTTCTTCCTTTTCTATGTCAACAATTTGTCTGCTTCCTATTCACTATTCGCTTTAGGTAGCTTACACCTCCAAGTATATAAAAATACAATTCTAGTAGTCTAAAGTCGGCTATGACTGGCAGAGTAAAAGCCACAGGGACTTCTTTACCTTACCTTTATTTTCTCACTAATATATTTACAATCCTTCCCTATTGTTGACTATTATTTTATTACTATAGCCACCCAACTCAACCAAGTCACTTTTGCTTGAAAAGTGATATGAAAAAAGTGGCTTCCATAATCTAGGACCAGTTTCATAATCTAGGAATTTCCTGCCAAAGGAATAAATGCTCAAATCATTTTTCAGTCAGAGTCTTCATAGTGCCCTGCCAAAACATAATTCTGGACTACCTTATTTTAAAGAGTATGAAAAAATGGTGCCATCTTGAAGGATTACATGATGGGGGAATATCACAGTTCTTTGGATCTCTAACGTACAATTGGCATACTGTTGTCAGAACAAGGGTTCTTTTGGCCTAATGTATATGGGCCCTGACGTAATTTATGCAATGTCACCTGTGCTGAGGATTCAGTGGCTTTATTACCTATTATCACACTGTTTATGATCAACTGATATGCAGCAGCCTATGCAAATAAAATAGATCGATTTCATGCTGATGCACAACTTCTAGATTTGAAAATGTTGAGGTATAATTTAGGCAGACTCACCTCTTCTCTTATCCAGGCACTATAACCTGGTGGATTGACTGCTAGCTGAATTATACTGGCCGTCATCAGGCCAGCCATACAGATGGGTGAAATGTACTTCCATGTATAAAAATAATAGCTGGAAGGCCGGAAACCCAGCATTTCTGTTAATTCCTGCATGAATCTAAAAAGGGAGAAGGAAGAAAGTGAACAGGTGAAGCACAAATGTCAGATTTCTGTCTCTATTTCACACTGGATGGAGAAATTCAGAAATCAATTTTTTTTGCTGGCATTAGAAATCAAAAGAAGAATCAAGAAATCTGAGAATTTTGCGATCAGGTAAGCCCATTATATAAAAAGTGATTTTAGAAGCAAAAGAAGGAAGAAATATAAGAACATTCTCAGGGAATCATAAGCAGGTGAAGACATCTGCTTGGGAAGACCCTGAAGCAAATGGTGAGCCACTGTGTGAGACAGAATGCTGGACCAGATGGGCTGTGGCCTGTTCCAGCAAGGCTATTCTTATGTTCTTATGTAACATCAGTTCCACTGATTCCTTTTGAAAGAGCTCTTACTTCTTGGTACCATAAATCCAAGCCACAGTGATGTTCTCCAGGATTACCACGAGAGTGAGTGGCAGCGTTGCAGAATAATCATCAAACATGGTGACGAAATAGTTGCCAGAGCGTTGCACAAAGATCAGACCCACGAAGAAAGCAAAAATGCAACAGCCAACTGTAAGGAGCAGATGACAATTGTTAACACACCCACCTTGTTCTTGGATGCAAGGGCTGTAATGTTAGTCTGGTTAACATATTTTGTTATGTTTCTCCTATGGATATAATTATACTGCCTAAAAAAATAATTCACAAAATAAAAACTCCTAAATAGAAGTTCACAAATCATGAATATAGTCCATACTGTGGAATAAATGAATGCACTTCTATTGCATGTTTAGGCATGACAGAATTGGCATGTGCATTCAGTGGCAAACAGGCAAATGAGTGTAACAGACCAAATGCAGGATCCAGCTGAACTTCTTTGTACAGTAAGAACTATGCTCTTATGCTAAACAATCCCTCTTCATCCCTACAGAGAAGCTAACTAAAAGCAGAACAGAGCATAGCATTTAGTCCTGTGTTTGAAAACATGATTCCAGTGTGCATGCTTTCCTGAGAGTAAGTAGCCGTTGCAGAAAATAGGGATTATTTCTATAGGAATTGCTTCCAAGTAAACATGCAAAAGCTTGCAAAGTATCATGGGAGAAACAGGATAAATTATCTTTAGAAAAAGGTAAAACAAATGTTGCTATAAATAAGTCTGGGAGAAACTTGACTTAATGGCATGATGTATTGCAGAGAAAATGCTTTAATTTTACCTGAGCAAATCAGCAAAGATGCCACATATCACAACACTTACGGGTTAGAGATGCCTCCAGTTAAGAATGTGCAGATTGGGTGAACTCAAGGTCAAGTTTACCCCATAGAGAACCCTCCCATTCATATGCTACATTTGGACTGCAATTACATATATTATTTTATCACAATACATTTCACTGAAACCAGGAAGATTTACTTCCAAGTAACAATTCATAAAATATGATGTAGTCACAAAACCACTTTCCAAACACCGCTCAGACCTACTCACACAAACTGTTCTATAAACCAATACTTAATCCCTTTGTTTCCTAATAACATTAGCTATTAGCAAAATGATCAAAATGATTAGCTATTATGATCATGATCATAGGATTAACTTCCCAGATGCTGAAAGGAAAAGGCTATTCCTGCTTTTTAAAGTAACATTAAGCATTGGCCCATTGTTCTGCATGCACAGAACAATTTATATTGAACTGCACACTTGCAGTCACTTAAAACCAAAATGGTGGTGGCCCAGCAGTGGCAAGGGAACTGGTTTGGGGGCATGGCAGTCGTGATCACTGCCAGTTCTGTGCCCAGGCCTGATTTCCACTAACAGTTCAGCCGAAGCAGAAGCAATCCACCTCTGGCTCAGACTGATCAGCTCTAATAGCAATAGCGCTTTCATAGTGCTTTTACAGTCCTCTCTAAGCGCTTTACAGAGTCAGCATATTGCCTCCAAAAATCTGGGTCCTCATTTCACCGATCTCGGTAGGATGGAAATCTGAGTCAACCTTGAGCCGGTGAGATTTGAACTGCCAAACTGCAGCTAGCAGTCAGCTGAAATAGCCTGCAGTACTGCACTCTAACCACTAGAGTGCAGTACTGCACCTTAACCACTAGAGTGCAGTACTGCACCTTAACCACTAGAGTGCAGTACTGCACTCTAACCTTGCTCAAATATATCTCTTGAAGCCAAAGGTTTCACAACTGCCCTTTTACACTGCAGTTTTCTCCATGAGACTCTTTGCATTTCCCTGAGAAGGGCCTTACCTGTTAATGCTTCTTTGCGCACTTTGAACATGTCAATGATGGGTGTGGTGATGCCAGCCATGGTCCCAATCATGCTCCCCAAACCCAGGTTTATCAGCATCAGGAAGAACATCACTGACCAGAAAGGAGAAGCTGGGAAGTGGGTCATTGCTTCTGTGAAAGCTATGAATGCGAGGCCAGTTCCCTGCACTGACTGTACACAGCCAAAAGAAGATGCTTATGTTATTCTTGACAACAGAAAGAGTGTTATAAAAGCAGGTGTGTGTATGTGTGTGTATTCTTGTCAATAGATTTCTGTCTGTAAAACCACAGGCTTTCAGAGCCAAACAGCCAATCCCACTCTCCTGGAAGGGCGGTATAAAAATTTAATAAATAAAATAAATAAATAAATATTACCCTCTGGTCCAATGAGGGGAATTTCCTATGTGGATAAGTAGAGGCAAAAGCATGCATGTAGAAGCATCTGCTGCTTTCTATATATACATGCTCTGCAAGAGAGAAAATAATCTCTGGCTTTATATTGCATGTATATCATAGATATGATGGGATGAGTATTTATTCCTCAAGTTTTCCCAACATCAGTAACTTCAAATGACCCAAGCACATTTATTCACTCACAGTCCATAAGTCCTGAACCTCTTTCTTTCAATAGCTGTGGAGAAAGGCAACCTATCACTTCAATAAATTATGGCCAACACATTGGCAAAAACTACTACACAGTGAGAAAATTCATGAATTTTTTTTCACATCAGGTTTGGCATCCAATAGTATTGATGTTTCCACTAAGTACCCTTGAAATGAGTGCTAACTGCCAATCGATTTCAGAAACCTCATAACATTAAAAACCAGTGACAAAATTGTGGGCAGAGGCATTTCCTGTTGTAATTCTGCTACAATAAATTACATTAACAACAAAAACAAAAGATGTCTACGCCAATCATCTGGATCTATGTATCATGTCTCTATGATAAACCAGCTAGAGGAGCCCTGTTCTGCTATACCCCATATAGGAGGGTCAAACTTTCAGCCCACAGGCTGGATGCATCATGCACTGGCCACACCCACTCCTGATTTAGCAAAGGGGGGGGGGGGGGCAAGTCACGATACATCACATGACAATGTGACATCATGGGTTTGACACCCGCGCCCTGTATCCAACCAATAATTTTCAAGACCACATTTGGGCTGATTTTCTTCGGCATCTCCAAGATTCCTTGCCTCACCTGGCTTTATTTTAAATCTTTTGATTAAAAAGATAATTATTTCATAATTATAAATAATTATTTCAAAACAAAAGGATTTTGAAGAGAGTTGTATCACCTTTCTTTATAAAGATGCCTCTGGATCCTATACATCTGAAACTTTAGTCACTGCTCGGAATCAGAGGCCACTATGAGGAATGATCTAGACATCTGCTAGATAAAGTTCCCCATATGAGGTCTAAGTTGGCCTCTGGCTGTGTAAGTCCAACTGAGTTGATCAATGCATGGACTTCCCAGTTATTTGGAATGAATTTGTGCCAGTTGACACCCCCCCCCCAACAAAATGGACAGGTGATAAGACTACAACTTCAGAGAGCCCTGCAGGAAGCAGATTGATCTAGTACTCTTTCGGTTAGGATTAAATCTGGATATACCATGTTTCCCCAAAAATAAGACAGGGTCTTATTTTCTTTTCACCCCAAAAATAAGCACTTGGGCTTATTTTCAGGGAGGTCTTATTATTTTTTGAGATGTAGGAGGCGGGGAGCGTGGTCACCTCATGACTACTGCTGCGTTACAATATTTTTGGAGAGGGCTTATTTTAGCGCATGCACTCAAATGCCCAATTGGTCTTATTATCTGGGGAAGTTTTATTTTCAGGGAAACAGGATAGTACTGAGACTGCATTGGTTGATTACCTGTGGAGGAACTGGATGGGGCTGCATCTAACCTAGCCCTCAGTCTCTTGTAGGATAACTTGATGACCATGTCAAAAACAAACCATATTAATAACTTATCAGTAGTTACAAACCAATCCAATATCTACAGTCAATTTATATAAGGGATTTGACATTTGGGCAATATTTGATCTTCATTCCAGAAGAGAGATTGCTTCGAAAGAAGTATAATGTGCCCTTTTTCCTATAGTTCATCTCTTTCTTTTCAAAAGAATTAAGATGGCCCAAAATGCCAGTCTTTAAACATACCTTGTTAAGCTCGTCTTCCAGCAGGCAAGGATCCAACCCCAGCACCTCAAATTGATCCTTCTTCACTGTCTTTATGACAGCATACATTTCAGTGTAATCCTTGGCTGTGAGATGGGAGAAGTTCACTTGGGGTGGTATCAGAGCATGGCTGAGGATATTTGTGTTCAGATAACCCAGGATCTTCTCAGCATTCCTACAACAGGAAAAAAGATGTACTTACAGAGATATTCTGCAGGTTTCAACATACAATGAATCCACCTACTGTCAGCAAAATGAGCCATTATTTTTAGACTGATGTATAAGAATTAAAGGTGGCTCACTGAAGATGCGGTGGCTCAGTGGCTGACGTTGGCAGTTCGGCGGTTTGAATCCCTAGTGCCGCGTAACAGAGTGAGCTCCCGTTACTTGTCCCAACTTCTGCCAACCTAGCAGTTCGAAAACATGTAAAAATGCAAGTAGAAAAATAGGAACCACCTTTGGTGGGAAGGTAACAGTGTTCTATGCGCCTTCAGTGTTTAGTCATGCTAGCCACATGACCACGGAGATGGTTTTGGCCATTGCTGGTTCTTCGGCTTAGAAATGTAGATGAGTACCTCCCCCTAGAGTCAGGAACAACTAGCACATATGTGCGAGGGGAACTTTTACCTTTACAAGAATTAGTTTTATTACTCCTAGCAATTTCTTCAAAAACTAAATAATGAAAAGATCTCTATTTGCTGTAAAGTCAAGACAGCAATCCTCTTGGAAGAGAATGACAGATGACTGAAATTGCAAATCTGAATAAAGCCGCACCTCAGAAATGATAACTATCTGCTAGAGTTCCCTGCCTGGGGAGGGACAGAGAAGAAAGGAGGTACTTACTCAACCACACACTTTTCATTCATGACATTGGCTTTGAAGCCCAGCACAGCAAAAACAACCAATGTGGCCAAGATGGAAGTGAAGAAATTGATAAAGGAGACAAGGGCTGCGTCAAAGTGGCAGTTATTATCCTGCTTGTTGTAACTGGAAAAGGCAATAACTCCACCAAAACCTAGACCAAGGGCAAAGAAGACCTGAGTGGCAGCTTCTCGCCATACTTGGAGATCCAACATTTTATCAAGCTGCAAAAAAGAGAAACAGACGGAAAGGTCAAGTCGTTCCTGTATCTTTGTTGGTGAGAAGGGAAACACCTACAGTATCACAACTTATAAACAAGGAGAAATATTGTAGCTATACTTTTTGTATTTATGCTGACAAGGGTCCAATAAATTTCTCCTCTGCCAACGGAATTATGGATGATAATGGGAAAATCCAAAGAAGTTGGGGCATTTTAAATATCTATTTAAATTAGGAAATTATTTGTTTGGAGTGTTTATATATTAATGTTGCCAATAAATTATATTCTCTAGACAGCTTACAGTCATAAAACATGCATAGTTTTTATATGATTTTTACTTGATGGATTATAACTTTTCTGTTTGAGCAGTATTACTCATTGGAACACTATTTAACTATAAGTATCCATCAAATTACAAACTCTAAAATAAATTTGTCAATGCTGCTCCAGAGCCACGATGGTGCAGTGGTTAGAGTGCAGTACTGCAGGCTACTTTTGCTGCCTGCTGCCTGCCTGCAATTTGGCAGTTCAAATCTTACCAGGCTCAAGGTTGACTCAGCCTTCCATCCTTCCAAGGTGGGTAAAATAAGGACCCAGATTTTTGGGGGCAATAGGCTGACTTAGAAAGAGCTGTAAAGCACTGTAAAGTGGTATATAAGTCTAAGTGCTAGTGTTAAGTGCTAGAGCTATCACAACTAAACGAAAAATAAGGGTTGCACAAAGAATACCGTAGTGAGTAAGTTAAAGATAATGTTGGAAAATTGACTTCAGATTCAATTCGCCAGAGGTGCTCAATTTCAAAATTTCACTCAGCAGTGCAAACTTGACACCTAGTCCATCCTTTCTCAAAACTGCATTTTTGCCAAGATCATGCAGCTGCTCTCCACAGCTAGCACATAGTTCCAGATAAAGATGATATCTGCTTTGGGAATTGCAGTTGGCATCTGCCTGACAATCCAGGCATTCCAAATCATTTTTGAAAACATCCCCAAGTGATATAAAAATGGTCACCCAATGATGCAGAAATTTCCATAAGGAAGATGCTAACATTCTGGGGTAATATCCAACAACTGAATTATTATTCTTACATATTTGACCAAAATGGGGGTTGGGGGTGGGGGAGTGTCTTAATGCAGAACTAAGAGTGGAGACAGAAAACCTCCCTTAAGTTTTAAGTACAGGTAGCCCTCAACTTACAACCACAACTGAGCCCAAAATTTGTGTTGCTAAGTGAGACAGTTGTTAAATGAATTTTGCCCCATTTTATGAGCTTTCTTGCCGCAGTTGTTAATGATTGCAATTGAATCACTGCAGTCGTTATGATAGTAGCAGGGTTGTTAATTGAATCTGATTTCCACGTTGACATTGTCAGATGATCACAAAACGTGATCAAGTGACCCTGGGACACTGCAAACATCATAAATATGAATGAATTGCCCAGCATCCAAATTTTGATCATGTGACTATGGGGATGCTGCAATGCTGGTCAATGCCAGTTGGCGACGCCCAGGGGAAGGGCCTTCTCTGTGGTGGGCCCCACCCTATGGAACAACCTACCTCCCGAACTCCGTGTCATCTCCGACCTCCGCCTATTCCGCCAGCGCTTAAAAACGCACTTTTTTCATCTAGCCAGCCTGGCATGAACGACCCGATACCTTACTGACCATTAGTTGATCAAAGTTTTTAATTAGGGGTTTTATTTATGTTTTAGCGCAGGGTTTGGTTTAATTTAATTTTAATGAGCTTTTGTATTTTGTATTTTTATATATTGTATATTTGTATTTTTAATTTTCCTGTGCGCCGCCCTGGGTCCCTTGGAGGGAGATGGGTGCGGGATATAAATATGAAAATAAATAAATAAATAAATAAATAAATAAATAAATAAATAAATAAATAAATAAATAAATAAATAAATAAATAAATAAATAGTCATAACTGTGAAAAATGGTCATGTCACTTTTTCCAGTTGTTTTGAATGGTCACTAAACAAACTGTCGTAAGTCGAGGACTATCTGTATACTTAATGACCCTCTGAAGGCTCTTCTCCCTCAGCCTAATCTACCACTCAGGATGAATGTAGAGAGAGAAAACCTGGAGACCCACCTTAACCCCCCGTTTCTGACTTTATCTGTATAAATTCTAATTCTTAGGGTTTTATAAGGGTTTTTTAGCACGGGATATAATTTAATAGTTTTTTAATAATATATTTTGTATGGTTTTTAATATTGCCTGTGCACCGCCCTGGGTCCTTGCAAGGAGAAGGGCGGGGTATAAATTTGAAAAAATAAATAATAATAATAAATAATAGTTAGGCACAAAGCCCACTGGGTGGATCTCAGCTCTTGGAAGGAGGTGAAAGCAAACCACTTCTGAAATCTTGCCAAGAAACTGCTGGCATCTGACTGAACAGTTGCCAGGAACTAACAATAACATCAAGGTATTTTAAAACAGTCTTTACCTTAGGAGTGAGCATATGTAGAATCCCATCTACTGCCCCTCTCAAAAGCAAACCCCGGATCAGGAAGCAGATCAACACCACGTATGGGAAGAGAGAGCTGAAATACATCACCTAAGTGAGGAAGAGGATGTTGATGTAAATCAGCAGTAGCATCAATAGGCATCAAAGCTAATTAGTCTTCTTCTTTTTTTACTGTGTCATACTTTTCTATAAAACTGTTGGGAATTTCAATTTGATGAGACAAGAAAAATTATCTTCTGGATATTCCTAGCCTCCTTGTAAACAAAACTATGATTTCCAGAAGGTCAGTCCACTAGACTGAGAAACTGAAAAACATCTTGGAAAAAGATGATGGCAACCACTTCCACACATTGCCAAAACAATCAACGTAGGCATAGTTATACATTCACCAATAAACATTGGTGAAGTAGCCATAGTGCATAAAAATGATTACAATACATTTGTTCATTCATCTTATATAAACGTAACACAACGTAACATACATACATACATATGTTACATTTGTGCTCATAAATAATGTAACAATATATATGTGTGTGTGTGTGTGTGTGTTAGTTTTATGAGCTGATCAATAAATTAAATTAGAGAGAGATTATTGATCAGCTCATAAAACTAACACACACATCTAAAAAATTACACAATGTAATTCTTGGCTTGTGTGAATTTTTTTAGATATGTGTTAGGTTTTTAAATATTCTCTCATTAAAAGAGTCCTGTAAGGCTGATGTAATCATGGGAAGCCGGATAGCTCAAGGCATAAAAAGGCTTGCCTGATATGCTGGAGAGTGCCGGTTCAAATCCCAGTAGAAGGAGTATGGCCACTGAAGAGGGCTAATAAGCCCAAAATGGATCCATTCTGGTCTCTTACAATCTATTTATTAATCAGCCCTTAAAAACCTCACACACACACACACACACACACACACACATGAATCTCTCTGTCTCCATCTATATATCTATATCTATATCTATCTATCTATATCTATCTATCTATCTATCTATATATCTATCTATCTATATCTATATATGAGAGAGAATATTATCACAGCTCCTGTTCAGAGGTCCCTTTAAGGGGAGGAGACTTAACGTCATCCCTCTCTGCCCTTCGACTCAACCTAGAGATCATCCAAACAGAGAACCAAATAGATTACTGCTGTGTGACATTTTTTAGATATGTGTTAGATTTTTAAGGGCTGAAAATAAAGAGACCAGGAGGGATCTCCTCCCCTTAAAGGGACCTCTGAACAGGAGCTGTGATAATATTCTCTCATTTAAGAGTCCTGTAAATTGGCTGATGTATCAGGGATACCGGATAGCTCAAGGTATAGAGAGGCTTGCCTCAAATGCTGGAAAGCACCGGTTCAAATCCCAGTAGAAGGAGTATGGCCAGCTGAAGAAGGCTAATAAGCCTGAAATGGATCCATCCTGGTCTCTTTATTTTCAGCCCTTAAAAATCACACACACACACACACACACACACACACACACACACACACACACACACACATATATATATATATATATATATATATATATATAAAACAATCATGGGCCTGATCACATGCTTGTCTTTTAAACAACTACCAAAACACACAGGACCATGGAACATGCAGTAGGCATATCTATACTTTGCTAGTGTTTACACAAAATCTGCATGTTTTCAGCATTCACTTGAACATTCTGGATGTGTAGTAGTGACTACTGATTTATAGACTTAAAGGAAGGGTTATCAATCAATTCTAAAAGTCCTGTTATTCTCTGTTTCAACCCATCACCCATGATACTTACCTTTCCTGAGGATTGGATTCCTTTGATCATAGCTAAGCCTACAATGCTCCAAGCTATCAGGAGGCATAAGGTCATTCTCCAGTTAAGTCCACCACTCTCTGAAATGGAGTTGGAAATGTCCAGGGCATCACGATACCAGAAAAAGGTGGTTGCAGAGCTTTTGTCACATTCCGGTTCTATGACTGCAGAGGATAAGAACTTGGGTTGAATAGATTCCCTACAGATCTTTGAGTTGGCATTTGACAGTGGCATGCCTCAGGTGTAGCTAAGTGAGGTAGAATTTATTTAGAACCAATCCGTAGGACACATCAGGAAATATGCCTAGAGGTCTTTTTCAGCAATGGACGTGGGGAGAATGTTGCTATCCAAAATTAAAGATTAAATAAATGGGGTGATTTATACTCACTATAAAAGATTCATCTATATGCTGGGAGATGCTCAAAGTCTATTAAATGCTCCATTAACTTCCAAAGTGTCTTGGTTGCATCCTTTGGGCAAAACTATTCCTTACCCGCTAATACACTCTTTTATTCTAGCAGGATGAAACAGACCTGAGCTATTGTCTTTTTCTTGGAATAGAAGGCTGTGCTATGCTATACTCTTAACATCACAGAAAAAGAGAGCAACATTATTCCTTTTAGATACAGGCAAATGAATACTTTGTGCTTCTCACAGAAGGAAGAAAAAAGGTGAGTGCATCCTACCCTTCTTAGTGGGATTAACAGGAAGCAGCATTAAGTACTATTTCAACAATTATCTTTATGGCTTTTATTATTCTAATAAAAAGTAGACAATCAGAATGGAAATTTGCCTCATCTTCTTTCCCCTATGCAGAGAGTTGTAAAAAATGGCTACTCACTTGCCACTGAGCCATTTTTTAAAAGAGGACATTCGCTCCAAGGTAAAGGATACTGGAAGGATTTGAAAAAGTAGAAGATGCTCCATCCAATGATCACATTATAATAGAGTCCAACAAACAAGCAGACCTGGCAGAAGGAAATTGAAATTATGCCTAGCTCTTACATAATATTATTTCATTCAAACAAAGGAAGAGGACCTTCTAAAGTGAACCCCAGATAATGGCCCATTGCCATTTATTTACTTATTTATTTAGCATATCATGCATCATACATGGACTTTCTTCATGAATAGTTTTGTGAACATATTTAATCTCCAGGTTGCCATGGATCTGGGAGCATTTATATACCAACAGGATGCTCCCCAAAAGCCAATCTAATTCAGAGACTGTAGTTCATGTTTTCACTCAGTTGATGGCATAGATCTAATTCACCCATTGAAATGAATAGAGCAGTGTGCATGAGCAAAAAATGTGAATGTACATTAAATGTGACACAGAAGCCTATCTGGGTGTTGATGTATTTCCTTCTTTGAATATGTGGATAATCTATATAAATAAAAATGTAACTATGAGTTTGTTCAAAACAGGTAATTTCCGAAAGTACTGCACCAATCGCTTCCAAATTTTCACACAACGTTCCTTAAATACGGCACCAATGATATATATAGATTGTGTAGATGTCACACCTGTGCCAGGTACATGCAACGGAAATGTAAAAAATGTAAAAAAAATAAGCAGTGATCCACAGGTGTTGCTGTTTTGTGACATCCTTTATGACATAAAATACTCTGGTAGGTAGGTAGGCAGCTATAAGGATAGAAAGAGGGAGGGAGAAATGCAGTAGGTAGGTAGGTAGGTAGGTCGGTAGGTAGAGGGAATACAGTAGGGGGTTATATGATGGTTGTGTGTATGTGTTTGTGTGTGCAGGTGTAGATCTACACACAGATTGGTTGGCTATTTAACCAGACTGGGCCACAGCAATGCGTGGCTGGGAACGGCTAGTTTTGAATAAGAATTTTACAAGAAAGCAAGTATGGAATAGGTTCAGTGCAGATAAATCATATGAGTACAATAATATACATGTCATAGAATCCTTTTGTGTGTAGAGGTTCAACCCACTGCAGTGTATGGCTCCTTAACCAGCATTGGTTTAACATGGTCATAGAATGATCTGATGGAAAGATTTTATTATTTTCCTATTCGCCAATTTCTCAGTGATTTTCAGAAAGGAGTAATCCAGCAGGGGATGTTCTGCCTTATGATCCTCCTATGGAACAGTGATTGAAAAGATGGCAACTGTCAAACTATATAAGAGCTCTTGAGCTAAATATAAAATGTTTATCAGGCAAAAAAAAAAAAAAACCAAGCTGAAACAGAAATTTATCTTCATTAAAATTTGATGACCGTGACCTATTGCCATTAAATCAAAAGAGAAATCTGATAAATGTTGAATAAAGCAAAAAATAAAAATAAATTGAAAAGATGAATCATTCTGTTTCGTACTGAATTTTGACTTCATTTTTCCCCCCAATTAAGTGGAATGTAATAATATTAGCAATAAAGTGTTGTATTGAGAAAATGCTGAGAAAATGGTTACATAATTCTGATATCCTCAAATAACTGGTCAGTGGAACTTTTATGAAAGATATTTTTGCTGGAAATTGATGGTGTTAAATTAAGGAACTCATGCACAGCTTTACATGCTGCCATCTTTTCCATTGAAAAATGGTTGCTCTCCACCAGCACCATTCTCCTAATGAACTAAGTTCCCGCATTAACTACAATTTATATAAATTGTAAAATCCAGTAGGAGAACATGCAAAATGAACTCAAACATTATTCTTTACTTCATCATAATTCCCTTAGTTTTCTGCATTATGTATTCCTTTTTAGATCTTCCAGCAAGATCATGTTTCTTTTGCCTCCATTAGACTGCTTGACATTTTAGGCATTTCACTTACAATTAAATACTTTTCAGGATGACTTGTAATATTTTTCCAATACTGAATTAATTTTTTTGCAGTGGTAATGTACTGTTACACAGTTGTTTAAACGTTAGAAGTCAACAAATTTTACCTAAATGGCTTTTTTCCCCTTATACAAACATCCTGATTATTTCCTAAATCCCTAATCAGAAAAAATTGGAGTTTTAGGAGAAGAATATCAATGTTGATAAGTGCAAGTAGAACATATAACACATTTAACTTGGATGACACTCCCTTTATGACATTGTGCAGCTTTTACTTGTTTTTTTTTAAGCTGTCCTGAACATGAATTGCAGATCCCTAATTGACTCCACATATTAACATATTTTTATTCTATTATTTCATAATTAATCACCCTTAGGTATCTGTAATGACTTTATTTATCTGCTAGATCAGGGGTCTGCAAAGTTGGCTCTTTTAAGACGGGGTGGACTTCAACTCCCAGAATTCCCCAGACAGCATAGCTGGCTGGGGAACTCTGGGAGTTGAAGTCCACCCGTCTTAAAAGAGCCAACTTTGCAGACCCCTGTGCTAGATTATTGATGGCCAGACATTATCTTCTTGTTAGAACTTTGACAGGCATCAACAGGCAGATCTGCACACAAAAGCTTTATTTTATGTACCAGTATAGACTGGAGTTGCAAAATAACCCCAAACAAACCCTATCCAGGTGATCCCAACCTTCTTAAATTTTAGAAGAATTAATTGAGTTAATTATCCCATTTTTTCCTTTCCTTTTTAGCTACTTTTGTTAGATAACTGGGAGTTATGAATTTTGGTCCACCTATTGTAAATCATGCACAAATTTACTGCTAGGTCCAGATTTCCCTCCCAAAAAACCACCTACATAATATTATCCACCCATTTATAGCCTGTATAAGACATATAAATGCATCCAATCACTCACTAAGAGGCTGGAAAATCCAATGCCGCCTAATCGAGGGCAAACGTAATTCCATACTCCTATGCTGCCCCGGCGGATTCTCTGTCCTACAGCCAGTTCCAGGAAAAATAGAGGGACTCCAATAAGGATGAGCAGGATGAGATAGGGGACTAGATAAGCACCTGAAAGGGAAAAGAATGTTTCATTAGAGACATTTCTTTTTCTGCTACAGATCACAAGAAAAAATCATCTGGCCCTGAACACTTGTAGGCAGACCAAACAACATGCATGAGGCAAAGTTTTAAAAATCCATTTTGGGTTTCAGACAGCAAGTGGCTTTGATTAGCTCTTCAGAATTAGACCACATTTTTATTCAGCTCTGAAGCAAAAACCTTGCTTTTATCACACTGCTTTATGGCTTTTTATGTTTACCCAACGGGAAATGGAGAAATAAACAACTGGCCACATCTTCTGTTTTAAAATTGCTTCTGTTTTAAAATTAGAGAGTTGGATCATTAAAGTCTCTCTGAGGGAATGACATCTACCACATTTCAGATAAATACAGGCAGTAGCATGTAGATTTTCTGCAAAGAGAAAGACATTTATATCAAGAAAAAGGCTAAAAGAAAAAGTAAAAGGGACTTCCGGGTGTGGTGATATGGCTGGTTAGTTTTCTCCACCAGGGGCTCCAGAAGCAGAAACAGCACTGCACACCTGGAAACAGTTTTGAGAGAAATTCCTCTGGAGGAAGGAGAAATCAGGTGATTGCCCACTTGTGCTCTGGAGTAACTGTTCCCCATGAGAGGAGCACAGGGACTGAGTTACTTGTAACCAATTGCAAGTTTAGCGGCTTAGGAGCCAAGGGATTTACAGTGTACCCTTAACTGCTCTTCCGCCTTACAGACATAAGAGAGATATCCAAACGGCAGCGAAGATTTTGGTGAATGGCTTACTTTTCAAATTAAGTTGGAGGCCAGGTAGATGCTATTTTAAGGCATTTCAGTTTAAAAATCAAAAGTTTAAGAAGATTGTGATCTAAGAAAGTTTCAAATGGACAAAGGGAACAGAGATTTCAAAAATAGAAGGGTTTTTTTTTTTTCCTGACAAAGTGCCTTTGAAAATAGTAAAATTAATTAGATCACACCTTCCTGGGAATGTTGTTTATTTTTAAGGACCATAGTAGTTGGAAGGTTTTACAAAACAAGAAGAAAATAACAATATGAACTATGTTGCGGGACTGTAACTATAGAGAAATAACTGGGACTGAAGTGTTAAGGATAGAAGCAAACTTTCACCACAATAATTGACACACTTTCATTTTTTCACCACGGCAACTATAAAGAAAGTTGCCAAACTGCGAGAAAGATGCAAGAGTTCACTAGGACAACTTACAGATAAGGGCATTTCACCAGATTGATGGCAGAAAATATATCATTAATGCCTTAAGAAGGACAAGATTTGACTTGAACAAAGAACAATCAATTAATATCTTCACTGAAGAAGGATTACAAACAGTTTGCCATAATTTTGGTTGAAAGGTTGAAAATAATTTTACAGGAGTTTGTTACTGAAGATCAATATGGGTTTTTATCTAAAAGACATAGATGCAAAGAAAGCCTTTAACTATTTCAATTGGATTGTTTTGTTTAGAGTTCTGAAACATACTCTATGAACCTTGGAGATAATTTTATTAAAAGGGTGAGATCTAGTTGTATTTTTCAGAAAGAACAAATAATTGTTAATGGAGAACTAACAAAACTTTGGGGAATTCAAAATGGATAAGACAAGAATGTCTACTGCCTCCACTTTTCTTCATTTTGGTTTTTGAGGTACTGAATAGAGACATAAGATCAGAGACTTATGGGGGTTAATGTTATTTGTTAAGTTAATAATTAAGGGTATTCGCAGATGATTTGGTGTTAGTTTTAGAAATTGCACTAGAGAGAGTAGAACATGGGAACATTAAATAACTTTTGTATATTAGCAGGAAATTTTGCATAGAAAACTGATGGCAAAAAAACCCCAGTGGTCTATCAAATCTGTCCTTTGAGTTCATTTGCTTTAATTAATTAATTAAATAAATTATTATTTTTATATTTAGTTTTATTTCTTATTTTTGTCAGATGAGTTTTTAATGTTAGAAATGAATATCAGATACATAAACCACTCAAGGTCTGCAGTGATTCTAGCAGCATATCAATTGATGGGTGGATGGATGAGTAAGCTTTTTACAATAAATACACATGCATATTTGTAAGATTATCATCGGTTTCATTTTCAGATAGACATTCAATGATTGTGCTAAGCTATCATAAGCCTTATCTGGTTCTGATTCAGTGCAATGCATGTTTTATACATATTTTGTAGCACAGTATGTGGTGTGAGCCCAGCCAGATGTTATTTATTTAATAAATAATGGTTAAGCAAAATATTGCTCAGCAAGCTATCTGAGCCAATGTCCTCATCAACCTCACATCTACCATAAACTTATGCTGCCTTTTGCATTTATAGTCCCCACAGCTGCTCTGCACTGAAAAAGAATAATTCCTGGAAATGCTAGCTGAAACTTCATCATAAAAGATTCTTAAAATAGCAGCACTATAATTCTTATGTTAAATGGACAGACAAGAATTAACTGGGTAGATTGAGAAATATAAATAGCTGATCAGAAAATCTAAAAATATGAACGATTGGAAGTTGCCCACTAACATAAAGTGAGCCCTCCCTCCTCCTATTAATATTCCAAGCACATTCAGCATCAGCAGGATTTAAAAACCTCCCTTACATTCAGAATAGCTGGAGAAGCAGTTTGAGAAAAAATAAATAAGGCACCTATACAATACTATTGGTGCAATGCTTGCCACAACTCTGAGAAAGCCCTCCACCCCAAATCTTTCTCAGCCCTGTGAAAGCTCCAAGCAGGTTGCATCTGATTAAAAGTCCCACCAACCAAACAAATAACAGCATGTTTTCCCCCATGGTTGCAGGAAAACAATATAACCCTGAAATACCTTTAAAGCATAAACCTTTACATCGCTATCTTAAGTGAATCTCCATAACGCTCTCTACATGGGGCTCCCCTTGAGGTGCATCCGGAGGCTCCAGTTGGTACAGAGTGCGGCCGTGCGAGGAATCATGGGAGCCTCTCGATGCTCCCATATAACACCTCTCCTACGCGAGCTGCATTGGCTACCGGTGGCCTTCCGGGTTCACTTCAAGGTGCTTGTCACCATCTTTAAATCGCTCCATGGCTCGGGGCCTAGTTACTTGCGGAACCGTCTCCTACCACATACCTCCCACCGACTGATTCGCTCCCAGGGGGAGGGCCTCCTCAGGGTGCCGACCACCGGTCAATGCTGGCTGTCGGCGTCCAGGGGTAGGGCCTTCTCTGTGGCAGGGCCCACCCTCTGGAACGACCTGCCCCCCGATCTTCGCACTATCACGGACCTTCCCCTCTTTCGCTGCTCACTCAAGACTCATTTCTTCCAGCAAGCTGGACTAGTCTAGAATTTTAGACCTCATATACGCCAAAACTCCAACCAATGAAAGGGTCAAATTTCTATGCAGGTGTGCACATATATATAATACATAAATCCTCTTTCCCAAAACTGTGCTCGGAAAACAAATATATGGCAAGGTTCCTTCTTATTACAACAGCACTCTCTGGTGGCCCACCAATGAGTAGACAGCTAGAAATGTGGACAACAGTCAGGAAGAGCTGTGTGGCCAAGGTGAGCTTCACAAGTGGTTGCGTAGGACTACATATAACCAGAGACCCATAGGCCGAAAACACCTGCATAAACATATTTTTAAATGATTTTACAGATGAAGCTTTGGGATCCCCCAATGTTCAGCACAAAAGGCTGAAGCACAACATTCAAGACAATGGCAGCAGTATTTTATTGAGTTATACGCAATAAAAGTGCTCTCAGATAAGTGCAGATATGTTTGCATTTTGTATTATTTATGTAGACACGAGACTATCAGCTTTTAAATATTAAAGAAAATCTCAGATAGCTAATAATAAATATGGTTTAAAATCAAAATGGTTAAAAATAGAACAAGAAACAAATGATTCACAGCAAATTAACAATATAATTCCATGCATCTTCTATTATCAGTGGAACATAGTCAGTTGGACTGAAATTCAAAAGAATGAAATGAGCATCAAAAGTGCAGGTAATTGGGACTTCCGGTTGATATTGTGGCGAGAATGGTTGGAAAATAGCAGTGCTCCACTGGGCTCCGTGAAATGCAGCCAGCAACTGCTTGCTGGGAGACTCTACAGGGTTTAGCCTCCCTGGAAGAGAGGTGAAAAAAGGAGTAGCACTTCATCAACCATGAGGAAATTCAATTTCACTGATCCAAAAAAGCTCTCCTAAACAGCAGCATTTTTGGTCAATCAGAAGCTGGGACACTAAGATTTTGTGCTGGAGCGGTATGTGGACAGAACAAGGAAACTGGGTGAGAAAACTTCCAACTGTTACCTTAGACTCTTAACTTAAAGTTCCAAAAATGATCTCAAAACACTAAAAAAGTGGCAATTGGATTTATGGAGAAAAACTAAAAACTAAAGAGGAAGTTTAAAGATTAAAGATTTAGAAGTAAAAGAAAAAGGATGATTTAAAAGATAGCCTGAAAAAGCCAAACAATTGTGAAAAGTGACTATTGGGAGAAATTGCTTTTCTAAACTTTATCTTTAACTCCCCTGATTGGTTGACAATCAGCTGTTTCTGGTTTTTTATATTCTATGGAAAGCTGGAATTGGGAACAGGGGAGCCATCTACTGCAGGAAGAAGATTACTGCATTATATAAAATTCAAAAGGAAATGAAGAGAAAGTAAATAACATCTGGAAAACTATCTGATCTTTACTTTATCTTAGTAGGGAATTGGAATCCTGGGAAATATTTGCTGAGCTTTGTGAAGATTCAGAAGGCAAATTAAACTAAACACTAAAACTCTACTGGAACAATACACTGAAAAGCGGATTGGAAGATTGGAAGAAACTTGGTGGGCTAAATTGTATTTGGGTTATTAACATTACATGATAGATCATCTTACAAAGCAAAAAAAGAAAAGTGACAGAAGGGGGGAAGGAAAAAAGAAAAAGAAGAAAAAATAAATAAGATTTTAAAATCTGGACAATTGGGAAGATGTAAATTGGGAATTATAAAAACTGAAAAGCACAAATTTATAGACATTTGGGGACTTGGAGAAATAACTTTGGGATTGATTACATCTTGCTAATAATTGATATGTTTTTGGAGTTTTTAGATATTGAGATATTAGAGGGATATTAATTTGTTGCAAAATGACCCAGCAGAAGACAATAAAGTTTTATGAAGAAATGTTAGAAATAGTGATAACGAACTATAAGAAGTTGATGGAAATATTTAAAGATAAAAATGTGAAAATAGAGGGCACTCAACAAAGGTGGGAAAAGATGGATATGATACACAGAAGACAGCTGAGAAATTAGAAGGAATGGTGGAGGGAATAATGCAAAATAGACTACAAAAAGATAAAAATAGGTTAAAAGCAGAGAAAAATACTGAAAAGAGAGCAATGACAAATACTAAAAGTTAAATAGACAATCCCTTAAGAGCTTATAATAGAATAGAGGGGGGAAAGGAGGAGCTCACAAAAACAAAAAAGAGTTATGGATGGTTATTCAAAAGATGCAGCAGACGGAGATAAAGGATAAGAAAAGGGAATAATCAGTTTTGTAAAAATGTTAAAAAGACATAGGATTCCAAGAGAGAAATATAAAAGAATCTCCCCAAAAATCAAGACATGATGAAATTCTAGAAAGGCTGAGAGATGATGGACAGAGAAACAATATTTTGTAAGCTAGTAACAATATCGAAAAATAATAGAAATAAGTAGAAAGGTTAAATTGGAAAAATAATAGCACATATATAATATAATTTATTATAAATACAGATATATTAAGATTAGGAGATGGAAGACTAGGACTAGGTATATTTAAAAGTATTATTATGATTAACAGAATAGAAAAAATATATTGGGAAATATAGCCCATAAAGACTATAAATCCAGAGGACTTAGAGATATAAACTTTGGATTGATTAGATCTTACTGATAATTTGTTTTAATTGGTTTATAATAAGTTGAGATATTGAAAATGCAGTGGAACACTGAGTGGTATCTATAATATCAAAATGTTAGGAGTTAATAAGTATATAAAAGAATATATTACAATTATAATTAGCACATTAAGATTAGAAGTTGTAAGATAAAAATTTTGTACCGTATTTTTCGGAGTATAAGATGCACCCAGGTTTTGAAGAGGCAATTTTTTTAAAAAAAAAATAGGTAGGTAGAGGGATAGAGAGGGAGAGAGAGAGAGAGAAATATAGTAGATATGTAGGTAGGTAGGGAGAGAGAGAGAGAAATACAGTAGGCAGGCAGGCAGGTAGGTAGGTAGGTAGGTAGGTAGGGAGACAGAGTGTGTAGGTAGGTAGGTAGATAAAGGAATAGGGAGAGAAAGAGAGAAATACAGTAGGTAGGTAAGTAGGGAGAGAGAGTGTGTGTAGATAGATAAGTAGGTAGAGGGATAGAGAGAGAGAAATACAGTAGATAGGCAGGGGGAGAGAGAGTAGGTAGATAGGTAGATAGAGGGGAGAGAGAGAAATACAGTAGGTGGATAGGGAGAGAGAGTGTGTAGATAGGTAGGTAGGTATAGGGGGAGAGAGAGAGAAATAGAGAGAGAGAAATACAGTAGATAGGTAGGGAGAGAGAGAGTAGGTAGGTAGGTAGGTAGATAGGTAGATGTTTCCAGGTGTATTTACCCATGTGCTGGAGAAGGAAATCACTGACCACCTTCGGAACAAATCTTGGTTTCTGCAGGCACAGTACTTGACCAACGTAATTCTCATCAATCACTCTAACTAAACAGCTTTCCAAAAGGAAAAAAAAAGCACCCTTTTTGCACTGTGCAAACCTCCCCCAAACGGCCTGTTTTTTGCCAAAATGGGCCTCCCTTTTTTCAAATAAAAGGCATGAATAGCCTTGGGAGGGCTTGCAGAGTGCTCCTGGGGAGGGGGGGCAAAATGAGGAAAAACGGCCCGTTTTTTTCATGAAAACGGGCCATTTTTTGGTCAAAAAACATGCATAGCCTTATGGAGGCTTATAGAGTGCTGCTGGGAGCTGGGGGGCGGGCAAAAATGTCCCTTTTTTTGCTCCTTTCTGCCCTCCCCAGCCCCCAGGAGCTCTCTGGAAGCCTCCATAAGGATATGTGCACAGCCATTTTGGTGAAGGGGCGGGGTTTCAGGAGGCAAAAAATGCTGTATTCGATGTATAAGATGCACCCAGATTTTCAGCCTCTTTTTAGAGGAAAAAGGGTGCGTCTTATACTCCAAAAAATACGGTATATGTAATTGTAGTACTACTGTGAATACTGTCAGAAAAATATGTTAACCCAGTCATTACACTGTCCAGAAAAAAATATCGGTTGTTGAAGAAAAACTGCAAATAAAACTTATACAAAAAAAAGAAGTGCCAGTGATAAAGTGCACGTTTTTAAAAAGGAGAGGAAACTGCAGATATACTATCGATATACAAACACACCATAATAATTCATTAAAAAATCTGATATTAAAAAAGAAGATTGTATCTGAGTTTAAAAGTTAATAAAGAAGATGCTGGGTGAACTCACCCAGGGAGCAGATTTCATAAAGCTTCAAGTACACATGACACAGCAACCTAATGAAGATTCTGAACGTGCTCAGGTACCAGATGACAAACTACCTGTGGGCTGCTGGGGATTCACAGAGGTTTGGGAGAACCTCTAGCTAAGATTCTGTGCAGTTCGAGGAACCCCCAAATCCCACTCTTGGGTAGTCCTGCTCACCCTTCCCAGGAGTCCCCATGAGGCCCATTTTGGATGCAGGTAAGTGCAGGGCGTGCGCAGAGCTCTGAGAGGGTGAAAAACAGGCCTACTGGAAGTTCAGGAAGGCCGGAAACGGGCTCGTTTCTGGCTTCCAGAGAGCCTCCGGAGGCTGGGGAGGCCGTTTTCACCCTCCCAGAGGCTCAAGGAAAGCCTCCAGTGCCCAGGGAGGGCAAACACACACACACCAGCCGGATGCAGGAGGCCATCTAGGCCATGCCCACCATGCCCATGCCCATCCAGCAACCGGGCAGAGAACCCCTAAAAATTTTGAAGCCCACCCCTGCCTATATCTTTCTTCTTCAAGTCTATAATGGGGAAAAATCATATAAATGCAAGAATAATTTCCCAACAAACAGGAATTCTCTATTTAAGAATTTTCCGGTAGCCCAATATGCTAAGATGGTCAGAATTAAACCAACAAAATCAGCAAGCAGATAAACTCTAGAATCAGATGCGAGTACCAAGGCACATACCAAAGAGGTGGAGGATCAGCAACTACATCTAGCAGATATAATTTAGGTTACACATTCAGCTGAACAACTGAGGTGCTGGTGACTCACTTTCAGTAAAAAACTGTTCTCTCTATGCGGAATATGTATGTTGGATTATGCATGAAAACAATTGTAATGTTTTAGCAGAAAAATGATGATTTGTTCACCAAAATTAAATGTGTTAATTAGAAAAATAATTTTATAACGTAAATTGCAAAATACAATGCACCAACATTTTTTGATAAAAATAATCTTGTCCTACATTGCTCTCCAGCTAATAAAATGCATTTGCTCTGAATCTATCTATCTACCTATCTACCTATCTACCTACCTACCTACCTACCTACCTACCTACCTACCTACCTACCTACCTATCATCTATCTATCTATCTATCTATCTATCTATCTATCTATCTATCTATCTTCTATAGTTGCCCATCTCAGCCAAATGACTCTGGGCAGCTTACAATTCTTATGTTTAAACCATTCTCCCAACTATCCAATTTTTAGGAGATATGTGAATTTGCAAGGTGTTTTTTTTTAAATTGGTGCATATGGTTAATTTAATATTCATTTGTTTGTTTGTCTTGTTTGTGTCACACAAGACTAAAAGCAATAAAGCCACATAGAGCCATATATCTAGTTAGGGGGGGAAATACAAATTTCAAATTATGACTAAAATTTGGGGAGGGAAGGTGGGGGGAGCAGGGGGAAGTGGAATCTGCTATTGGTCCATCAACCACCTCCAACGTGATGCCTTAATCTGTGTTAATTATAATAACCACTGTGAGTACTTAACCAGAGTAGAAAGGAAGGTTACAATTCAAAGAAATGAAGTGTGCGTGCGTGCGTGCACACACCCACACCCAATTCAAATGATTCCCACTGTATTAGCATTTTGAGATGCCCTAAAGACTGGGGTCTTTGCCCATGCCACTAACAATGCAACCAATGCTTCTTTTTTCCTTTTTGTTTTCCTCCACGTTTTCTTTGCCATCATTTTTCTGTGCTGTTTTAGTGAGGTTTTAAATTTTTTTCCTCATTCTTAACTTTTTTTAATCAATTGTAAACTGAAGAGCCCCTCTGGGTTACCTAAGGTTAACCTCCGGCTTCCAAACCAGAAAATCTGGTCAGCCCAGCTAATAATGGAGGGCGAAGGGTATACATGTGTAGGTAATATAACATGTGAATCATGGTTTTCAAGGCAAAATAGCTTTATTTCCTCTATATTAGAACAAAGAAGCAGAGCAGATGAGTTCTCTATTGAGCTTACCTCCGCCATTCTTTTGGCACAAATATGGAAACCGCCACACATTCCCCAGGCCCACAGAGTAGCCTATTTGAGCCAAAATGTATTGTAGCTTGTTGTTCCATGCTGGTCTGTCATCCTCTGCTTCTTCCCCAACCTGCTGTTTGTTCCAGTTTTCCGAAGCCACATTTAAGACACTGTGTCTGTAGTCCACAGGTTCTTCCAGAGCCAGTAGATCAGCCACTGACTCTGTGACAGGCTCATTGCTCTGTTCTCGCTGAGTTACTTTGCTGCTCTTAGGCATTGAGATGGCCCGGTGTAGCCACTTATAGATTAAGTACGGATTTATTCCAAGGCCAGGGGGAATAAAACTTTAAAGGGGCAAGGGCTGGCTTTGCGGATCACACCTCAGATGTGAGTCGTTTGTGTGAGACCTGCAAAATAGTACAAAAAGGAAAACAAATTAAAATATAGTAGGGTGCATTACCACTTTCTCCATTGCTGACCCATCCACGTGTGCTTTATCATTCTTCAATCACACGGCACAGATGTTGATATTGCCTACAAGAGCCAATTGTCCATAAGCCTTAGTTTTCATTCTTAAAGAACAATTTCCTAGTCCATAATGCTTGAAAAGATGCTGGCAATATTTGGTGGAATCACAAAAGATAGGGCTGGAGGCAGAAGACAGAATCTCTATGTACAATTTGTTGGTAGAAGCCATTCCATAATATACAATATGTAACGTATTTGCACAATAAGGACAGGTAGTAGCTTTTCTTGATACAGATATTGGGATAATTGGTTATTCCAATAGCGGTATCAAGTATTGAATTAATTTTTGAGAAGATTCACCGTCTTCGGCATATTAAGTAAAACGAGTATGAAAATTTCATTTCATTTCAAGGCTAAAGGAAGATCGTGCACCTGTTTTTCATTATATCCAACAAAACCTTGGAAGTTGTTTTGATTTCTTATTGGTGTCGTAATGAAATTCAGTGCATGTGGGCTGGAGGGTGGGTTACAAAAAAATGGGCTTGAGGTCATACGTGATCCATAGTTCCCCCTCTCAGCTATAAAGCAACTTCATAACCAGCCACCCTTCATTGTGTTGCCTCTTTTTTCCAATCAATGAAAATCTGAGGATTTACAGTAGTTTCTAATCTAACATTTTTTCCCCAAGTGCGTGCAATGCCAACAATGTGTCAGAAGCTATTTAGGTTAAAATACTGCAGCAGTAAAGAGCAGACCAAGCTTTGGCAGTTCTCGCATAAGAGCAGCCAACATTAAAGTTATCTTTTTGTTGCTGACATTATCAGAGTAACTAGAATGGCCAGAAATCTTCTGTTAAATTGCCCGTGACGCTTGTACTACAGATAATATCTATGAAGTGTTTGGCATTATGTGTGAAGCCATTGATTACTTGGCTTTGCCATTCAAGAACTATCGTCTCTCAATAGAAAACCCTCCCCCAGCTGAATAGATCACAGTTCCCTGCCTTTCAATGTGTGCACCAGTGGTGGGATTCAAAATATTTTTACTACTGGTTCTGTGGGTGTGGCTTGGTAGGCGTGGAAGGGGAAGGTTACTGTAAAATCTCCATTCCCTCCCGATTAGCTGGGACTCAGGAAGCAGAGAATAGATGGGGGCGGGGCCAGTCAGAGGTGGTATTTACCGGTTCTCAGGACTACTCAAAATTTCCGCTACTGGTTCTTTAGAACTGATCAGAATCTGCTGAATACCACCTCTGGTGTGCACCCTGAATTCCTGGTTCTGAACTATTTCAAGACTGATGCAGTTTAATTTCCCTGAAAGTATATTTTAAAATGAGATGTTTAAAAAAGCTGTTTTCACTAGCACTTTCCTGCTTGTGTATAGTTTGGAACAACTGAGGTTGCTCCTCAATGTAACATTCACTTTATTCTACAAAACGATAATCAATAAGTCCCCATGAGTGTCAGTAGACCCACCACCAACCTCTTTGGTGCCCACAAGGATTTCTGCTCCATCTGATGTGTTATATATTATTATTAAAACTATTTTAAAATATAAAATTAACAGTGCCACCAAATACCTCCCACTGACCAGTGCGCTCCCACAGATTAGGCCTCCTCAGGGTGCTGTCGGCCAAACAATACCACCTGGCGACCCCTAGGGGGAGAGCCTTCTCTGTGGCAGCCCCTGGCCTCTGGAACGACCTACCCCCCTGACCTACGTACGATCACCGACCTGCGCCTCTTCCGTCGGGCTCTGAAAACGCACTTATTCCGTGTGGCCGGCCTGGTTTAGTAGCTTTTAATTGGTTATTTTAAATTGGTTTTTATTCACTTGGATTTTAGAACGGGCCCCAATTTAATTTAATATTATTTTAAAGTATGTTATTTATTGATGTTTTTATATGTTTTTACTGATGACTGTTCACCGACCTGAGTCCGGCAAGGGAGAAGGGCGGTATACAAATTTAATAAACCTTAACCTTAACTTTAACCTTAACCTTAACTGGTATAGAAATCCAAGAAGCATTGTTAGGAGGGTGGGAAGCTAGGGATGATAAGAAGAAATCCACTACAGGTAGTCCTCAACTTACAACCACAATTGAGCTAAGAGAGACATTTGTTAAGTGATTTTTGCCCCATATAATGGACCTTTCCTGCCACAGTTGTTAAATGAATCACTGCAGTGGTTAAATTAATAACAGGGTTATTAAGTGAATTTGGCTCCCCCGTTCACTTTGCTTGTCAGAAGGTTGCGGAAGGAGATCACGTGACCCCAGGGACACTGCAACCGTCATAAATATAACTCAGTTGCCAAGCGTCTGAATTTTGATCACATGATGCTGGCGATGCTGTAATGGTCATAAGTATAAAAATGGTCATGTCACTTTTTTCAGTGCCACTGTAACTTTGAACAGTGAATAAGTGAACTGTTGTAAGTTGAGAACTCTCTCTAGTTAGCCTTCTAATAGACAAGACATTTTGTCAGTGTCCATGCTTATCTTTTTGTGAGTCCCCACAACATGCGTTCAAAATTTCAAATGTATCTATCAAAGAAAAAAAATGGTGCCTCTAATTTATTTATTTATTTATTTATTAGTTGAATTTATTTAACCACACCCTCTCCCCGAAGGGACCCGGGGCGGTGCACAGGAAGTTAAAACAAACAATATAAAATATAAATAATTAATATCAAATTAAATAGGTTATCCCTGTGCTAAAATTTAAAAAGTTAAAACATAATCCATTAAAAACCCAATTAAAAACAATTTATAATACAGACTGAAGGCTAGGTAAATAACTTAGGCCAAACCGGCCTGATGAAACAGGAGTGTCTTTAATTTCTGGCGGAAGGTGCGGAGGTCCGTGGTTGTTCTGAGGTCGGGGGGTAGGTCGTTCCAGAGGGTTGGGCCCACCACAGAGAAGGCCTTTCCCCAGGGCGTCGCCCGCTGGCATTGCCTGGTGGACGGCACCCGGAGAAGTCCCTCTCTGTGGGAGCGGATCGGCCGCAGGGATGTATGAGGTAGGATGCGGTCTCGCAGGTAGCTTGGTCCCGTGCCATGGAGCGCTTTAAAGATGGTGATCAACACCTTGAAGCACACCCGAAAGACCACAGGTAACCAGTGCAGCTCGCACAGGAGCGGTGTTACATGGGAATATCTAGACGTTCCCAAGATCGCCCGCGCGGCCGCATTCTGGACCAGCTGCAGTGTTCGGGTGCACCCCAAGGGGAGCCCCATGTAGAGAGCATTACAGTAGTCTAGCCGGGATGTCACAAGCACGTGAGTGACTGTGCGAAGGGCGTCCCGGTCCAATAAGGGACGCAACTGTCGCACCAGGCGTACCTGGTGGAAAGCCCCCCTGGCCACAGCTGTCACGTGATCTTGCATAGACAGCCGGGTATCCAGGAGGACACCTAAGTTGCGTGCCCGATCCACGGGGGCCAGATGTTCGCCCCCTATGGCCAGTGATGGAATCAACTGGTTGTACCGGGACGCCGGAAACCACAGCCACTCGGTCTTGGAGCCAGCCTCGTGTCACCTCCCAGGATGCCAGTACAAGCCAGGAGGGACACGGGTCCAATAAACATATAAATATAGCCGGGATGGCAAACCTATGGCATGCATGCCACAGGTGGTACGCAGAGCCATTTGTTAGGGCACGTAAGGCATTGCCCTGTCAGCTACAGCATGCATGCGCGCGCTGGCCAGCTGACTTCAGCCTATATTTTTGGCCATTTTTCATCCTTGGAAGGCTTCTCTGAAGCCTCTGGAGGGAGAAAAACAACCCAACGCGCAAACTGGAAGTTTGGGAATGGACTTCCGGTTTGCCTGTAGGGCCATTTTTTGACCTCCAGAGGCTTCAGGGAAGCCTCCTGAATCTCCAGATGGCTTCCAGTGGGGACCGGGAAGGCCGTTTTCACCCTCCTCAAGCTCCCAGAAAGCCTCTTCTAGCTTCATTCTCATGTTCAAGACCATAAAAGAAGATCAGCTGGAAGGCAGGAAGGCAACAGGGGCAGAGCCAGCCTATTTGCCGGTTCTCCGAACTACTCACAATTTCTGCTACCGGTTCTCCAGAACCTGTCAGAATTGGCTGAATAGCACCTCTGGGTTCTAAATGTATATCTTCTAATTAAATATCTGTATATACCTAATCACTTGTATACTAAGTAGCATTTTACTAATTTCCATGATCGGATCAGAAAATTATTCATATTCATGCAGTTTCCCTTCCTTCTCCTGGAAGATGAAATCAACTAAATTTTAGTTTTGGTTTAGGACAGGGATATCCAAACTTGGGAACTTTAAGACTTGTGGACTTCAACTTCCAGAATTCCCCAGCCAGCTATGCTGGCTGGGGAATTCTGGGAGATGAAGTCCACAAGTCTTAAAGTTCCCAAGTTTGAACATCCCTGGTTTAGGAGATCCTTGGCCTGTCAATAGATTAAGTGTTTATTCAACTCGTAAGATAATTTGATCAATAATCAATATATTATTTATACACACACCACACACAGTTGTTAAGAGTATGCAAACTAGTTTATATTAAGGTAACTGAAACTAAATCCTGACCAAGAAGGAGATGCTGAAGCCTAATTTATTATACAATTAGGTCCTGCTGATTCTAATGGCTTGGCCATTAGATAAAGTTTTAACATTATTAAGGATACAAAGCTAGTAACCAAGATTTTCCTGACTTTAGTAAACTCAAAGACAATCTTATGTTATTTAGGCTATTTGAGCACATACAGAAAGATGGATTTTCATGGGGAAAATTCCAATTAAACTAACCTTAAATGGGAAGCTTTTCTTGTGGATTTACTTTCCTTTAATAATTTAGCGGCAATAGCAATGACAGTAATGATCCAGTTTACTGTTTTCCCTGTAATGTATTTTTTGTGCTTTGCAGATGGGAAGGTGACTGTTCAGTTGTTCTTAACCTTGTGAAATAAGAAAAGAGAAACTGCTACTATATATGGCAAAATATTCTTCTCAGGGAGCGTGTGACATAGAAACATCAATATTGCGTAATATTTTTAAATCAATATCAGCATTCAGCAAGGAGAGGAGAGAGTTTTCTATCTGTTTCAGGGGATTAATGTTCCTAAATATCATAGCGATGGAGAGTTTTTAATTCTTCAGTTGTTCTGCTTTAAAGACTGCATGGCTTAAATATTACATCACACTTAGCAAAAGCTGCGCATCCCTGCAATGAATGCCACAAGCACTGAGAGAACCTAAACCTTTACCAAATTAAATTGTGCACATTCTATTTCAATTTAATTTGGGGAAATTACTGCAAATGATTGTATATATCAGTCCCAGGTACTACTGATACAGCAAGTTCAAAAACTTGATAATGTCTCTTAGCAACCAGCAGCCTAAAATAGCATGGACCTAGATGAGAAAATGTGAGTTCTCAAAAGGAATGAAATAATAAGGTGAGGAAGCAAAACAGCCCTAAATATTTTATTGCTAAGCATTTTTATTCCCTTGTGAGGCCACAGAAATCCAATGGCACTTCACTTCTGGAAGTCATTGTTATTTGAGCTGGTTTTCTTAAATATGTCCAATCAAAATTGGTGCTAGACTTATTTACCCCTTCTGTTTTAATAGATTCTTATATTTTTCAATAACTAACATAAACCTATGAAACAGTCAAAGACTATGCATTTGGAGATTTTGATATGATTTTCTGTACAAATATTTTCATTCTTCTGTTCATTATCCCAACAACATACCATGTTTTTTCTCATTTTACATACATTCATATTTATTCCATATTTTATTAGAGTATATCATTTTAAAATTTCTTTTTTGCTGTGGTTGAACATTCCTGCAGATATCTGCTTTTTTAAGATGTCCCCTCTCTGAATATTTGAGAAGTTACTTATACTGCCTCTTCAAAATATTCCAAGATTCTCTGATAAAGTATGTATATTACTCAAAAGGATATAAAATTTAGGTTTACACTTCAATTGGTCTGAATATCCCACTGAAGAATCATCTCAATACACAGAGCAGATATAAGATATAAAACAACTGATAGTAAAAATGGTGATTAGATTACTAATGCATGTTGTTTGTTACTGATATTCAGGAAACATACAATGTTTAGCATTCGCAATTACATCGAAATGCTGGGTCCTTGATCAATGACCTCAGCTGGAGGACAATTATTAGAAATCAGCCCAACCTACTTGGGCTGTCAAATGTTAAATAAATTTAACATTATAGCAAACATCTGATAAAATCTGGTATTCATATAGGTAGCTGATTATTGTCCCCTCTAATGAAAACCTGTAAAAATATATTTCACATTTTTACAGGTTTTCATTAGAGAAGACAATAACCAACTACTTATGTGAACACCAGACATTATCAGATGTTTATTACTGAGTGGCAGTACAAACTACTATAGCTTAACTTGCGAAGTCTTAAGAATCAGTTATTCATAGACAGAGTGAAAAGTTGTTATAATTCACTTATTTGCCACTTAGAGTCACATTCATGGGATGTCCAGCTATGTAAAATAAATAAATAAATCCATTCTTTCAGCCACACAGAAAATGCATTTGAGACTTGAGATAAGAAAAATATAGCAGATTCACCCTAATCAATAAAGTTTTGTAATCACAATGGAGCTGTCATTGGTACTGATTCTTCTAGCAAAAGCTATTATTACAGTAGGGAAATAATCTAATAAAACGAATAATCAGTAGTGTGGCAATTAAAAGAATAACAAATGTATTATTGTATAGGTTTTCATGGATCACCGTCCATTGCACCAGCTGCATGTGAATCTGATAAAATTGGCAGTAATCCACAATAAAAGTTGTACACTTTTATTTGTTTTTGCTGCAAGACTACTATAGCAATCGTTCCAGGAACCATTCTTTGGAGGTAGTCTCCCTGTATTTCTTTCAATACACCATTTAAATTATCACTGGCTCCAATTTTTCTCTATATTATCCTATTTTTTTATTGAAATCCTTCTTGAGGGCCATTTCTATTCAAATGCTTAATTATCTCAATGACTCCTTAAAGCACGTAATGTGCTCTTTTCTGTAATCATGGTAAAAATGTACTATTCAGAATCACACAATGCAAAAATAATGCTAGTATATCACAACAAAGCTAAGTTCAGTATCTCATTAGATTCATCCCCAGAAAGATACTGTATGTTCCACATGTACTGATCATGCAGAAGGAACAAAGTGTGGTGGTTCTTAAGTAGCTAATCATAAATCATTAGGGAGCAAGATGGAATTGGTTTCTTTGAATCACCACTTGCAACAGGTGTTTCCTGGATTCAGACCTTGGCCATATTTATTCACCTCCACTGAGCTTCAATTATTACTTTTACTTTTTTCAATTATTACTTTTTACTTTTTCAATTATTACTTTTGTCTTAGCATCACTAGATGCCTTTATATCTATTTTCTCCCTAATTCTATAAAACTATTCATACACCATGGTGCAAATTACTTCAGTGTTATTCCACTTTAAAATGACAGCTTTTCTTCATGAGAATAAGATTGTTTTTCTATCCAAATAATAATACAGGAATTCTAAGCATGTTATTGTAATTAGTAGGTATTGTTAGTATGACTACAGCAATCTAATCCCCCGACTTTCCCCGTGAGTTTACCTATGCTGTGTGTAGATTTGCATGCAGCTATTGTCTTCTGAATAATCCCACTGAATAATCCCACTGCAATCAAGTAGAGCACATATACACGAAGAACCTCTTTCTACATGGTTTGTACCCATTTCTATATCCTAGATATAGTGTCAAGCTAAACTGCTACAAGAGCACAACTTTGAGGACTAGTTTCTAACACTGAGGTAATTGCAATCATAATTCCTCTTATTTTTTAATGCAACTTTTCTCAACTTTATACTCTCCCATTGTGCTGAATTTCAACTTGCAATCAAAACATGATTTGCAGTCAAAAAAAAGCTCAGGGTCCTATTTGATTGGAGATTGGGGGTGCTCAACATATTTTAAAGCCACCAAGTTAGAAAAAACTATTAAACAAATGTTTACTAATGGTACTGACAGTGAAGCAGCCACAGTAATATTAATATATCCACCAGAAGCGGAACAAAGAAACAAAAGTATTGACATAACAAATGAAGCTGAACAGTGAAAGAAAATTAGGCTGCTTTCCAATTTATTTATTTCAGCAACAATCCAGTTGGAGATACACAATTGGATTTAGATAAGTGAGAGCTGTTCAAGGAAACACCACTTATAGAACTGCTATTAAGTCCTTTTATAGATGGAGAGATCATAAACCTACCGTTATAGCTACATTTTGCATTTTAAAGTGTACTAATTTGTATGCCACTTTTGATTCACATGTTCATGTTTTAGGGATATTGCCTGTGAAACATCTGCTTTACAGCAAATATATACAAGTGGCTATTTATTGAATGAATATTGTACCTGCAGTTCTTAAATGCATGAATAGGAATTGGCATGGAATTTGGCACAGTAATACATCTCAGCTGTCAGTGGAGGAAAGGTTTTGCTAACCTTTTAAGATTAAAAAGATAACTTTAAAAACAATCCATGATCAAATATCCAGGAGCACGTTTTTATTTTTTTTTATTTATCAAATTTATATCCCGTACCTATCTCCGGATTGGACTCAGGACAGCGACGTTTCACAGCAGGGAATGATAGTTTTTCAATTATATAGTATGTTTTGCCTCTTCAGCATCGTTAAATAGATTAGAATAAATTATGCAGTTATAAAGACACAAGGTGTATCAAAAGTCAAGTCCTATAGACAATTTATTATATAAATTACATTAAATTAAATGTACAAATTGGTTGCATTTTCTTCTAAACACTTCCTTACTTGTTCAACACATGACCATGGAATACTCCTAAGTGCTGTAATATTTTCCTCTAAAATATTAATAAAATGTATTGTGATTGACATATGGGTCTCACTTTTATTATCCATATATATTAAATCTGTCTGCTTTGCAAGTTTAAATGGATTGTGATATCCAAGTCTTTTTCATAATGTATTTAATTTTTTTTTAAAGTATGGCATCTACACAGTTCCTTGATCTCACTAGCAGTTTCACAGAATATCTGGAACAATAATATTGTTACATTCGCTGATGGTGGAAATATCACTTTCAGAATTCCCAGCTAATATGGTTCACAATTATGTTGATCTGGATCCATAGGGATGTAGTCTTGGCATATCTGATTGGCACCAGTTTGGGGAATTTGTTGAGAACCTAGAACCTTTAAGATCAGAGGAAAAGTTCTTTCTTAGTCATTAATTCACTGGGTAATCCTGAGAACATAATTTCCCAACCCTACTTCTCTATGTAAAATATTAATAGTAATTACCTATCCTGCAAGTTTTTTATAGGTTTAAACATACTTTTAAAAAAATACTCATTTACATGCTAAATTAATCATTGTACTACTAAAAATAGAAAGTATCACAGTTTACACAACTTCACTGCTACTCTACTTTATTGACTACAGCCAATGCCTAATTAATAATGTAAATATGAAAGCTCAGCAGGGAAACAATGAGTTAAAGTGAATTGGAAAAACATATTTGAATGCTTTCAATCCCCACTCAGAAGCTTTTATAAAAGTATTTCCTTCCTCTTTCATTTAAAAGGAGAAGGGAGAAAATTCCACAGGAACATCAATGGTCTAAAAAAGAATAAGTGAGACAATTCATCTAACAATGAATTAATTTGGTTTTAGCACAGGGTTTTATCAAATAAGTTTTTTAATTTTTTTATGTATTTTGTATGTATTTTAGTATTCCTGTGCGCCGCCCTGGGTCCGTTTGGAGAAGGGCGGGGTATAAATTTAATAAAATAAATAAATAAAAATAACACAATCTATATTTATTTCTTTTTGGTATTATAGAGAGCATTCATGAGCTCCAACAATATGACCCTGTTATTTGAAGACAGCAAAAGCCACTAATCATATGACTTACTAAATGCTATGATTATATTTACAAAATGATACTTTTGACTTGAAGCCAAAGAACAAATTGGCATTCTGATGTATAAAACCATATGGCTCTTTCTATGGAAAACTGTTGCACTGATTAAGTGTTAAAATCAGGGCATTTAACAGGAAAACAGGAAAATAGCATCATCATGATTAATTGTATCATGATTTTGATTTGATTTGATTTATTTGGATTTATATAACCGCACCCTCTCCCCAAAGGGACCTGGGGCAGTGCACAGGAAGTTAAAAAACACAACAATATCACAATATAAATAATTAAAATCGAATTAAATAAATTATCCCTGTGCTAAAATTTAAAGGTTAAAACATAGTCCCATAAAAACCCAATTAAAACAATTTATTATACAGACTGTAGGCTAGGTAAATAACTTAGGCCAAGACGGCCTGATGGAACAGGAATGTCTTTAATTTCTGGTGGAAGGTGCGGAGGTCCGTAGTTGTTCTGAGGTCGGGGGGTAGGTCGTTCCAGAGGGTTGGGCCCACCACAGAGAAGGCCCTTCCCCTGGGCGTCGCCCGCTGACATTGCCTAGTGGACGGCACCCAGAGAAGTCCCTCTCTGTGGGAGCGGATCGGCCGCAGGGATGTATGAGGTAGGATGCGGTCTCGCAGGTAGCTAGGTCCCGTGCCATGGAGCGCTCTAAAGATGGTAATCAACACCTTGAAGCGCACCCGAAAGACCACAGGTAACCAGTGCAGCTCGCGCAGGAGCGGTGTTACATGGGAATACCTAGACGTTCCCAAGATCGCCCGCGCGGCCGCATTCTGGACCAGCTGTAGCCTTCGGGTGCACCCCAAGGGGAGCCCCATGTAGAGAGCATTGCAGTAGTCCAGCCGGGATGTCACAAGCGCGTGCGTGACTGTGCGAAGGGCGTCCCGGTCCAATAAGGGACGCAACTGTCGCACCAGGCGTACCTGGTGGAAAGCCTCCCTGGCCACGGCCGTCACATGGTCTTGCATAGACAGCCGGGTATCCAGGAGGACGCCTAGGTTGCGTGCCCAGTCCACGGGGGCCAGATGTTCGCCCCCTATGGCCAGTGATGGAATCAACTGGTTGTACCGGGATGCCGGAAACCACAGCCACTCAGTCTTGGATGGGTTGAGTTTGAGTCTGTTGTCTCCCATCCAGATCAGTACAGCTTCCAGGCATCGGGACATCACTTCAACGGCATCGTTGGGGTGGTTTGGGGTAGAAAAGTACAGCTGCGTGTCATCAGCGTAGATGTGGTACTCTACCCCAAAACCACGGATGATCTCACCCAACGACTTCATGTATGTGTTGAACAGGAGCGGCGAGAGGACCGACCCCTGAGGCACCCCACAAGTGAGGGGTCTAGAGGTCGACCTCTGCCCTCCTGCCAACACAAATTGCGAACGGCTGGAGAGGTAGGAGGAGAACCACCGTAAAACGGTGCCCCTCACCCCCAGCCCCTCCAGCCGATGCAATAGGATACCATGGTCGATGGTATCAAAAGCCGCCGAGAGATCTAACAGGACCAGGATGGAGGAACAACCCCCATCTCTGGCCCTTCAGAGATCATCCACCAACGCGACCAATGCCGTCTCTGTGCTGTGCCCGGGCCGGAAGCCGAACTGGTGCGGGTCCAGATAATCAACTTCCTCCAGGTGACGGGGAAACTGTTGTGCCACCACACTCTCAACAACCTTCGCTAGAAAGTGAAGGTTGGAGACTGGATGATAGTTTTCCAATAAAGCTGGGTCCAGGGAAGGCTTCTTGAGGAGGGGTCTCACCATCGCCTCTTTAAGGGAGGCCGGCAAGAACCCCTTACTCAGAGAAGCGTTGACTAACTCCTGGAGCCAGCCTCGTGTAACTTCCCAGGATGCCAGTACAAGCCAGGAGGGACACGGGTCCAATAAACATGTGGTGGCTCTCAGTCGCCCACGTAACCTGTCCATATCTTCGGAGGCAACAGAGTCAAACTCCTCCCACAATGGTATCTCAAGACCGGCTTCCGACAATCCCTCTAGACCACTCTCGGTGGAAATCAGCTCGCTCCGGATCTGAGCGATTTTATCCTGCAGATAAACACAGAATTCCTCTGCTCGACCCTGCAGAGCGGCCTCTGTTGAAGGAGGGAGCGGGTCACCCCAAACAGGGCGGCAGGGCGGTTCTCTGCGGATGCGATAAGAGTGGCACAATAGTGACGCTTGGCCACTCTCATCGCCACAAGGTAAGTCCGTAAATGGGCTCTCACCTGTGTTCGGTCAGATTCGGAGCGTGTGGACCTCCATCTACTCTCTAGGCGTCTCTTGTGGTGTTTCATGTCCCTCAGCTCCTCAGTAAACCAAGGAGCCCGGGTGACTCTTCGCCACATGAGAGGCCGCAAGGGTGCGACCCGATCCAAGGCTCCAGTGGCCGCAGTATTCCATGCAGCCACTAGGTCCTCGATCGGGGCGCGGGTCAGGGTCACAGGTAATGGCCCAAGCTCCATCTGGAACCTCTCAGGGTCCATCAGGTGCCTGGGCGGGAACCATCTTGGGATATCCGGTTCCGCCTCCCCGCGGTGGGGTGTAGCGGTAAGAAAGTCGAGCCGGAGAAGTGAGTGATCTGATCATGACAGGGGTATGATGGCTAAGTCCCCTACATCAAGATCACTTTTCAACTGGCCTGAGACAAAGATCAAATCCAGCGTGTGTCCTCCCTCATGTGTGGGACCCTCAATTACCTGGGTCAGGTCCATGGCCGTCATGGAGGCCATGAACTCCCGGGCTACCTCGGTTGATCCGCCGAGTGATGGCAGGTTAAAGTCCCCCAAGACTACAAGTCTGGGGGTCTCAACCGCCACCTCAGCTATCACCTCGAGGAGCTCGGGCAGGGCTGCTGATACGTAGCGGGGAGCCAGGTACACAAGCAGCAGACCCAACTGCCTCCCAGGGCCCCACCTCACGAAGAGGGACTCACAACCAGTAGTCTGTGGCACAGTGGTCTCTCTCGGCTCCAGACTTTCCCTAATAATAACCACCACGCCCCCACCCCTGCCTAGGCCCCGCGGTTGATGAAATGCACGATATCCTGGTGGGCACATTAATTATAGTAAATTTTAAAATACCAGTGCTTTAAATCTATTGGCTATTACTTCCTAACTGTGCTAACATTGTTTCATATTTAAAATTAAGTACCATCTTTGTGATATAAAAACTAGTGCTTTTTTTAATTGTCCTTCTATTACATATAACTTGTAAATTTTATTTAAGGCTGAAAACAGAATTGGATACCGTAATTATATACTTTCACACAGAAACAATTCACCTATTTGATGTGTACTATTTTCCCTAGAAAATAGCATGGTACCTGGGAAGGTATACTCCAGCTAAGTCTGCATCCTTTCACCAAGTTCATCCTAAACCTTGCACATCACTGATACTATATTTTTAACACAAAGACACTTTCCTCCTTTACCCCCATCTCTACCCCATGAAAAGCTGTAAAAAAATTCACAAGATTGTCTAAAGTGACATTTTAGCTAGCCCTGAAGGAGAGACAATTCCACTGCAGACTTTGGAAACTAGGCTTTATAAAAGAAAAATTGTGTATGTATTAATATCCCAAGGATTAGCCATTTTTTCCATATGTCCCAGCTCATATTCCATAATTAGCACTACCCTGAGATCTAGGATTCCTGAAGGCCAAAATGTTCTGCTGCAGATACAAGACATGGAGTCATCAAAAGAAAAAAGGACACTTGTGTGGAAGGACAAGATAAGACAGGCAGATGGAGATGGTTCTGCTGAATTACGTGATGATTCCCACAGGCCCCCAGCAATGCTTCTGTATGTTTAATAATGTATTGGGCACTTTTAACTAAGCAAAGTGCTGTGCCATTTTTAGCTCACCCTCATCCCACTCTTGCCAGCAAAGAACCTTGTGTGATCCATCACTGTGGATCATTTTAGAAATTGGATCAAAACAGGATCAGTCCAAGCACACTGAGTGAATTGTTGAACCAGTCCCAGAATTCTTAGACCCTGTAATATTGACTCTCACATAAAAGAATGGGTTCTTTGGAAGATATGCTGACCCAATCACATGAAAGCTCTATTATTTCCTTGAGGGCATTGAATTGGGTAAAGAAATCTTTTTAAAGGAGTATTTATTAACAGCTAAAATAAATTTCAGGTTAATAAGATATTTTGACTATGCAGCAAAACAGATCTAACTGAATTATTATAGGGAGGTTTATCTAACTTTACAATCTGCAACTTAAGTATGTAAATCATCTGGACACAAAGTGTTGTTAAGTCATAGTAATATGTTGCCCTGAAATTCATTTTTTCAGAGGGCTGCATAGCCTGGATGCCCTTAATAATGAACTTTTTAAAAATAGCCTTTCCAAACTCAGTACCCTCTGCCTAGGTTAGAAAAGGCATTCATTCATTTTCTGAATGAGAAAGAGGCATTTGGTATTCCTGATACATAAGTTTTCACTGTCCAGGCAAATCAATAGATAGAATTTCTAATGTTATAGAGTGGGAAATGGGAAATGTTGGTGTGAAGGATATATAATTGAGTAGCTACAAGGACACCAGAATCTGACACACATTCAGGGGAGAATGGAAGCCGAAATGTCCATATATCATTGGAAGAGGAGGGATATGTAAGGAACATTGGTAGCCTAAGGACACCTGTATTTCAGAAGATATTGTTTAAATAAGTCATCCAGGTCAAAAAAAGTATGAAGTGCACACTTCAACATTTGATTCTGGCTCAGAGCCAATTCTGTTTAGACACAATGAAACTATCGCCTCAGACAGCATATCCTGGATTATGGCATGCCACAATAAATAGTTGGAGGACGGAAGTATAGATGCTACACGGCCTACTACGTTTCCCCCAACCTAACTTGATATTTTGAAATTCAGCTGAAAGTGCTATCTATCTCGTCATCCATACTGAAGTCCTATTTCCCATCTTGCACAGGGAGTAGCAAGGAAGTATTTCCAGATTAAAATTAATCTTTCCAGATTAATTTCAGACAAACATGTGATAGGACTTCATATATACCATTCCAACTGAATGTTCACATAATTCAGAAGACAAACAGAATCATAAACTAACCACACAAATTAGATTTCCACACATTACACTTACATATAATTGGCTAGATAGTTAAATCTCTGGTGTTGTATGACATTATTAGCGCATAGGAGAAATAAAGCAGTGACCTGTATTTTAGAAAATTACTGAACAGTCAGAAGAAGTCTATTTTTTTTTTTTACCCTGTTTCTAAAAAGAAAAGACATTGAGGCCTGTAATTCCTAAGGCTTCGGTATGTTTTATTAGAATTCATTCTTTTTAATTTTCAGCCTCTTAAATTATTCCGCATCAGATTCAATGTAAAATAACTGCACGTCTCTTTTCCTTCGATGGCTTCAGGACTGGGTGCAACAAATCATTGTACAAATGCACTTTTTTTTTTTAAAAAAAAAAAGGGAAGACAAATATGTTAATACTCCCCCTCCCCCATTTCAGTCCATATTTTAAGGTCCTCAATTGATTGGACCTGAATTGATTGGACTTCTGCTATGAATCACCAATAGGGAGGAAGGCAGAACTTGAGCCACAGGGTTTGAGCTGCATTCCCCCCGTTGTAATTCAAGAGGGTGGACCGGTTTCTCCTTCCCTTCTCAATGTTAAGATCAAGGTCAAATACCTCTGACAGCAGAGATGATCTTTGCGCTCTTCCCTCCCTCCGTTTTTCAAATCTGGGTTTTCATCCCAGGGACGGGGCGCTTCCCAGGAAGCCGGAGACCTCTACTCGTGCTTCCAGGAAGGGCCGTTTGCTCGCCGACACCTCCTCCTCCCTCCGGCTTTTACTCCCGCGGCGCAAGGGTGCGCGCCAAGGCCCGGCTCCTTCGGTTCCGCATCGCTTGTTATTTTTAGGCTTCAGGTGATGCGCACCTCCCCCCCTCCCCGAGGGACTTGTGCCATTTTCCACCGTCAACCCGTCGGTTCTCCCCGAGATCTTCTTTTTTCCCTTCTCGCCTAGCAACCGAGAAGAGTTCCGCCGTCTCTCTCCCGGGAGAAGCGTGCGTGGAATATGCCTGTGCTGGGAAAGGGAATCTGTGGAAGGCGAAACAGGAAAGAAGCGAGGGACCGCGGAGGAGAAATCTGCCCCTACCTACCTACCTACCTACCTGGGGAAAGGCGAAAGCACGAGATGCCCGTTTCCCTCGGTGGAGGGCAGCTGCTTGTCCGCGAGTCCGTCCGTCGCCCCCTGTGCCACGACGAACTTCTCCGCGACGAAAAAAATAAAACAAACGCCCGGAGCGAGGGAAGGGAAGAAGGAGCTGAGGGGCTCCGCCGAGCACCTGCTTAGCGACTGGCCCAGGAACGGAGCGGAGTCGGGGCTTCGAAAGCGAGCGGCGTCAAGGCTCCGGGCTCTGACGCGCGCATCAGCTGCTCAGGTCTGCGCACCGCACCGCGCCGCGTTTGCCCGACCCTTTCTCTTCTCCTCTGGTGGCTCCCCGCTCGCGTCCTTCGGGCCGCTTGGGAAGGCTCGTCTATGGGCGGTTCTCGCAGGTCCAGCCAAGCCCTTTCGGATAGCGGTGGGGCGGCGGAGCAGCCGGCCCGGCCCTGTCTCTCCGGGTGGCTGTCTAGGCTGGGAACCGAAGCCCGGAGCGCCTGAGTCGTGAGGAGAAAGCGCTTCGGAGAGGCTTTCTTCACCCGGGGAGGGCGCAGCGTCTTTTGCCTGGGCGGGGGTGACGTAGATTTGAGTCACTTAGCGATGCGCGTCAGTGGGCTCAGCGCGGGGCTTTTCTTGGCAACATCAGCCAGGCGCCCTTATGGTCCGGAGCGCCCAAAAAAACCCCCACACATTAAAAAAGGGCGGGAGCGCTGAGGCGCTATTCCCCCAAACCCAAAGCGGCGCCCGAAATCAACTGGCTGACCACGAGGCCGCTCGCACTAAGGAGACCGTCGGCGTCCCCACACCTGATGCTTCGGGGGGTGGGGGGAAAGGCGGGATTTTCCCAGAATGCCTTGGACCGCTTTGGCACAAAGGGTCCCAACAATTAGCCTGAGAAGCTAACGTTGCCCCCTTAAGGGAATTTTGATGGCCGTTCGAATCAGGCTTTTTACCTCATCGTTCCTGTCCGACCTTCCGAATAAGGAGCACCTCTTTGGCCATCGTCTGTGGGGATTCTCAGTCATCCAGGTCATGGTTGTCCCAAAGGTGCTTTTCCAAGAGGCAACTGGACTTTCTTTATTTTATCCTTGGAGATCTTTTGCTTCTCATCCAAGAAGCTGCTTCTAGCTCGGACTAGATGGTGAGGAATGGACAGATACTTCTTGCAGAAAGCTGGTCATTTAAACTTCTTTAGAGCAGGGGTCTCCAACCTTTGCAACTTTAAGTCTGAAGTACTTCAGCTCCCAGAATTCTCCAGCCAGCTTTGCTGGCTGGAGAATTCTGGGAGCTGAAGTCCTTCAGACTTAAAGTTGCAAAGGTTGGAGACCCCTGCTTTAGAGAGTCTTTGAGGCCACTTGGAGGTTTGTTGTGTCCTCGGGATCACCCGAATAGTCCAAATGGGCATAGAACCTTTTTAGACCTGCTGGAAGTCTTCTGGCAGTCCGCAATTTTTGGGGAAAACTGTTCATACTCCCACACCACTCAAAGGTGTTCATCCCAAAGTGGATAACTAAATGTCTACAGAGATTCTTGGTCATTCAGATCACGGTTGTCCCAAAGGTGCTTTTTCAAGAGGCAACTGGACTTTCTTGTGGTTTTTTTTCTTTTGAAGATGTTTTGCTTCTCATCCATGAAGCTTCTTCAGCTCTGGCTGGATGGTGGGGAATGGAAGGATTTATACTGCTTGCATACAGCTGGTCATTTGCATTCTTTTTAGAGAGTCCTTGAGGCCACCTGGGGTTTTTTCCTGTGTCATCAGGGTCAGCTGAGCAGTGCAAATAGATGTGGAGCCTGCTTGGAACTGTGGATAGGACAGTGTTGTACTTTGGAGATAGATGGTGCCATGCTGTTGTTAGTTGCGAAGTTGTGTCTGACCCATCGTGACCCCATCAACAACATTCCTCCAGGCCTTCCTGTCCTCTACCATCCCCATTTAAGCTCACACCTTCTGTTTCAGTGACTCCATCCAGCCACCTCATTCTCTATCGTCTCCTTCATCTTTTGCCCTCAATCTTTCTCAGCATTAGGCTCTTCTCCTGTGAATCCTTCCTTCTTATTAGGGGGCCAAAAGTATTTGAGATGATGCCATATCCCTTCCCTTTTGTTGAGAGGGCTGTTCAATTTTGACGTAGATGGCCTCTTTGACACCTCTTTCAAACCAATCCGACCTGGCAAGGTGCATAGCAGGAATTTGAACCTGAGGTGATCTTCAATCCAAAAACCACATCTCATCAAGGTGTTGATGCTTGAGGTTGATGGGAGTTGTAACTGAAGCCATTGGGAAGACTGGCGTGGAGCTGCCCTCCCCCTTGCCAGTTGGGCACCGTCTACATCTCTACTTTGGTCAAGCAAGCAAACGATCTGAGGGAAGACCACCCAGAGGAGAAGGAAACAATACCAATTTAATCAATTCATTCTGTCATCCCACATCTACAATAGGCCAGTAAATTGACCTGTTCTGGTTTGGCTTCATCCCTAGTCTGCTTCTTTATTCATAGCTGGATTTCCAGGTTCTGCCTTTGAAATCCAAGATTAAACTTTTGGAATCGAAAAGGAATGGCTCTGAATTCTTCAAGAGAGAGTGAAGGAGGGGCTGGGGATAAAGGGCAAATATGCAGGTAATCGCAGTTCAAGAAGATAGTTATGTTCACAATGGGTGGTGCTTAAATGAAAAAGAATTAGCATTGTGTGATTTATACTGTAAATTTAAAACTTAACATTGACCAGACTTTTCACTTTAGAGACATATCTTTGCCTCTACTAAATAGGTGTCACATTCCAGGCTAAAGCTGAACTATCAAGCTCATTTCTTTACAAGAGAAAAGGCAATTTTAAAAGCTCTTTTTAAAAAACCTGGGGGGACACACAAATTTTATTAGCTATAAAAGTGGCATATTTACTTATACTGAAAAGATGAAATGCCAAAAAAATGCACAAATTACGGAATTATTGCATAAATCATTAAGCTAAAAACAAATAAACCATATTAAGGTACAGATCCTTGACTGACAACAGTTTGTTTAGCGACTATTCAAAGTTACAATGGCACTGAAAAAAGCAACTTATGACCATTTTTCACAATTACGACCTTTCCAGTATCCCCGATTCCCCATGGCCATGTGATCAAAATTCAGCTGCATAGCAACTGGTTTCATATTTATGACTGTTGCTGTGTCCCAAGGTCATACGATCATCACCTTTTGCAACCTTCTGACAAGCAAAGTCAATGGGGAAGCCAGATTCACCTGACTAACTCAACAACTGCAGTGACTCACTTAACAACTGAAGCAAGAAAGGTCATAAAATAGGACAAAATTCACTTAGCAATAGACATTTTGGACTCTGTTGTAGTCATGACTCTTATGTATATGACACCAAATTACAAAGCTAATCTGTGTGCCTAACACAGAGTCAAAATTGATTTGGCTTGTTTATTTATTTATATGATTTAAATGTCTTAAGAAACACAAGTGTGGGTAGCTGACAACAGTTATATAACACCTAATGTCATAAAAACAGTAAAAGCAAAAACAAAAACCCGAGGTCACAACCAATCTTCCTCAATGCACCCAATACTGCTATCTTCATGCTCCAACCTCACCCTATTCCAATGCCTGGAGGAAGAGCCAACTCTTTACTGGCCCTCCAGTGAAGGTTAAGGGTCTGCCAGATTTTAGGCTTTCCAGCCTTTCTTCTTTCAGATATTCGGTTTACGTGCCTTGCCATTTCTAAAGACTAAAACTGAAGAAGAAGAAAATAGATTGCCATGTAGCTTCTCCTTCCTTCTATTAATAGTCCATAGCTCTGCAAATGGTGCTTTGGGCCATCTGATTTGAAGAACAAGAAATACGGGTCAACTGTAATGTATCCCTTTGCATGGGATATGAGAGCTTGGGCCTCACTGATTCCCATGTCAGGTCTCCAAAGTTTCTTACAACAATTCTCCTTCAGCTCTGGGGAGAGGCAGCCAAGTATGGTATGTTGCCACCATCCACTCTATTCCAGAGAACATCTCTTTTGCCACTGATTTACCAGGAAGGAAATACAATTGCAACCGTTTTTTTTTAGAATGGGGGAGTATATGCTAAATTAGCAACTTCGTAGACCAAGGACAAAGTTGAAAAGGAAAAAAATGAACAAGTACTTTCTAATCACGTTGATTCAGTCCATATTGATCCAAGACGAATGCCCTCCTAGTCCTAGTGTCCATTAAGCCTGCATACACCAGTCTATGAATAAATGGATGTCTTACCCTATCTACTATACCAAAACTGAGGCTGAGGCTGAGCCTAATTGCTGTGAAATCTCTTTAGTCCAGACCTAATTGTGGCTGTCTGGGGACTTTCTTCTGATGACATTTTTAGCCAGCCTCTGAGGCAAAACACAATTCCCTAAAGAAAAGAAGAAAGATGCTCTTGTTTCTTTTGAAAAGTCCACCTGAGGGAGAAATCCCATCCTCCAGATTTGGTCACTGACGTTAAGTTTTCCTAGGTCTCAGCTGTTTCTACCTGTTACCTGATAGACAGATAATATAGTTTTGCTTTAGCATTTGAACCTGCTGAAGTGGAATTTCCCACTATTCAGTGTATTGTGTAATGCATGATGGTTGTTTGCAGGCAACCTTGAATACACCTGATGGAAATTCAAATGGAAGGGTGCAGTTCTATTAAAAATAGCAAAATATCTTCAAGCAATCTTCTGCCACTAGTTTGAGCCCAGAAGGCATGTCTGCAGGATTCTAAGAAGTTGGGTTGAAGAGAAAGGACATTGCTATGAATCACAACACTGCCTGATCTAGGCATATATTATAATCACCTTCCTGGCACTGCATAACTTTTGAGGATTTTGTACATTTGTAAAAACAATCCTGTGCCTTGATCCACCTAAGACAAGGTGGCAATTAAATGGAGCACTGAGATGCAGGTTCATAAATTTACAAATAGCAGCTGATAAATAATTTGTAGGATATGTGGCCGCCCTCTTTGTCATCCTGATTCTTGAATCTTGCAGCTGCCATTTGTCTCCATGGCAATAGAATCATATGACCATCCACCATTCATTCATTGCAATTTTTTACAAAAAGGAGGGGAAGGAGCTAGGGGGCAAATAACATGGAAAATTGAACATTTCAAAATTGTCGAGAAGAACTTTCAAAACACAAAGAGCAAAGCACTGATCCTTTAATGTTCTGTATACATATCACTAAGGAAGACATGCTGTATGTTTTTACTTTCAGGTAAGGAAAAGAGTAATAATCTCACTCATTAGAGCGAGGGCTACCAGATCTTAATCCCAAGAGCCCCTTAAGTGTAAATGGGGTGAAAAATGTGGCTTCTCCAGTTTCCTTGCCTGTACCAATCAGAAGCTTTTTAATTATAGAGATAGGTTGAGACAGTCATTGCAATCTAAGGCAATCACTTCTACTATTTGATGACCCTTAATCTTCACTAGTTCTTGATTATAAGGCAACCAAGTTATTAAACATGTTAAAGATACACATGAAGGTCTTTTCTAAGGAAAGTCCACACTGTCCAATTATTTGGATGGAATGTTATCAGTAGTGTGATGGCCACTTCCATCCCTGCATCCAAATTCTTATCAATGCTCTACTTATCTTGCCTGATATTGCTCTAGCGTGAGCCTTTTCCTAGTGCCTTCATGTTGCTGCAGCTGACAGGAAATGAGGAAATCCAGAAAGAAAGGAGAGCATCTCTATATCTCTCAATGGGAACTGCAGAAGCCAAATGAAAACATCCTGATAAATGCCTGGATAACTGCAACTAATGAGGGAAATGCAGATGGATACGTAGTAAATAAAATCTAATTGGTTGATACATCATGGTTGATACATAAAGGCAGGAATTTGAACCTCACTTTGCCAGGTACATTATTGGCCTTGGACTTACATCAGGGATGTCCAAACTTGGGAACTTTAAGACTTGTGGACTTCAACTCCCAGAATTCCCCAGCCAGCATAGCTGGCTGGGGAATTCTGGGAGTTGAAGTCCACAAGTCTTAAAGTTCCCAAGTTTGGACATCCCTGACTTACATCATTATGAAAGTGACAAGCAACATACAAACATGCCTGCTTGTCCAAATTCCAGTCATTACTTTATACCGATTATATCTGTCATTAGTACAGGTCTCAGATTCATTTTCACTGATTGGAAAATATAAGTGGAGTTGGTTTCATTCTACGGACCCAAAAACACGTATTCTCTCTTTCCTTTATGAAATTGCTTCAAACTGTGCATGTCCTAACTGTTTCCAGGTTGATTAGGGAATCCATTGGCTATCCTTGATTTTAGAGTAGAATCGATTTAAATTAAACATTTTGGCAGATCAAAAAACATTTAATGAATTCTCTTATACATAATCTCATCTAAAGCCTCACATGAAGGTTCAATCCACTTTTTACAGACTTTGCAACATGTAAGAAGTTGGTGCTGTGGTATGTATAATAGGAAACATTTCAGTAACAGTTGCTGGGAACTGCATGTAAAAAATGGTCCTATTTTCCTCCTTTTTCTACTTCTACTAGGTGCCTGGTTGGCTGTCTAAGGAAAAGAATGCTGGACTAGATGGGCTTTAGGTCTAACCCTATGCAGCATAGGGCTAAACACTTGGTTTTTCAGTTCAGATATCAAAGCCTTCACAGGTCTAATTCCAGTAATTAAATCCTGCAAAAGAATCATATCACTTCATCATATACTGTATGCCGCATTCACTCAACCTACTAAACTCTAAAACGGAGTTTGGAAAATGATTCCTATGTCCACATATCATGCTCTGCCTAAACAAGTGATATTATTTAATGTCATGGCTTAGTTCATACAACATGCTAAGACAATGACTGTCTTACTACAATATGCTGGGCCATAAACTATCCAACCCCCAATTTAGCTTAACTCAGTAAGGGTATGATTGTGGAAGGAGGCATCAGGAAGTGCAGCAAGCTACCTATAAATATTGCAGTGCCTTCTTAGAGCAGGCCAAAGTTCCATTTAAATCATGTTTGGTCCTTGACAATCGCAAGGGTTTGCTACACAGAAAAGGGGGTCAACCTATTTTCCAAAGCCCCGGAAGGCAAGACAAGAAACAATGGATGTAAACTAATCGTGGAGAAAAGCAACCTAGAACTAGGGAGAAATGTGAGAACAATTAACCAGTGGAATGGCTTGCCTTCAGAAGTTGTGGCTACTCCAACACTGGAGGTTTTTATGAAGAGACTGGACAGTTTCTTTTCTATTTATTTATTATTTATTTATTATTTAAATTTCTATACCGCCCTTCTCCCTTCCGGTACAGGCAGCAATAAAATCAATAATAAAAATACATGAAATATATATTTAAAAATGTATTAAATAATACGCCTGTACTAAAACCATTAATAAAACCTACTAAAACCATTTAAAAACTATGCCAGGCCGGCCGCACGAAATAGATAGGTCTTCAAAGCCCGACGGAAGAGGCGCAGGTCCGTGGTCATGCGTAGGTCGGTGGGTAGGTCATTCCAGAGGGCAGGAGCCACCACAGAGAAGGCTCTTCCCCAGCCGACATTGCCTGGCTAACGGCACCCTGAGGAGGCCCTCTCTGTGGGAGTGCACTGGTCGGTGGGAGGTATTTGATGGCAGGAGGCGGTCTTGCAGAACCATTTTCTATAATGGTATAGGGCTGTAATGGTGAACCTTTGGCACATGAGTTAGAAGTGGCACACACAGAGCCATCTCTCGGGCATGCCAGCCATTGCCTCTTGCTCTTCCAGGTTCAGGCACTTCCACGCATGTGTGCCGCGGAGCTGCTCTTCTGGTTTCCAGCCCGTGCGTGCTCCCATTTCGAAAAGATTCACCAACACTGGTAAAAGGTCTCCTGCTTGAGCAGGGGGTTGGACTAGAAGATCTCTGAGGTTCCTTCCAACTCTGATTTCTGTTCTGTTGAAACTTACATTGCTAAAGGTCATATGAGGCTATGAGGAATAATTTAGCAGTGATGATGTTAATCTGGTTGAAAGGAAAAGTCCTGAATCAATTCATAGTTAATAAAGAAAGAAGAGATTTGAAGGTTATCATATTAAACTCCAATCATTAACAAGTGAAGGCAATGAAATGTGAACCAGCTTTGTGGCTACTGCTCTATTTTCCAAAAACAGCTCATGGCTTTTTCCGTATGTGTTTCTTTTCCTGCTTTGCTAACTAACTGGCACATTAAGCAAAGCAGATGGGAACTAATGTAGTACTTGTACAGGAGGTCCATATTGAATAAATTATTTCATGCTGGTGATCTAGACGCTGCCAATGTCCTTGGAAAAGGACAAGAAGATGGAGAGCAATCAAGATCTTCCTGTCTGAAAACCTGCAGTTTTCTTTGCCTTCTTTCATCCTGAGGTTTCCTGCTTAGATTATGCTTCAAAGAGGCAGCTCGTGTTTCACACAACCATCATGTGATTTCTTCTTTCACCCCCTCCTCCTAGTATATTTTAAGCCTCTTCCTGACGTCACACTTTTCTCCATCTCAACAGGATTTATTTTGTGTTCAGGGATTAGATTGCAACCTTTGAGCTTGCTCTTTCTATTATTCTCATGTCAAGGCACTAAGGATGGTGACGATAAACTACAACATAGGCAAAGAGAGACGTTTACATTTGTCTTCCATTTTGTCCTTCTCTCAGCAGGAAAAGACATTTCCTTCCTTGATCAGACCCTTTTGTATTCGGAAGGACCACACCAAACTTTCTTATTCTTAGTGTGTGGTCAGAGATGAAGGACAAAAGCTGCTTCAAGTAAGACATATGCTTAATAAAATAAGATAACCCTTAACCACTTAATGAGCATAAAACAGATTTGTTTTTAATTATTGAGAGACTTCAATCAAGGCAGAATTTTAGAGAGAATTTAAAAAAAGGCATTTGAAATCTGTGCCCCTCCAGATCTTGATGGCCCAAATACTATGTACTGTACAATAATAAGTGAAATTCAGAGTTGACGTAGAGCAGGAGTGTCAAACTTGCTGCCCATGGGCCAGATGCATCACATGCTAGCCATCCCCACCCCCGGCTTAGCAAAGGGGGGGAAAGCCACGATACTTCATGTGACACCCATGAAATAGAGCAATATCTAAATAGTATACTATACTCCTGATTTTGAAGGGGGAAAGATACATGGACTATTAAGCCATGACGAAGTGGGGGTGGGGGGTGGGGTGGGGTGAGAGACTGGGAAAGGAAAACTCAGTAGTAATTATTAATATTCCACCAAAAGACTAACTAGATCTGTTACATTCTAGTACTTTCCAAATACGTTGAAAGTATAGTTCCCAGAATTTCTCAACAGGCATAGACAATGAGCATGCCATTTCCCTCACTATGCTAAATGTAAAGGTTTCCCCTGTCCAGTCATATCCGACTCTAGTGAGCAGTACATTCTCTGCTTCTTAGCCAAGGGAGCCAGTTTTGTCTGAAGACATTTCTGTAGTCATGTGGCCTCCTATATGTTGAGGTGCACGGAACACTGTTGCTTTCCTACCAAAGCGGTACCTATTTATCTACTTGCACTTGCATGCTTTCGAATTGCCAGGTAGGCAGGAAGTGGGGCAGGTAAGAGGAGCTCAAGTCTTGAATCTGGGCTGTCAGCTTTCCAGCTGACAAGCTCAGAGTTTTTAACTGCTGAGTTATCGTGCAGCCCCCTTCTGATATGCTAATGAGCAGTAATCTAGAGGGAATAAAATACTTTAAAAAACCAATCCTTTACTTGCAATCAAGCTAGGAGGACATTTTTGCAGATAATCCCAACTCAAACCAGAGTTCTTATTTGAGGCAAGAAAAAAAAACAAAACCCAACTAGGGACAAATTATTCTACTTTGAACATATAATGTGAAGATACTACTCTCTGGAGAAAGCTTTAATGCTGGGGAAGGCGGAAGGAAAGAGAAGAGCATCAAAATGGATGGACTCAGTTATATTGGAAATGGCTGCATCATTGGGAGACCAGAAAGACCAGGCTAAGGACAGATGGCCCTGGAGAAAATCTAAGAGTCTATAATGACTTGATGGCACATCATCGATCAATCAGTCAGTCAATTAATGACCTAAAAGATCTGAAAGACATCAGATTGAGGAAGGATGATTTCCTGAAATCTAATCAGTCAGGTTATCCCTCCGCCACCTCTAGTAGATCTTCATCATGTGTACAAAGTTAGGTAAACGTTTCCTCCAGGTTTCCCCAGCTAATAACCTCAATAATTAGTGGCCAACATTCTTTTGTGAGTTGCACTTCCAAGTGGGTCCTCCTCATAGCAATGTCACTGATGTACATTTACTTGCTTCCTTTTCTTCTAGATTTAGTTCACAGTGGACTATTGCCCATCAGGAAAGTGAAGTGAGTTAAGGAGAAGCTGATCCTTCTTCATCAAGCTTTTTCCATTTTTTTAAATTCAGTTCAGTCAAAATCTTGCAGAAGGTAAACAAAAGAACAGCAACAGTAAGGAAGAAATATACAGCCAAGATGGTCTGGAA